>JAAGVU020000049.1:1873869-1884008 GCA_011763525.2 Mormyrus iriodes
CCTCCATTTGTGGCGCCCCCTGGATGGATGGCGCCCTTAGCATTTGCCTATATTGCCTATGCCACAGGCCGGCCCTGCCTCTGGGACCTGGATTCGAGTGTTTGCCATGGCTCCCTGTGCGGCATTTACATGTTCTCCCCGTGTTATCGTGGGGTTTCCTCTGAGCACTCCAGCTTCCTCCCTGCAGTCCAAAAATATGGTGAGGCTAATTGGAGTTCCAAAATTGTGAATGAATTAATGGTATGTGTGACGATTCTTTGTGATGGGTTGATGCCCCATCCTGGGTTGTTCCCTGCCTTGTGCCCGTAGGTTCCAGACCCCCCTGTGACCCTGAATAGTGCAAGTAGTTACAGAAGATGGATGGGTCTGCATTACAGACATACCATATATATGTGTTGTGGTGTGCAGATCACTACCATTGTGACATCACCTTTTGGAACTGAGGGAAGTGTCTGATTGGCTCCCCAGGCTGAAGGCTTGGGTCCTTTACATGGTGGACCACTCCTCATTCTTGATTACTGTGTGGGCAGGGCTAGACCTCTGTTATTTGAGATGTTTAACATACAGGTGAGTGCTACAGTCTTATGGGTAGTTGTACATAAATATAATCGTAAACAGTCCTCCCTTGCACAGGTGCATGGACTGTAAACAACCCTTTTACATTTTATTCACTGAGTTGACTGAACAGGCTGAGCCATGAGAATAGATCGATAACAGTCTGTCAAACCATCTGTGTCTCCATTTCTCTTTAGGGTTTATCATCGATCACTTCACTTTGCGAAATCATGAATCTATTAAGCACACTTTAAATATCAAAGGCTTGGCTGTGATCAGAGATTATGTATTCTTGGAGATACATTCAGTGGTGAAGCTAAAAATAGCTTTATTGCATAATAGTTTTAGAATCATTGTAACTGTGGTTTCATATACGTACTCAGAACTGTCTTTCAGTTCATAATAGTCTATAGTTATATCTAACCTTTTAAACACGATGATCAATTTTCCACCCTGAACACCATAATTTTGATTGAGCAATATGAGTTTGATGGGTGAAGGGTGCCAGCTGACATCACACTCGGATAATAAATGTTCCCTAATTTGTCTATAGCCCACGACGGCATGTGATAAGGGAATTTATGGCTGTGCTTGGAGGAGTGAAAGGCTGACGGGGGTAGCTGGTTGAAACACCTGCGGGCTGCCCAGCTTGGCGGTTCACTACCCGCTTCTGGGAAATCCACACGCCACAAGGCTGAAATGCAACAGAAGTCATCCTGCGCTTCAGGGGAAGCTGCGGAAGAGAGAGAGCAGAATACAGACCGCCACCCTGGAAGGGGATTATACCCACGTTAGAGCGGGATAATCGCCTGCAGATTTAGGAATAACAAACTGCTCTCTGTGTCTCATTTCCCTCGGTCAATCATTACCAAAACGGCTGACTTTGGCCCATTGTGCATTCAGGCTCCTGTGATGAACAGTGCGCAGTACCACCTTCATACACAAATTCATGCGGTGGTCGTTTCTTTCTGAAAGCACCGTCAGTGCAATCTAAATTAATTTTAAATGAAATAATAGTTTTTTAAAAAAATGTAGACAAATCAGGCCCAGTGTGGGTTATCTGAAGGCGTCAACAGGGAAACAATGCAAAGGCGGAGAGGCCGTACAAACTATGGGAGGCTTGACGTAACTCTGTTAGTCTTTCTAAACAGTGCAGATGACATTTGCTTCAGTCATCGCACCAAAGCTGACCTCTGCATTTACAACAAAGCAGGAGTCTTTACAATATATTAATTAGAGGTGTTTTTGCTTACTGTTACATAACACAGTCTCCCTGAGACACTCGGCACAGGTTTGCATTGACATCTAATTTCAAGATTATTACAGCCCATTGTTTAATGTTCTGGAAGCCTGGTGACAGATTACAGAGAAACCTGAAAAGCTAGAATGAGAAAAAAAAAAGATTGAGATGATGATGGTTGCCACCACACAGAGTTGGGGACATTCCAGCGAACTTTGTTTTAACAGATGCTTCTTGTCTGTTACAGCAAGCTGATGCAGATTGAAGTATGTTGGAGAGAAACACTAAACTTCAAAATCACGCTCACACCATTTGGACGCCCTCTGCCTCATGAGCGGAGTCTTCCTGTTCGTTTTTGCGAAGTACAAAACCTGATCTGGCACTGTGATACTGCACCAAGCTTGAGTTTTTGGTAAAATCCAGAAGCGGAACACATGAAATCGGAAGGACGTGCTTTGATGCTTAGTTTAGATTTTTGGAATGAAAATAAACGATTATTTTGTTGAATATGATATAATTGCAAAGCTTTTGTTTCTATAGACCATTTGCATTTTATTTCCATATTCAAAGCTTTCCGAAAGCGGATGCGACCACAAGGCACCTTGTGAGCCCAGGCGTACCTTGAATTACCGGAAAAGTTGATACCTGAATAAGATAAGAAAAGGTGACACCACTGACTTTGACCACAGCTAGTAACGAAACTTGCCAGTATAACTCATTTTGAGAGCAGCTCCCATCATTTTCATTAGGAGGTCAAGGGCACGCGTTGCCCTGCCCACTCTCGCACAAGAGTGAAATCGCTTTCACCCACTCACAGCCTCCTTTGTATTGGAAAACCTTCATGTTCATGCATGAAGGCAGCACCTTTCACATGCGGCTCTTTTACCGTAGGCAAGCGCAAAAAATTGAAAATGCAGATACGTAAAAAAAAAGTAATACCCACAGCGCTCGGAGACGGTCACCCACGATGTTGGGCGTGTGAGAATGTGCACGCCATTTTTAATTTTTTTTTTCCTTTGGGGGGGGGGGAGATACCAGGTAGGGGGAGTATTACAGGTGTGACGTGGCATCTCTGCATGCTGATACCTCTGTTCCCGCCTCATTTTTCCCAGACACCTAGCAGTCATGTTTTGAAATTCTGGGTGAGTCATATTTCTCTAGCCTTCAGCGCAGGCCTTTACCTGGCATGGCGGGGCTGGGAGCTTTGACAAGGAAACAAATAATCAGCTCATTACGGCAATTACAAAACAAAGAACGTCGTATCTTGGAAAATCTGTCAGTCAGTCTAACTACCCTGCTGCACTATTATCCATCCAGGTATATTAGTAATTCCCATCAGGGAAACACTGGAGCCAAATGTTAAAAATCTGTTCCTACCTGCAAGCAGGCATGCAGGATTGTACAATCGTGCCCCTCGATCACACACACACACACACACACACACGTTTGCATGACACTGGATTCATATTTTCACACAAACACAGCCACCATAGTAACCATATTTACCAAACACGACTTGCTTCATTAGGGAAGCTCTTGCTACTGCTTGGCATTCGCTGAAGCACCCCCCTCACTTGCCCACAAAAAGGGAATGCCTGCCCTTTAGGTAAAGAGGCATATTTTTTCAAACCTTAAAAAGTATCCTAGATGGGCCAATTCGCGTAGCGTACTGTCTGAACAAGAGCAGCTAGTGTCTCTAGAGATTTATGAAATGTCAACTGGGGGGGACTGGTTTTAATAAAAATTCATGATAACGCACTATTCAAAATAGTGTACAATTATTTGTACACTAAAGCCCCCTTAAATCAGCCCTAGCTTATAATAATTTAAATAATATGAATTGATCCAATTACATTCTATATGGTTATAATCTCCATCTGGTGACACTGTATTGTATTTCACGCATATGGTTCAATAGCCAAATGAGTTTCAAAACTCAGAATCAATGGTAAATGAAGGGTTAACCATCAGGTCTAGGAATCCGTGTTTAACAAAACTCTGTCTACCCCACGCAGGCTGTGAGGTGAAAAGCAGTGTGGCTGCCTTGTGAGAGAGACACACAGGCGTAGAACTCATTGTGATGTCTTCATATGAAATGAGAATTAAAAAATAGCTGAATTCGCATCTTGTGAGGGAGGGCCGAGGCCCAGGGGTAATTAAGTGTGTCAGGCCGCCTGTCCTCTCCTGTACATTCCTATCGAACCACACCCAGCCTCACCCTTCATTTGCATAGTGCCAGCACGGTAAATGTGCCGTTTCATGTTGGTGTGCACCAAGGGCGTGCTGCCTTGTGCATTACTTAAAGGGCGTGTCACAAAAACCGCCTGATACTGTAGTGTGGAGGCTCAGATACACACATACCCCAAAACAAGAAAAAAAATATATGGCCGAGTGAATAAACAGGGCATTTAAGTCCAAACGAGCCAGTCAGAGCCTATGATGGGTGACTTACATGAGTGTTGGCACGTGCACCTACAGGGACAGGTAGCCGTCCACTGCCTGCACCCATTACTTATGGGCGACTTGCACACCAGCGCTATAAAGGGGCTAATTTCTTTGGCTAAACTGCCTCTTGATCATTTGAAGGACTAAACATGCTAATTAGCTGTACCAATATCATTAGATGGGAGGACAGACCCAGTACGCAATCCCCATGCAGTTCCTGCAAGTATAGCCACCTGTGTGTGTGTGTATGGGGCACCCCATGCATGCAGATGTGTCCACATGTGGCTACAGAGGCTAGAGGTTCTGGGGAACAGGTAAACGAAGGCCCTGGATAGCGTCCAACGTGAACCAAGCGCCGACAACGGACTGGGCTCTGCGCCCGCCTCACCGCCGGCAGAAACGCCCTCGCACGGTTGATATCGTTACGTATATGTGATCGCAACAGGAACGATTTTGCTAGAATGCTATTTAATGCATCGGCGCAGTTTCAAGTATGCTCCCCCCCCCCCGTACACCACGCTGCAACCTGGCCAGGGAGCGACACGCCAGGTTAATCATTCCACCCAGTAGGTTTCCATATTCGTTAATCTGGCAGCTCTGCTGGCGCAAGTGGGACAAAGAGCACAGTCATCGGAGCCCCCGACACTTCGATTCCCACCCTACTATTTCAGGCTAAGGTTTCCCTAACCAGAGGGTGTAACAGGATGACTGCCACACCCCTGGTGCCCTCGCTCTTTTCACCAGCAGACAAGAGCATCCCCATCGTCCGCACCTGCTCTCCATGCTCTGGCTGAATGCCCCCCCCCCCCACCTCATCTTCTTAAGCAGAAGGGCCCGTTTTATGGGCATTCTTTAATTTTAAGACGCCCACACCACTGCTGGTTATCCACAAGACTCTTAACGTCCCACCTTCACAGGTAGTTAAATACAGCTGCACTTTTTTTTTTTGACCGGTGTGTGGGCGTGTGTCGGTGGGGCGGGGGTCATGTCCTGGACGTGCCCATCTGCCGTCAGCACATCAGTCACTGGTTTCTTTCCAGATCCTTCCCTGACGAGCCACCCTGTGTGCCCACCTCCTGCAGCGACCGCTTCCCCCCCCCACGACACACACGATGCTTGGCTCATGTTCACTTCCTGTGGGTAGGTGATCTTTCTCTGGATTAATTATCGGAGCATGTGGCCTGGCTGAGAGCCAAAGGAGATCCACAGAGTCCTGCTCCAGCAGAAAGAAACAAGGATACTAGGGTTCTGGCCAGGACTAACCAGATCTTCTCGAGCCGTGATTTAACTGAGGGCACGAGGTGCTGCAGTGCTGTCCAGCCTAACTGGGCTATAGCCCCCGTGAATAAATCCTCTTGGTGGTGCCTGTGAAAGACCACGGGGCTGGTCTTCTTGGAGAAAGGGATGGATTTCCAGATCTCTACTGTGAGGGGAGGTCTGCTAAACAACACCAGCCCCAGACTTCCTGAAGAGCTAACAACCAGTCGTACTTGTAACAGAAGCTTCCAGAAACAGGAACATAAAGCATGGGCCACATTCAGCAGACTCAAGAACCCCAGGAACAGCTGCATCCAGTCTCTTTACTATGCTAAAAGTGCCGTTGTGATGAGATTATGGAATGGGCACACGAGTTTAGTCGAGTGACAGCGAGAACATATTTGGTTGCAGGTTTCCTAAAGACGTTAATTACAGGGAACACAAGTTAGACTAGAGTGCTTCTCTATTATTGTTTTGATGGACTGCAGGTTACGATGGGCACACTCAGGCCCGAGCAACCTCAAAGCCCTTCTGTTGCAACAAGCAGGCTCTGGAGAAAGGCCAGCTTGCTGTCATCGCCTTCCTCACGCAAGCTGCAATACGGTGCTTTAAGACAAAGCAGCCAGATCCTTACGAGAGCTTCGAAGGTAGCGGCTCTGGAACGGGCCAGCATCCAGGGAACCTAAGTAACCAGACGAGATTCAGCCACCACAGGAAATACAGGCGACAAAAGGCGAAGCGGACAGCAGTTTATGGACAAACCACAGATGGCTGGAGGGGGCATTTGCAGGCCGATGACAGATTTCAACACCGTTTACATTCCAATTTACGTGACATCATGACCGCATGACGATCAGTGAAGTTAAACCAAAAAAACTACGTAAGCAATAAAACTGACCTTTATTTGATCATTGTCTGACCATAGTTGAAGAATGGAGATGGGATTTAAACCGCCAACCAGGGAGGCATAAGACGACAATACTACCCACTCAGTCACCATAATCCATACATGTTTTTAGTGGAAATCCACTCCCCCCGGCACGACAGAGAAACGCATTCAAAACATGCTTATGCCTGCAAGTCGCAGGGCTGGATGTGCCCCTCATGGCCTAGTGTCCTGATGACATCACAATCATAGATAAAGCACTCAAATCTCTATGCAGATCCTTAGAAAGGAAACAGTTCAATTCCCTGGCAATCAGGAAGGAGCAAAAACATGGACCGTCTGGGGGTCCGTGAGGACTGGGCTGAGAAACACTGAACTAGATCATCTTCTCTCCACGCCGTGGCACCGAGGTGGTTACAGGTGAAAGATTCCTGCTGCTTGATAGAGTCATACACACCTCATGCGAGGTGTACAAACATCATTGCATCAGGAATTTACATGACAAATAAAAGTGAGATTTATTGTCCCCTGGAGGCCAGTAATTACCCACCATATTATGGGCTGGCATAGGAGCTAATTGATGCAGAGATTGATATTCTTGTGGTTACAGGTGCTTAGCAGTAGGCTGTGCCTTTACCTGACTGAGACCCGCATAATATTTGGTCCCAGTCCGCGGACGGGTCGGCCCACTTTTGGCTGGTAGGTGTGGCCGGATACCCCCCCCCCGAATGTCAAAAGACAGCCACGAGGGGCCTCTGCTGCCAGGAACAGATGCGTTTGACGGGCCGTGAAGGCCAGGGGCCGGATCAGAAGGCTGATCTGAGACCGTGGCCTCGCCAGTTCGGGTTTAAGCTGGGATGCCAACAATGGGAACGTCAGTAGCAGGGATCTGACATAGGACGTCTGTTTCATGCTCGGCAAAGCCAAGTCAGGCTGTTGGAAAGCCAAGGAAGATCTTTGGGGGGGCAATAAACAGCAGGTTCTCTCAGGTGGCACTTAACAAAACTATAGCCTGTCCCAGAAGGCCGAGCCACAGCCCCCAGCCTGTTACCCCCCGCAAAAGCCCTGTACAGACATACCTCAGGTCCAATAGAGCAGTGTTTCCCAAGCCGGTCCCCCAGAGAGTCCACATTTTTGCTCTCTCCCAGCTCCCGGTAGGAGTCTGGGGGTCCCCAAGGACCAGTTTAAATAGGGTTACCAGCCAATAAAAGGAGAGCACAGACTTCTGAAGTGCAGTTTAACACACAGACACAAGCATAAAAAGGATGAAATCTTTACTACGATATTGCTGAAAAATATGCCGTGTATACGTGAGCTTCATTACAGCAATTAAAACCAAAACGTGCAAACATGAATATCACCCCTATCACGTGTGGCCGGGGAGAGACACGCGCACACGCGTGTCAGCATAAGCCCACATGCACACGCGCACTCCCAAGGTGAACGGACGACATCCCGGCTGGCACTGGCATGGTGACGGGGGGTGAGGTGGGCGGTGGGGGCAGGGGGGCAGATCGCTGGGGAGTCACGGAGGACCGCCCCTGACCCACCGCCCCGTCAGGGTAACACCATCTCATCACACACGGGCTACATGAGATCAGCCTTTGCATGTTCAGTGCAAGCTGGATCACGTCCCGAGTCCACAACGGCCCTAGGGCCCAATCCTCTCCCTGAAGCCTCCGGGGCCTCAGGTCTGCTTGTTTCTTTGGGGATGGTTACGCAGTCAGCATCGTGTCAAAAGGGGTTGGGCTGTCAGTGCTGGGCACCACCCCCAGGCCCTGTCCCCGGCTCCTGGCACTCCTGAGGCTCGAAGCGGGCCAGTCGGGCCCTGAGGGCTGCCACAGTGTCCCTGAGCTCGGCCCGGTCCTGCTCCAGGGTGTGTACCTCCTGCCGCAGGCCGCTCTCACTGCCCAGCAGGCCCTCCACATCAGACTCCAGACTGCGGATCTTCGCATGAGCCACCTGTGGGAGGGGAGCAGCACAGGTCACGTGATCCACCCCCCAGACCCTGCTGGGACTTGTAAAGCTCACCTTGTTGTTAACGCTGGTGTGTGTGTGTGTGTGTGTGTGTGTGTGTGTGTGTGTGTGTGTGTGTGTGCGCGCGTGCGTGCGTGCACGCATGTATATGTGTGAGAGTCTGCTGGAAATTCCTTGCGCTCCTCGAGTGGGTGGCCGGGGGCGGGGCCGTACCTGCAGCTCCTCCAGAAGGTCCAAGTTCTGCTGCCGCAGGCTGCCGATGGCCTTCTCTAGCTGTGCCGCCCGCTGTGCTTGGCTCAGTGGCGAGGGCCCGTCCAGCAGTTCGTCCTGCAGCACGTGGTACTCCACCTCGTAAGCCTGCAGCTGCTTGGACAGGTCCATCTCGAAGACCTGCCGGGGACGGACGGACCACTGGATGTTATCCGCCGGTTCAGGGCGCGGAGGTCTCGGGGGCGCCCCTCTGTGTCCGAATCAAGCGACTACAACACGCTAAGGGTGCACAGGCCCAGCCCATGCCACCCAGCAGCCACAGAACCAGAACCCGACTCAGCGGCGCTCCCTCCCCCCCCGTCCCGCAATGGGGGCCCACGCGGGCTCCAGGAGGCCAAGCTGCCAGAGGGCTAGCCTGAGCACGTTCCCGTCTCCACCCGCATCAGCTCCCGGCGGCTCCCAGGAGGTCCCGACCTCACCTCTTCGGTGTCTCAAAAACGTTATGCTTTCTCCAAGCTTTTCATTCTGCTTTTCTGTATCACATCCCGTCATCGATACTGAGCTTGTCGATGCTCTGACGTATTCTCCAAGTGTCACATCCATAACGCTGGAACCACCCTATTAGGCCTCCAACTGGCTGGGCAGTCTGACCTCATGAGGATTGAGGTACACAGAGAGGGCTGTTTGGTCTGTGAACCACGCCTGATATAAACATTAACTGGGACGTGATAAGAATAAGGGAAAAATAGCCAGTTTATCAGCCCGGCTGAGAATGACAAGAACATCTGAGACTGAAAATGGCAACACCACAACAAACATTTTATTACCTACAGAACCTGATAGCAGAATCACAGCCCGAAAAGTCCCATGTGATCTGATCTCATCTTCACAAGGTACAGAGCTAGTGATTACAGACCATCACCTGACGAGGTGTGACTTCACACCGTCACACCATCTCGGACATTCCATCTATACCAGCGTTTCCCAATCTGGTCCTCGGGGAGCCCTAGACGGTCCACATTTTTTGCTCCCAGGCTTCCTAATGTGGACTGTCTGGCAGAGAGCCGGGAGGGGGCAAAAATGAGGACCGGGTTGGGAAACACTGGTCTATACGACACTTGTGAACCCCAGATGCAAGGCGGATGCTTCCTTATTACATAAAAAAAAACAAAAAAAAAAACATCTGCACACCTACAGTGTCTCACAGATCCTGCTCTCTGCGCCACTGTAGTTGTCGTCGTCTCCGAAAACACGAAAACATGCGCACAGAGGCACGTGCTTGCTGGTTAGAGGCGCACACACCCAGGGTGGGATCACGCGAGAAAGTTAGCGAGAAATGACAGAGGTGTGAGGCAAGCTCCGCCGGCCCTTTCGGCTTGCTAATTAAATCAATGACTTCCTGTTTTTTTTTTTTTTTTTATCCCCACCTTCACGCCCTCCCGCCCGCACGCACGCACACTCGCTCCGGGCCACACCCACTCTGACACTGCGACTTCAAAGTCACTGAAGCAGAAACACACACACACACACACACACACACACACACACACACACGGGCCTCCTCTTCTT
>JAAGVU020000049.1:1907611-1935898 GCA_011763525.2 Mormyrus iriodes
CACACGTGTCTGCTGCTCGCGGCTGCGTCCCCCCCGCCCCCCCCCCCCCTATTGTACCCTTCTCGCCGCCCCCGCCCCCCCCCCCCCCCCCACGCTTCTCAGAAGACAAGAAGAGCCCGGGGGAGGGGCGTACACCAGTCCCTTGCTGCAGAGACCAACAGGAACATGCATATAAACCTGAGAAAGATTGTGGTGTGACCGGTACACAGAGAGAGAAGCTGGCCCACTGGATGGAAAGAACGCGGGGCAGCGCGAGAGAGAGAGAGAGAGAGAGAGAGAGAGAGCGCAGAACAGAGAAGACAGGAAGAATTACTTTTTCGACTTAAAAACCATCCAGTTACACAACAGTATTTACACTACTGTTGTTTGAACACGTCTTTTTTCAAAAGAAAGAAATTATATAATAAAGAAAAAGAGACAAAGAAGGAAAGAGAGAACAACTACCCTCCATCCTTAGGGAAAAGAGGCTTAACTACTTTTTAAATGACAGAAGTGTCCACAATCTGAGGGACTGGTGGCGACCTGTTGAGAGGCCCTTTAAAGCGTCTGTGCTATGCAACCCCCCCCCACCCCCACCCCCACCTTGAGAAATCACAGCCAGCAGCGATCCCAGGTCCTGTTGAGGCTTCCCACTGAGTGACACTGACTCTGAACCTGCCCAAATCTGCGTCACAGGACACAAGCAGCAAGCATCCTGCCTTTACAGCTTTAACTGGCTTGTCCTATAGTCGGACCGATATGTACCCCACCCACCACCGCCCGGGGCAGATAAACAGACTTCCTGTGAAATGCCCAGCTAGGCTGAGGTGGGCAGATTCCTTTCTGGCTGAAAATGTTTGGGCCGACAGTGGCGGCTGAGGGCAGCAGTGGCGAGGCGTCAATGTTTAACATGTGGGCGCTGGGGCCATTCGGCCCTCTTGCCCCTGACACCCAGAGCAGACTGACAGTGTAGGATATAAACTAGTGAGCAAAGTCTGGATTTACTCACTTGACATCTCATGTTAGGGCAACGGAAAAGTACACTACCTATCATTCTGACAATATCAGAAAACCATCTAATGTCCCAGTGTCCCCCATGCACAGTTCCCTCCCCTGCACCTGTAGCACAATATTTTCATTGTGTTCCTTGGAGCCCCACGTTACAATAAAACCCAAACTTGAAACATACTGCGCACATATGAATTCATGCATATTTTAAATCTTCTTTGAAACCTGACCGCACTTCACAGAGTAGCCCCATGTATGAAAATTAATTAGCGGTAACGTGACAAGGCAACTTAAACGCAAAAGCTGGAATTCTTTCCCATGGAGCACAAGACAGATGGGGACAGCAAGGCCAAAGTTCAAAACTAAATAAAATCAGATGTACGTGCAGTCAGAGCCACACGGCAAGACTGAGAGAAGCCAGGCAGGCGTGAGGGTGCCAGGATACCAGCATCACGCCGGATCCAAGCTAAACTCTCTCCTCATCCACATGACGGCTGTTCCAGACTAAGAAGAAGGAATACACATCCATTAGTGTCAGGATTAAAGGAAAGTAGGGAGAATTCTGGGAAAAATAGGGGCAGTAGGGACAGGCAGGGGGGTGGAAATGTCCTGCTGGTGATCTCCCATGTTTATTCCTGCATTTTGTGATGACTGGAGAGCCCTTAGCCCTATTAAACATCGACCTGCCAGCCGGGGACTTACAGCAGCATTTTATGAGAAAACCGCGACCCAGAGCAACGAGGGTCAGATGACACACAAAACAGGACCATGTGACAATCAAAGGCCAAAGATCCTTAGATCCCATGCACTACAGTGTTCATAGTCATCATCCTGCTGGCACTCAGCTGCCTACCCTGCTGTCGTCCAGTGGAAGGTACAGGCCAGTCAAAGCCCTCGTTACCACACTTAAGGACAGTTTTTTACCCCAGTCCGGTAACCAGGCTGAATCGGGCACTGAAGGACTCCCACACAAAGGGACACAGAAGACATTTTTGAAGTAGGTGGGACCAAACAGTGAGCAAAAGGTCTCAACTTATAAGTTCCTCCAGCCATGCTTGATGCAGCAATCGGGCGATTTAGGCTAATGGTTTAACACACTAAACATTTTGACAGACACTGTCTGACATACATACACTGTTACTTTGTCTGGTACGGAGTTGCCAATCACCCACAAATGGCCTACTGGTCAATACTGTGTTGCAAGTTTTAATTTACTGAGCCCCAATATGAAGGAGAATGTGTGTTCAGGCACGGGGATGCGTGCACGTGTGAGGGGACTCCTACCTACAACAAACACATGCTGCGAGTAGTTTGTGATGCTCAACACCGTTTGAGGAGTTCAAACATCACAATATCCAACTACTTAGGGATGCTACTTATCAAACATTTCTATCCCCTCAGAGGTGGGGAGACAAATCAGGGTTCCTATGTAACTGGAGGGGGTGTCCCCTGTCATCTGTACCCATGCAACAAATAACCACCAGGTACAACACACTATTCACCATATTTATAGTTGGCATGCATTTTTTGACAGTTTTTTACATCGTTCACATGTTACATGTCTTGTGTTTGCACAGCGCAAGAGTCGCTAACTCAGAGTCACTGCGCGGTCACGTGACAAAGAACTAAGAACAGAATGATGAATACGCTCCACAGACCCATACAAATCACGTTGAAGCTGCCTTCTGTCTATTAAAATCGCACGGTAACGCAAACTGAACCCGCACAGAGCAGGCTTTAGGCAGCGGCTTCCCGTTAACGGCGCTCAGCACCTCTCAGTGCCGGTAAAGACGTGACGCACCGGCAGCCGCTCTGAGGGTCTCCCCTGAGAGATGGCCGAGATATAAGAGCTCCTCCATCAGTCGGCCTTTACCTCCGCAGTCGCAAAACGCAACATGTAGCCACTGTGCACAAACCGCACCCTGATCCCGCGTGAGATTTACAACACGTTTGGGGAACCTTGTTACCGGTGCCAATACTTTCACTGGAAATGTTTTTAAGATTATATTGGCACACAGCTCTCAGGTTCATAAAAACAAGTATCCACATAGAGAGCCTGTGTTGGAAAACCACACAACCATTTCTGTAAGATACTTATTTTCCTTTGCAAATAAAATGTATTAGTTTTTTTTAGTATTTCAGACGGCCAGCTGTTTTCCAAGTGCTGATTAAAAATATAGTTTTCAAATTTTCAGTGTTGAGGCCTACTTCTTTAAGTTAGTTTCTTGTGATAAACGTTTGAAGTTTCAGTGCAATAACAGCTCAAAGCAAAAATCAACATCATGTTCTTTGCAAAGGTAGGATTTGCACTGGATGAAGGGTAATCTCCTTTCCTCAATTTAATTGGTTGAAACTGGTCATCAAACTGCACAGGGTATCAACACCGGGATGGGTTCCGTTTCATATCATAAACTGTTCTTGGCTGTACCTGTGCTGGTTCATTATAAATACAGCTCTCTGACACCTGCTGCAAGTAACAAAACTAATATCATTATTCATGGACATTAAATTATGATTAATACTTCAGATTAAAAATTTCCCGGACGATTTAACACATGCTGCCAAAGAAGAACGCCGTAGCCACGGGCTTTTAACTTTGATTTTCCTAAAATTTACATATGAGGCGCGCGCCCACACGTGTGTACATATACAAGAGCAGCGCGTGTCATGTAAACCTGTCCGCGCGACGCCCGTATATCTAACCCCGCGCGAGACGATCGTGCAACTACACACACACGGTAGCGCTAATACAATGTAATCGTCACTAATGTTAGTGAAAAGTTTCGCTGTCATCCTGAAACACTACGTGTGTAATAGACACCAGCATGCGTCTGAAAGCCCCCTGAGAATCCATACTTACATCAAACTAATGCATACTATTAGGATACATTTAGGACTTGCTGAATGAAACGATCATCGCCAACACCGCCTGATAAGTGCTCTGTGTTTATATGAAATGTAACTTTGAGTAACTCGCTGTTAACACTCCGCAGCACGTTTATTAAACAAAAAGGCCGCCGTTGCCACAATAACAGTATAAAACTTCCACTTAAAAAACTACTCCCGCAATTTAACGCGAGTTACCTGCCGTTTGTAATTCTGAGAAAGACAAAAAGGGGAAGTGGGACGCGCCGGAGCGCTGACAAAGGGATCGCACTAAGCCGGACCGCGGCGGCCGCTCACCCCGGGCTGTTCCTTCCTGCCATCCCGCTTCAGGAGGTTCAGCTTCTGCAGCCGTGATTTCATTACCGCGGCCGCCGACTTTCCCCTCGCCGCTGCCGTACGGTCCTGGGCGCCCGTCCGAACGCCTTCTTCTGGCCGCCGGGGAGTCGCAGCGCCCGGCCCAACAGCGGAACCACGCAGCCGCGAAACGCTTCGCTGGCTGCGCCCCGGGAAGAGGCGGCTCCCTGTCCGGAGAGCGCGGGCACCGGCGGCGCCAAAAGGGTCTCCGAGCCCCCGCTAAAAAGCAGCCTGCTGTCGCTCCAAGCACACTTTTATTCCTGCTGACAGATTAAAAGCGGGACCTCTGTTCATTGAAGTGATATCAGCTGTAAATGTGAGGCTTCTGAACTTAAAAGGGCGGAAGAAAGACCATTAGAAAAAAATATTTGGACCGCCAAACTTTTTTTTTGTCAGTCCACCGCTTTTTGGGGGTTTTTCTGGTAAAATCGGGCTGGGAATGCGGATACCTACAAACGCGAGTGCCGAGTCGGGTTATTTCTCATTTATTTTTGACGGATGTGCGTTTCCCATACTATACGAAATGCTACCGGTAAAAACCACTAAACAATTGCGGCTAGAGGGTGCAGTTTTTACCAGATAATGAAGTTGATACTCTGAACTTTCCAAGGGGTTCCACCTAGAGGTACAGACCGCCATGCTTTAATAGTGCCATCTAACGTCGCTTCACAACACGCTGATACTCTCCTTTCACAGGTTTTATTATATCAAAAATTTTAAGAATGTAAATTGATGTCAAAGAAGGTGGTTTCATTTCCTTCCAGTTTTGTCCACCTAGTTTCATAGTTACGGTAGCTATATTTACGCATCTGCACACGAAAACCACTAAAGTAAGATTAATGTACATTAACTGCATGTTTCCAGCCAAAAAAAACTGCTTTTTGGTGCCTGTACCTTGCTTTGTCCCTTAAAAATACCTGTAAATGCTCTCTGGAATGAATATAAACACATATCAGTCCTTTTTGCAACTGGGGAGGGGGAGTTTCTCATGATTCAAGACTTCGCTATCTGCACAAAATTACCCTTGCAGCAAATCAGTAAGTAAAACAGTAGAAGATGCTTAAGTATGCTCCTAATGCCAGCAGTTTCAATAACAATACAAACAAAGAAAACATGCTTTCAATGTGCAAATCAAATGACAAACAATACAGCCACAGGTTTCCCCAAAGAACTCCAGTATCCAAGTACTGCCTGAGAGGACTATAACACCAGTCACTCCACCCAAACGAAAGCAGATCTATTGTTTACTCTCAGACGAATGCATCAGGTGACCTGCTTCCACCTGATCACTCACAGTGTCTGCTAGGGGGAGGATTCCCACAGCGCTTTGCATCAAAGGGGGGCCAAACATGGTAGAGCGTCAGAAAGCAACATGACACTGTTAAAAGGGCAGGTGGCCGTATGTGGTGGCTTCAAAGGGAAGCATGGGTGCCTGAGCATGTGCGTGTGACTTGTGGTTTCAGTATTAATAACCATCCATCCATCCTCTAACCTCTTATCCTGATCAGGGCCCAGGAAGAACTGGAGCCTATCGCAGGCACAGGGCACAAGCCTGGGGTACACCCTGGACAGGATGCCAAGTTCAGTATTAATATGTTATGATTTAATGCCTACAATATGTGTTTTCTACACCTTGGTCCCTTAGGATATGGAATTTATTTTGGGCACCATTGCCAGTGAACTGATTACAGGTCTCTAGATTAGAGGAAGTCCTGCAGTTTCAGTGTTGTGGTGACTAAGACTGACACAAACCTGCAGGAAATGGTTTCTATGACGACTAAGAATTTTATATCCTGTCTGAAGACATACAGATAGATGCAAAAAAAAAGAGAAAAAAAAACTCCCCTTGTCCAAATCCCAATCACAGACAGTATCACCACCATTATAAATATACTTTTAAGCTGTCCCTCTTAGGCAGAAATAAGCCTAAAATACTCAGCCAAGCTATGAATGCTGACTTTGGTGTCCCTGTGTGAAAGAGTGTTTAGAGGGCTCTCTCCCAGATTTGGAGTGCACGGCGGACCCCCAGTGACCTCTAGACCTGGTGTGTCATACTATGCATAGATTTATTGGTCCAGCTGACATTCCCCTCGAACCCCAGGGTAATATGTCCCCCACAGCGACGTGGGGACCGGCACTGTATCGTATCACAATGCCGGATATCAAAACAAATGCTTATGAGGTCACCCTAGAGAATCACAGAGCTTTTTATAGGCGCACAACGGAGACAGGCTGGGTGGTAAGTGAGTAAGCTCCTGGAACCATTCCTCCTTTCTTGGTCACTGTCACCCTCCATAAACCCTTCCTAAATCCTCCTGGCCCCTCTGCCCGTCAATTCACTTTAGGGTCTATGAAACCTGATCATGCTGTGGCAAATTCCTAACAGCTGATTGTATCAAACAAATTGCATTGTGGGTGTTTTTTTTCCCCTCCAGTTGTTGGAGAGATGAAAACAAGGACCTTGATCTGGACTTGACTAGGAGAAGAGAAACTATAAACAGTCTCAATGCAAGCCACTTGTAGTGGACCTAGGTCACCTTTTTAATACCTAAGGAGAAGGGCTGTATATAGGGGCAGGGCCACTGGGACACTGGCCCCAACTGAAAGCTGACTGGCCCCTGGAGTGCCCCCTCCGAAGGCACTCACAGATTCTAAATATTACATTGGCTAATGATAAGCTTGTCCCCTTAAAAATGCTAGAAATTGCTCCTGCTCAAGAGAGTGACCTCTCCTGATTCTTCCTCTCTGTATTCTCATCACCTTTACACTTTGTCTCAGCCATCACTTAGGGTTGGCCTAAATAGCTTCAGGGATTTTTTCAGGTTTATACAATGTACTGCACATTCAAAATTCAAACATCGACACATTTCTGCATGAGTGTAACTGAGTTAATGTCCTTCGTTTAGAGACAGAAACACCTGGACCTGGTCTACTGACCCAGAGAGTCTAAGCCAGTGGTAGGCAACCCTGATCCTGGAGTACTGGTATCCAATCCTGGTATCCTACCGGATGAGTTCTGCCTGACATCAGGTATGGTTCATCAGGGACCATGTAGGATGGAAAACCTGCTAGATACCAGCACTCCAGAATCAGGGTTGCCTTCCCCTGGTCTTAGCTCACCACTCCATGCTGTTCTTCCCCTGTTTTATAGACAACACGCAATGCGTAGCTGCAGGCCGTACGGTTAGCATTTCCGTGTCGGCGTTAGCCCAGCTCATCCTCACCTTGCTGTGGTCTTCACAGCGCAGCACATAGCAGGTACTGCTGGACTGTTCTCGGGCCAGACAGCCAAAGTAGCTGGGCTCCAGGCTGTTGTGGACCAGCTTGTGGATGTGATGGGGTCGGTACTCGAACAGCACAGCGTGATGCAGGGGGTCCCAGACCCTCCCAGGAGTCTCATCCAGGCAGCAGCGTACGGCAGACCCCGAAATCCGCAGACACACGGGTAAGTCCCGGAAGGCAGAGACGGTGCTGCTGTTGCCTCCTCTGTTTTTCTCATGGTCCTGAGGTCTGCGGATCTCTGCCACTATCCAGGGGAGCATAGTCATGCTGGTGAGAGGGTGCACGGGCAGGGAGCCCACCAGCTGAAGCCTGTACTGGACTTCTCCGTCCCCGTCCTCCAGTCCATCCTGTGGCAGTTTGACGTGAGAGGGGTTTCTGTCCATTTGACTGCCGACTTGCTCCTGGTTAGAGTCCGATTTGCGCTTCACCTCAAAGTATAATCCCTCCATATCTTTAGGAGTTCTTCTTGGAGCAATCTGGACAGATAATAAAAACATAATTGGGGTTAAGGATTACCTTAAATTGCCATTAAACGCTTCACATTTCAAACAACCTTGATTTTTTTTTTTATCTGAATAAGAGAAAATCAATAAACGCAACGTAACAAGCTGTCAGCAAATATGTACTAAGTTATGTGGTTTAATCGTGCGCAGTTATATCGTCACTTCCTGTCGAATAGATTCGATTTCACACACGCCTGCTGAGCAGTCTCATAAGTACACTTTTAATTAATTTCTGATTTTTTTTTTAATACATGAAAAGTGCTTCGTCGGGCTGCAAGGTCAGGGGCAACACGTAGTCCGGCTTCAGTCCTGTTAACTCCAGTGTCAGCGGCTATGAAGAGCAGAGCATTTCACCGGATTAAAAACCAAAGCCAGAAATAATATCCACCCCGCAAATAGCGCACCTGAAATTCACATCGCTACAAAACAAACAAATAAACAAATCCCTCTCACGGACGCACAATATTCCATTGACTGTATATTATAATGAACAGAGACGCCAATGCCACGGAAAACGATCAATGTCACATCCGTTTATCAAAACAAATTCACATAAAGAAGAAAATGTTGCCTTATCCGTTAATTTAAGCTGACGCCAACTGCTAATTTACCGTCATTGCAGAGATCCTGAATGAATCCTGCATATCAGGGCTAAGATAAAGCGGAAAACAAGATTATGCAAAGCGACTCACCGATCCCTCTGTATCTCTGCACGCGGTGCAGAACCGGACCGATTCTCCAAAAATGCGCGGACCAATGCAGACGGTACCGACCCAGCTTCGGTTAAGGGCTGCCTGCTCCCATACTGAGCCGGTGCCGTGGGACTGTGGCACAGGCGAGGGGTGTCCCGTTAGGAAACGCTCTCTTGGGCGCCCTGATGATGGTCTATCACACAGACAAGGAAACGAAACTCAGTCATCAAAGCAACAGATATGAAACTGTGTTTTGGGTGTTTCAATACTTTTAAAATGTATACATGTACTGTGGAATAAAATCAGATAGGTGGCCATCGCTCCCGTAAAACTTGAACGTCATTGACTATTGCAAATAAATAGCATAAAGAGAAAACAGAATCAAAATCACCTTTTAACGCTATCGAAATAATTGCGAAATCTTCACTCTATTGACAAACCATGAAAGTAACAGTACTTTAGAAACATATAGCCCAGGTTAGCTGAAACGGAAATGTCAGTGTTTTTTTTTTTAACTCTTTAACTCGTTGCTGTATTTGGATCGATCTGATGTCGATGTTTTTACTGGACATCCTGTTGCTGGCACGGCATGTAAAGTCTCGGGCATCTTTACCTTACGCATACTGGCTGCTTTCCCTTCGATCCCGGCCGGCTCCCCTCGCACGTCCTTCGGATCGTCACCCAGCAGCGCCGCAGTGTAGCCCACCCCCCCTTTCCGCAGACCGCAGCGGACTGCCTCTAAAATAGGTGACCAAGCTGTCCCCGGACTGCGAGGGCCGCTATAAATAGCCACCCGGAGACCTACGGACCATCTCTTCACAAGCCTTATGAATGATCACGCTTCGCCGTTCTCTTCCGCAGTTACTGCACCTGTTAAGGCCTTGATCAAATTATCTTGAGTTGCACGCCCATAATCCCACCGCTGTCTAACATTTTTTTAAATCTAATTCGGTTCAAAACATAAAGACAACATACATGTACTTTGCATCGATATTAGTATCGTTTATTTAGTAAAAGCAAATGTATAACAAAATGACAAAAATAGTGGTAGTATTACCACATGCTTTCACTTTATTACAGTACATCTGCCAGTTTCCACAAGTACTCCTCAAATGAAACGATTGTATTTGGAATTACAGTATTTGATGTATTAAGCAGCTGGAATTTCCCTACAAGTCTTACATTTCAAATGCCATTGAAACAATTTTCTGAGAAGATGCATTTCTGTAGCAACATTTTAACCAGTCCTCATAAGGCAAGACATACGGTGTCATGCCTAATATGGTCTTTACAATAAGTGTCACCTGGCAATAGACATTTTAATGTAGGGAAAAGTGAGCATAATTTTTTTTTATGATAAACAAATAACAGGCAATGTGCAAATCCCGCTGCGTTATTGTTAATTCCCCATGATTTTAATTTAAATCCATTACAGGGTTCAACTATTTCAATGCATACAAGAAATGCATGTTTATACAGAGGATTTAAGTTAATTTAATTTCTTTTTTACTAACAGTTAGGCATTTTCTAGAGAACATCTTTGATGCAGTGCGCCATATCCAGGGGGTACCTTGGTGGACTCTACACACTTTCCAGCATGGCTACCAGGTGACATTTGTATACGTTTCTTGTTCCATAAGAATTAAACCGCAGCAAAACTGAAGATCCTTACTGGTGCATCATCTTACAAAGCTATTAAACAGGAATTAAAACTTGGTTTAGTAAAGGTTAAAATATTCTATTACACATATAAACAGTAACAAAGGTTTCATTCACAAATGTGGGTGTGTTCCCACTAAATCGATGCTATATTTTGTCGATTTTTCCCCTCATCCATCTCCAAGATCAGAAAAAGAAAATCAGCTGCAGCTACAGTCCTTGGATATCAATTAGTCACAACATAATGTTTGGGATTTTAGGAATGTAGATTATCAGCTTATCTCTTAACCATCAAAGGGGAAAGCCAGCAGCTAGTATTTAATTAGTCACAGTGAATGGTAGACAGGAAAGTGCTACTGTGGTCTTGGTGTCAATCCATTCTTTTCTGGCTCAAAGAAATACTTCACAATAGCGTCCACCAAGTTATCCAGCTCTTTCTTCAGCTGTTTCAAATCGCTGTAACAAAAAAGTAACCGGAGTCTGTTAGACTGGACATCGCTAGTACACTCAGCAAAATACAATGACAAACAGGAAATATCCATCCATCCATGGACGCTGCAAAGGAGTTACGGTTAAGATGATTTCAAGTGTCCCTGAGTGACAGGAGCCCAGAGAAATATGGAAAGTAACTGGATTGGTCTGGGGGCCCAGTATGTTTTCATGGGGCCCAAAATCTCTATCAGCACCCCTGCATCCATCCATCCACCCAACTGCTTATTCTGGATAGGGGCGTGAGGGGGCCAGACAGTACAGAGCACACACACACAAAAATGGCCCCACGGACAATTCAGAGACATCGATTAGCCAACCTGAGGTGTGAGGCAACAATGCATTGAATGAATGCTAAAGTTTCATTATACTTAGTATAATTTTTACAGAATTAAATTATTCACTTCTCAATGTTCAGTTCTCCCAACCAGTATTTAAAACTACAGATGCTCCTCACTTTACATTGGGTCGACTTCCGATATTTCGACTTTGCGACGTGCGATGCACGTTCAGTGGTCATAAGCGACTGAATTTGGGTCTGTTCCCGGGTTAGCGGTATGTCGTACGATACTTTCTACAGATGCCGGGCGATGGCAGCATCCACACAGCCACGCTTCCAGTCTCTGTAGCCATCGTGAATGTAAACATCTCATACAGTGCTTAACAACGTATTGTACAGTTTATGTAATTAATCATATCATATTCGGCTTACTATATTTTCGACTTACGATTGGTTCATCGGAACGGGACCCCATCGCAAGCTGAGGAGATTCTGTACTTACTCTGCATTACAAAAAAACTGTCACTTAGACGTACCAATACAGACAGTAAATTTTTGACTCTGGTGCCACCTAGTGGATTGTTTTTAGGAACTACATTTCTGGCCATGTGATAAGAGTATAGCTCACCTGTTTCCAGGTGCGGCACACAGCTCAGTGTAGTACTTGATCTTGGGCTCAGTGCCACTGGTCCTCATGGTTGCCACCCCGCCGTTGGAGAAGCTGAATGTGATCATCTGACTGCTCGTGCTAGTCGGGAGCACCTGGGAAAACAGATTTTTAAATAAATTTACCTTCTTCTATTTTATATGCAGCTGGACCATCATCTATACCATTCCCTTATTTTTGTTTAACAGATGCTTACATTCAAAGCGAAGTACAACTGGGGAACATTTTGCAGAAAGAGACACTAGGGCGATTGGGGTTGAAAGTGTTGTTCAAGTGTCAGTGACATACTTCCTCAACCAGCCATGGGATTCGAACCTATGACCTTCTGCACATGGAAAAACATCCCTAACCTACTGAGCTACACACAATTGCTGTAGCTTGATAAAACTGCATGAAATCGTACCGCCTTCTTATCGGGCTGGTTGCTATCATAGCCCGTGGTCAGGTCGCGCACGCCGGACACGGTAAATTCCCCGCATGCTTTGGGGTATGTGTCCTTCCCGTCGTAGTTACGGAGACGCTTGAAGAGCTGCCGGATGGTGTCCTGGTCATGGCAGATGAAGTACGAGTTGCTGGTGATGTGATGTCCGTACCTGAAGCAGGCGGCCAGGCAAAGGGAAAAAAAAAACCCATCAGGCTGAAACATGGATGCCTTTGGTGGACTTGACAACAGGCAGCACTGTACCTCACCAGAAACCTGTAAGGGAGGTTCGGCAATTCATAGCAAATGTGGCCACCATTTAGGCTATGGTTTTAGGGGCCCAACGCAGCCTCAGAAACCAGCACTCTCCAGGGGAGTGGCAGCGGGTAAGGACAGCTGTGAACAGGCAGCGGGGAGGGCACGTACTCCTCATAGATGGCGCTCAGCTGCTGGGTGAGCGTGCGGCCCTGAGCACAGAGGTAGGAAGCACATTCCGCGATGATGGCAGCCGCGCTCACGCCGTCCTTATCCAGCACCGCCGGACTGCACATGTAACCTTCGGGTGATACAAGCAGATCCTCAAAGGACGAGAACAGACAAACCATAAACCAAATAAACATATATAGACTCTAGATGTCTATACAAAGTGAGACTGAATAGTGCATTGAATGTTAAATACTTAAATGGTTCTGCAACGTTCAGAATTCAGACTTTTTTGCATTACAGTTAGTGCATTGACTAAAGAGATTTCTGAATGTTATGCAGTGTACATTGTGTGTTAAGATTAGCAATATACACAGTACTAAGTACTAAACATAATTAACAATACGGGGGATAAATGTTCCTTTTTAAGTCAAAACCACATGTGGGATGTCAAACATGCATTCAAACGGTGTGGTCAAAACGGAATGCAAATATGGCAATTCCCTCCCCGTTTGCAAACATACAAGAACTGTTCGGTACAGACATCTACTACATTCCAAACAGTCTCAAAGACTAAAATAAATTATTTCTATATCTGTTTCGCATGGGTCAAAAACAGCAGCTACCCGAAATGCAATTCACGCCACTGTCCATCAACAGACTTTAGTCAGTATATGACACTGCTGTAAAACAAAAGCTGAGTGTTTATGAACGAAAAAAAAACATCTAAATCAAACTCAACTATTTGGCAAATGGTTCTAAACACAGAAGCCTGACAACCATTGACAGTGTGCTTAACTGGAAATATCTTTATTTTAAGATATTAGCCTTCCACAAAATATAACTTTTATATCAATTACAATTTTAACCTGTGAGCTGTTTAGCAATTCTGGGATTCTGTGCAACGTCACGACTGAAGCTCTCATGTTGTTTACAGCTAGGAAGGAATATTATTGGTTTCTTGACCTCATTTTAACACACAATAAAAGAATATTGATATAAATGGTATTGTCTCATCCTACATCTTGCTGTCAACATATATTGATATACTCTAAGAATGCTGTATACCGCCCAGCACCAGCTCAAAAGGTACACAGATCGACCGCCAGGCACAGAACTAGACCGAAAGAGCTATCAGGTTCAGTGACTGAACACTGCACAATCACCCATGTGATGGCCTGGTATGGTGATGAACACCCATCCTTCAGTTATCAGAAGCCACCCATATATACAAATGGAGACCAGAGATAGAAGCCATTGGCAGGTCACATGACAGGACTATGGAATGCTGGGTAACCCCTTCCGTTATGGCCGTCGCCCCTCAAGTTAATATCCAAATATGGGTACCTTAGTTGAAATCACTGCTGCTCACCTTTTGGCTGTTAACATGTGACACACAAGAAGAAAAAAAAAAACACAAGGTTCCCCTAAAGCTGCAGCAGACTAAACCCGGGGGCATGGTGGATGTACCTATGGCCTCTTCAAAGGCAAACAGCACCGTCTTGCCCTGGTCCAGGAGCTGCTTGGCTCGGTTGCCCATCCACTTAAAACCGGTCAAGGTTTCCTAGCAAAAGGTAAAAATGGCGCAACTCAGAGACCGAGCAGGCAGATATGGGACAGCCAGGTGCCGAAGGACTCACTGCCAGTTTTTCCCATCAGCAGGTGAACCCAATCCGGAAGCCTACTTATAGGCAGGCGGGACAAGGGGCGCAATTCTGAGAGCTTATATGGGAGGCATAACTGAAGTCCCATGGCAAAACGGGCATATTTTAAAACTACCTTGGTATTAATATTACATTGGCAGGCTAGGCGACATCTTCCTGCTATGTTATGGGATATCCATACAACACAAACATAAAACAGTTAAGTGGTTTCTAGAGAGCCTGATGCAGTTGTCCTGTTGGAAACTGCGGAAATTATTTTTGGGCACGTCAGGTGGCATGTACAGTGCCAGTTTAAAGTCTGGACACACCTACTTTTAACGCATCTCTATTTTAGCTTATTCACCTTACATTAAAAACATCTCAAGGCAATGAAGTAATACATATCAAATACTGCAACAACCAACAGAAATGTTCAACATCTCACAATTCTAAAAATTTTTAGACTCTTCAAAATCGGCCCCCTTCTGCTTCAATGACAGCACTGCAGATTCTTGGAATTCTTTCAAGCAGCTTCCAGATGTAGTAACAGTCCTGAAGGAGTTTCCACAAGTTCTGAGCACAAGTTGGCTTCCTTGTTCTTACTCTTCATTCAAACTCATCCCAAACCAGCTCTGTAGGGTTTAGGTTGGGGGATTGAGGGGGCCAGGTCACCTGTCACAGCACTCCATCTCTCTTCTTGTTTAGAAGATAATACAGTACTTTCATAACCTGGAGGTGAGCTTAGGGTCATTATCTTGTTGAAAAACAAATTATTTTCAGTAGGTGTGTCTAGATTTTTGACTGTTTGTGTATGCCATTTGTTTTGGGGGTTATGAACAGCCGACTCTCTCCTACGTTCAGGTAGATGGGACACTCAGACACACCTATAGTCATCTGGAAAGGATACCAGTTTTCTGTTTATGCAAGATAATACCATTACTCGGCCCACTGCTTCAGCACTGTTGCTGATTGGGCGTTTCTATGGATCCCACAGTAGCACACAGAGGCCCCCCAGGGGCCCCGAGCTCGTACCTCGAAGTGGAATCCTTCCTTGAGTGCTATGGCCCGCAGAATCTTGGAAGACACCGTGCTGGCCATCATGTAGACGTTCTTGGGTGCAGCAGGCTCCGGGTTCTTCAGCTTCCAGCACCGGAACAGCCACCAGCCCAGGAGGGCACCCAGCTCGTTGCCGGAAAAGACCCGCCAGTCACCGCTGGCTCAGAAACGGCAGAAATGCATGGCTTTCACTTCAGGTCAGCCTAAGGTACCATTAAACCACTAACGTTTCAGAAGATTCAGGGTTTGAAAATGACAATGATACACCTGGAGAGACTGCAGTCAGGTGATGGGGGGGGGGGGGGGGCGGGGCAGAACCCATATTTCATACATACACATGGGAGGGAGCGACATGTGGTAGAAAGCTTAGAGCCAGTTTAACAAGATTATCCTCCGGTGACGTTGCACACAGAACCAGTCAAAAGTCTGGGCACACCTGCTGAAAATCAGTTATTTTTTAACAAGATAGCAAGACTGAGAACACCTCAAGGTTACAGTGACCCATTTATGTTCTTGCATTTGACATTCGTGGTTTGGGTTATTTGCGAGTTGGACATGAACAATTAAATGGGAATATTTTTGGAGCTTGCCGAAAGGTCGCAGAGACTCAGACCATGCATGAGCCAGAAAATACTGAAAAACAGTTAGATCACTTAAAATCATACATCTATCCATTTTCGGCAACTGCTTATCCTGTGGAGGGTTGTGTGGGGTCCGGAGCCTATCGCGGAGGATACGGGTACAAGGCAGACACAAAATCATATAATATAAATAATAGTATTATAATAATAATAATAATAATAAACACATAATATTTGTCAGTGTCACCGTATACTACATATTTGATACTAAAAGTCTTGGCTTGGGTACGCTGCGCATCTGTCTCGGTAACCAGCCTCACTCACGTATCAGCTGTCATTGTCATGTTTTATATGTATGACTTCATTGCCTTGAGGCCTTTTACTATAAGGTGAATAACAGCTAAAATGCAATAAAATCAGCCGTGTCCAGACATTTGACTGGTACTGAAGCTTCAACAGCAATCTGTGGATCGTGAATGGGTTAAATAAAAACAGAGGTTGTTGGACTTTGGACAAAAGTGCCTGGGAAGCGGGGAAAACAGTGAGTGGGATCAGTTAAACCTGAATCTCATTCCCCAGAGAGACTCCAAGCTGAGGATCTCACCTCTGCTGCCTTTCAGCCACAGCCAGGCGGTCAGCGTCGGGGTCGTTAGCCAGAATCACGGTGGCTCCATCTTTATTGGCCAGCTCGAAGGAGAGGGTCTGTTGGGGAGAAAACAGGCACAGAGCGGCTCTCTCAGGGACCCGTCACACCCAATGCAGCTGCTTCAGTGTTCTGCAGTCTCAGGAAAGCCAGTCTAACACACAGACTGGGCACAGATGACCTACACTGAGCAATATGGGACATAGGTACTAGTCCCTGTTAGGAGAAAAAAAAAACTGAACTGATTTCAGCTAAAGAAACAGACACTTTAAAAGTGTCATCAACATTTACTTAATATATCTGATGCTTTTATCAAAACAGGGAAGGGTTACAACTTATGCATGTTCCCTGGGATTAGAACCTATCACCCTTGTGTCATTAGTACAACATGCAATGCTCTACTTGTTGAGCTACAGCCAACAGAATAAACAGTGGTGGAAATTTCAGGTCCTGAAAGTACAAATCCAACCCGAGGTTTTGTTTCAACCAACCAGTTCAGCACAAAGAGTTAGTCACAGAGTACTGAACTGGCTGGTTAAAACAAAATCTTGGTCTGGATTTTTACTTTATAGACCTGAACTTTCCACCAATGAGCACCTACCAGGACGCCTTCTCCTTCCTCTGGGTTGGGGTACTTCACTGTGGGGAACTTGGGGTCTGGGTCCTTCTGCTCTGCCACCGGGAGGGGAGGTTTGAGGTCGAAGGCCTTAAATGCTGACTGCACAAACTTGTGGCCAACGCCGTGGACAGAGGTGTGGACAAACTTCACCTTGGAGCTCTTGTTAGTGTCTCTGGGGGGGATGGGACGGAACAGCATCGTCAGTCTACCTGCAACAGGGCAAGGCCACCATGTAGCTCCCAGAGACTGAATTCAGGAAGACCTGCAGTGTTCCCCAGGAAAACTACAAGTTCACTGGTTTCTGGATGGAGGGAGAGCACTGGCTACCTAACCGTATTGGGGCCCCACCTGTTGAAGCAGACCTTCTGAATGGCTTTGAAGTACTCCTGGTTGATCTCCTCATTCCGGTCCAGCAGCAGAGGACTCTCTTTGACCAGCTGCTCATCCCAGGACTGCGGCCAGGGTTCCAGATTCTCCTTAATGCAGCTGGAGATCTCCATATCATGGGGCGGGATGATCTGGGCACCATTCTCCCAATAAACCTACCAGTAAACAGAAGATGCGAGGGGCATTCTGGGGGAAGCCTTCACATCTAAAAGTCACTGAACGATAACGTTAATGAGCCATATGTCCAGACATGTTGTCTGCATGCTGCGAGTTGAATAAGCTGATGCATGCAAGTAAAATGCCTTTTACAAGCGGGACGGAGGGAGCTACCTTGTAGCCATTGTCCTCTTTGGGGTTGTGAGAGGCTGTCACCATGATCCCAGCACAAAGGCCCAGGTATGATACCGTAAAAGGCTGAATAGATGAGGACGAGAAAATACATACAAACATTTAAATATCTATAGGAAACTAAAATGCTAGCATAAACCTTTGCATAATACCTCTATTATAAATTTGTTTTCACAAGAATAACAACCAACCAACAACAGGTGCACTTTAACACACAGGTTTACCCAGGCTAAAGCGCAGGGGCTCTTGCTATAAAGGGGCCTCAACTAACCTCGTTTAATAAAAGGTTAACTCCTGACGCCGACCAGTCGACAACCACACCATTGTAGGAAAAAGTAAAGGGGCCTCTGACAACTCAGACAGCCCAGGGGCTTTGGACCATGTTCATGGGCCTCTGACGAGGGATTTTATCAATCCAAACATGTAGGCCAAAAAAAAAGACAGATTAGCGCCCAAATCCAGGCCACGTGGGAGTCGTGCATGACTGGCAGTATGGCCTCGCTGGATTGGTCTGTATATATCTGGCAAAAAGCCCAGACTAGAGAGGGAATAGGACAGTAAGGCAAGAGTGCAGGGATTTGGCAATGTTTTACCCAGACAGGAAGTGACTCATTGTATTGTGCGGTAAAAGGGTGGCCAGGGAAATGGGGAGAAGGATGGGCACAGGCTCAGATGAGCACGTTCAGCCCTCAGTTAAGGAAATGAAAGCTAGTGAAAGCTGAAAATCATTCAGCTCAGAGAAGGGGGTAGTATGTTAGGCAACAGAGTAAAAATGCTACACTTAGTCTGACCCCTAATACAGAAGTTTTAGAAAACACACAAGACAAATACTGCAAGTTGGCAACTAAAGAAAATGAAGAAAGCGGGCGTCAGATTGGTGATTAACATCAGGACAAGGGCAGCGGTTTTCATCTGGGTTCCATTTTGGACGTAACTTTTCATTGTTTTTGAAGGGTCTGGGCAGTGAAGTTGAAAGCATCAGCTCAGTATTGCTAAAAAGCACATACAATACTGCAGTAATCCAATCCGACTGAGCCTGAAAGTTTAGGTGTCAAACCACCACCATTTTACAGTCATTTGAGACACATGCTTGGTTCACTGCTCAGGACTCTTCCACGCTGCGGCCATTTGTTTTGAGAAACTGTGGAGCTTAAAAGCGATCGCGTGTGAAAATGGTACAAACATGCCGTCCCAGAAATGACTGCTCTCTGAACCCTTTACAGATGGTGCACATGAACATCACAGCCGGACACAACCAACAGGGTCACAGCAAGCATGCATACATAAATACATACATAAATATCGCAGTGAGCTCACAGCACTCCCATTAATCACTGAAATGTGTGGTTCAGTTTCTTGGAAGGGAATGTTATCAGAGCAACATTTATGGTGAAAATATTAGGAAAATACTAGGAAGCCAGCTTCAGGTTCCTGTGTCCTAATATACAAAAAGAAGGGTTTGGGCCAGCGTCAATTCTGCAAAACTACCAGAAATAATTTCCACGCGGTATTTGTATTATAGAAACGTATTCCAGAAATATTAATGTAAATAGGTATTCACTAACAAACTGCAAAAATAAATCATATTTCATATTTAATAATCACATTATTAATCATCCTCTTTTTCTTTCACATAACATGTAAAATGTAAAGATTTTAATTTACATAAAAGTTACTAATAATACAGATACATAGCCAGATAAAGGCCCCTACAGGCCCCTGGCATCATTACAATAAGGTCCCCTTCACCCCGTTAGCCTGTTAACACCTGCATGTGCGATATCTACACTAACACCACATTTGTCATTATTGTCTCGATTTGATGTTTAGAAAAACGTGCTTATTACTCGCACATTTGTAAGCAATCCAGCATCTTTTGCTTCTTCGTCCTTCTTCTTTTGGATGCCCCACTGGGCTCTCGGAATCCAGCAGGATCCATTTGCACTATCAAAATCACACTGATCACCTACAGCTTCATTTTCTGTAAGCGAATGTTTGTGAACGTCTGCTGATATTTGATAGGCTGATTACTGCACTCTTCCTCCAATTAGACCTTTTCATCCAGCATAATCAAAGGCCTCTTGCCACACAGGGACCCAGGTTGCCCGTGTGGTAGATCCGGCCATGTACCAGTACAGTAAATAAGCAGGGAAGACAGCATCTGGCCGTGGGCATTACCACAAAGGGGGTGGGCGTGATGTCATTGAAGAGGCAGACCGGCACCCCTTGGCTGATCATGACAGCAGCGGCCAGGGAGGCAAACTTCTTACTGCAGCCCCCGCTAGGTGGGTGTGCCCGGGCATCATACCCAATCACAACTCCCCGATTCTTCAGGTCCGGGAAACTCTTCTCCAGATACCTGCAGAATCCCTGGCAGAACAGTTTGATTATAGTGCATTGTACCATTAGAGGAAGACAAGACAAGCAGGGCTGCCATATTTCTAAGGGTGAAGATAACTCAGCTACATTAGGTCAACTGTACAAGTGTGACATTTACAGGCATTTTTCATATGAACTTATAGCACACTGCTGCTCAAATTTACAGGGACAGGACAGGTCCCTCTGCATTGAGCTAGAGCACCAACAGGAAACCTTGGCGTGTTTTTTAATGCCTGGAACACAAAGATTGTACTTGTGGTCTTGGCAAGACCGGTCTTGCTAACATGCCTCCCAGAAACGAACTTGGGGGGCGCAGTGAATCATGGGATTGGTCTCGTTAGGCGAGAATGCAACAGATGTATCCCTTATATTAGGGGTGGGGCAACAATGACATCGGGGATTTGTACCATCCTCTGTACTTCTGTCCTTAGTATTGGAACTGGTCTTCGGCAATGGAAGATGACGTCATACACGTACACGAGAACATAACTACAGTCAGTACGCATATTGAGAAACACCCCAGGTTTCTTTACCTGGGTGGTCTGGATGATGGTCAGGTCATTCATGCAGGAGATACCGGGCCCCATGGCGGCCCGGAGGCCGGCCGTCCCGAACTCCATGCGAGCCCCGAAGCACTGTCGCAGCTTCTCCACGTCACGCTCCTCCAGCAGACTCCGTACCGCAGACAGTGTCCTTGGGTTCTGCGATCGGAGAGCAGCACAGAGCAAACAATTAGCATCGAGGACAAGTAAGGGGATCTGCATGGATATATATGCACCACTCTTCGGTGAAAACTTCAAAGCAAGCCCTTGAGCCATTACTACTTAACACACAAAGATACATTCATGCAAAGCATCGCATCATACTGGAAATGCACTTATCCAAAATTTGATCGTGCACATTATTTGTTCTGCAAACCCCAGAGAGATGGCCAGTTTTAAAGATCGACAATTTGTAAATACTCCATTTCACAATTGTTTACGCATCTTTGTTGTTCCCCACGTTAAAAGAAACCTCGAGTAGAGAGAAAGAGCGAGTGTCAGTGAAGTCAAGGGAGAATTTCACATGTAATAAACTGTGCAAATGTCACACAGAACGGACGAAGCACTGATCAGAAATCCCTTCATAAGCTTCAACTGGTCCAAAATTCAGCTGCCTGTATTATCACCCGAACCCCCTCCATCCACCACATCACTCCCGTTTTGCAACAGCTCCACTGGCTGCCAGTTAAGTTCCGCATTGACTTTAAGATTTTGTTGTTGACATTTAAGGCCATCCACAACCTTGCCCCTCCATATCTGTTCGACCTCCTACAAGTTGCCACTCCCTTTCGCACCCTCAGATCCTCATCCTCCATCCATTTCACTGTCCCCCTCGCCCGTCTTGCCACCATGGGGAGCAGAGCTTTCAGTCGCTCAGCTCCCCGGCTCTGGAACTCATTACCATCTGAGCTCAGAAACATTGATTCACTCCCACTTTTCAAATCTAAACTTAAAACCCATCTGTTCAAGCTTGCTTTTTCTTTGTGATTTCTGTTGCTTTGCCGAATTTTAATCTGTGTTTTATACTCTAGTATTTTTCGTATTATTATGGTTTTATTATTAACATATTTTTGCATTTACTGTACGGTGCCCTTGAGTGTCTAGAAAGGCGCCTAGAAATAAAATGTATTATTATTATTATGATCACACGTTCCGGTTTCTTGGAAATTAGGATCTTTATGGGTCGACTTATCTAAGTCCACGTGAGCCTCAGCCATGCAAAGCGGCTAATCCGCTTAGTTTTGAAAGGTTCTTTCATTTCATCTCCTTTCACCACAGGTTTTTTTTATGATAACTGTGGGGCGAGTAACACGGCGCATTCCCCCCGGTTTAGCGTCGATACGCTGACTCACAATTTGTTTCTGCGAGACTCCCACCTAGAAAGGTAATAAGCGTAATTATTTAATTGTTAGTTTTCACTGCTTTCTGTTTTGATTAATACGTATTATTGACTCAGGGCTGGTCAATCCAATGAGCGACACAGGCGACCGCCTAGGACGCCAATTCTGGGGGGGGGGCGAATTGCCAGCCAATTTCACTTTGCCTCAAGCGGGGGGCGCTGGCGGTGATGCTGGCCTAGGGCGCCACACCGACTAGAACAGGTACGGTACAGACATCCATGTCGTCTGTTTTTAAGTACAGCAAATTATGCAAGTACATAGAATGCACTTCAAAAAAATATAAATAACTTATTGGAAACAAGTCTAGTCTGGTATCTAATGCATAAACAGTACAGCAGTGCGCGTCGCTGAACCTGAAATTTCCGGTGACTGTCAATTACACTGGTTAAGCAACCTTTCTCTGGCAGACTCTTATCCAGAGAATTACTGGTTACAGCGGCAGCCTGTGGGACTGATCTGAGACCTGGGACGGAAAACGTGAACTTTCCCTTGGGAAGCACTTACAAGAAACGAGGGCGGCTGCTGGTACAGGCAAGCATATGTATCAGGTATCATGAGAGGATCACAAAATACAGAACAAAATGTTTCTTTTGCAATGTGATGTAAGCGAGAAGTTGATGTCCGGTGTTGCTTACACATTTACATTTACGGCATTTAGCGGACGCTCTCATCCAGAGCGACGTGCAACAGTGCTCGGTAGTCCACGACTATTCTTCACTCTTGTAAGGAAGAGTAGGTGTTAATGGGTTAGTAGTGTTTTTTTAAAATAACATAACCATAAGTTAATATACAAACTGGTTAGCCTCCAAGGTGTTCCTCCTCTGGTTACACCAGTCATCGGCTCTCACAAACGCATTTAGCGGCACGAACTGCACCCGAATAGTGTAAAATATTGCATGCTTCGGCTTCTGGATCCCTCCGACATGAGCTGTCACTTTGCTGGAAAAACGATCGGGTATAAGTATGGATACAACATATAAATCCCAATATCTCACCTTGTCCAATCGGAGCCATTGTTCAATCTCACGGTCCAAGCTGGCGTCCCCGGTGGCCGAGGCGTCGTTCTTCATGTTCCCCTCTCTATGCAAATCGCTGTTTATAAACGGGCTAAAAAAATCTTGGCTCTTTACAGCGAGACTGACTGATACCAAGCAATTGCGACCTCCTTTCAATCGCGAACTAAACGCTGGGAAGCGTGGCGTGGCGTGACGTGACGCAGCCGCTCAGACCGGCACCCGCCCTGCGGGGGGAGGCGTGACAAGCATGCCAAAATCTCCACGCACGCCTGTTTTTCTTCTGTGCACCCGACAAACGAGTCCGATGTGCCTGTAATACTTAATGAAATTATACATTACGTTTCTACGGAATGATGAATACCAAATTCCCTGCTTAGTAACTACAGTAAAATACAAGTAGTGGGTCTTAAATGTGAAGGCTTGAACAAAGGGGTTGGTGCTGGGCTCAGAGTATTTCTCAGAAAAAAATTAGATCTAATTTGAAAATACGATTACGGTTCATCTATACAAAGGCGCATTTCATTCACAACTGTATAATTGTTCATTTTCATGAAAGGTACTTTTCTCCAGAACTCTAAAATACAAAAAAATCCAGCACCGCAGTCGTGTCTTCCTGCCACTGTCATGGCCGCATTTGCGATCCGTTGCCATTGTGACAGCAAAGAATCAGGTTCACAATCTTGCGCATCAAAATAGCATTTATCAGACTCAGAGGGATAGACACCCTGGTGCCAGTGAGACTCTAATCGCCGGGTATTTTGTGCTAGTCTCGGCTTCGGTTCATGGGCGACACCTACCTGACACCATAGAAAAAGCCCCCAAATTTTTGAAGGTGCCACAGGTCATATAGCACTACATGATTAATGGGAGGGTGCACCACTGCCATTTAAACGATTTTGTGGGTATGGACTGAATCATAAGAACCTTGTTTTTAATGCATTTGCCAGCAGTGCATCACAACAGGCTTTGCTTAATGTTTAAATGCAGGCACCCATTAACATGCCACTTACTGGTCCTGCACATAAGCAGGAACAATGATTAAATTCCAGGCTTCTGTACTAAAGCAGCTATCAACTCCTTAAGTTATACAGCCATTGCTGAAAGTAATGTACATTATAGTATACACAAGCTCATTAGTGGAGCAACATGGAGACCAGTTATTGAACCACACAAACCCTGTTGATTTAGGCAGAGGCCCTACCTAATGGATTTCCCATAGCACACTGAAGAAACTGCTTAGTGTCAGTGAAAGGCAGTGCCTAGAATGGACTGGGGCAGGGGGTTTGCTGTACAACACTGCTTTATACCACTGGCTACCAAATAGCCAGTGAGGTGGTACAGATCACCACCCCCATCAAGCACAGGGCCTGGAGAAATACCTGCAAGTGTTAACGCCATTCCATCATTAAGACCTCACCTGCACAGTCCAAGTGAAGCATACAGACTAAGGAACAAAGACTATACCAGATCACATTAAGCACTACAGAAAAACGACACAAGTAGTCTTCAGGGAGTTTATTCAGTGCACTTTGCCATTTGTACAAACTGACAGGTTGTCAAGCATTTTGTGTCACTTGTGGGAATCTAGCAGACCACACGCCTTATTCCGTTACGGAATAAAGCAATGCCAAGAATCGAGATTCCCCGTGTGCCGCATTTGTTAGCTGAGGGATTGATCCATGCTCCAGACGTGTGCGGTGGGACAATGAATCTGCGTTTTCGTCAGCCTAAGACTTCAAGCATTGCTTCTCCTGTTCAATAGCTGCGGGGGCAAGGCACAAAAGAAACGCGGTTACACGGGCATGCCAATATCAATCTGCATTAGTCCAGTCCTCAGGCTGTTAGAGGGCACTCAAGTGACACGCCCTCCCATATATTAAGCCAGACGCTTCTTTTCAAAGCCAAGGCAGGCAGCCGTAATCCAGACTCCGAATTGTAGACGTAAGGTTCTGGAAAATGATTCCACCCCCGCTGATAGCAATCAGCATTACCACTAAGCAATACGTCGGAGCAGCCGCCAAAATGTCCCCGTGGAAGCAGCTTCACCCCAAAAGCGCCCCGGTTTACACAAGTCTGATGGCTACTCACTCTCTTGAGAAGGGAGCGGGTTCTTTTCCGCAGTCGCAGTCTTCTTCAGTTTGCTTTTGTCAAAGTGTTCGATCTCGCTGACGTCGGGTTTGTCTGCCATTGTGCAATTACTGTTACGAGAGACATTAAAAAAAAAAAAATCACCAATGGAACTAGAAAGTGCAAATCATTCCCAAAAACTGCTGCACACTGCGAGAAGCAGAATGGGGGAACATCAGTAGTTCATTTCAATTAAAATCTCTCCCCATTGACGAGTGATGCCAGTGTGAAGGGGGGGAAAGGTAGAAAAAAAAAAAACTGCACCTGGAGCACGTGTAACGTCTCAAGGAAAAAAAAAGGCAAGACGCAACAAAACTAATGCCTTCCAAAATACGAATTAACCTAGTATATCGGAAAAACTGAATTATACAGAAAAGCCATTTCAACACACATCAAAAAGGAGGGGCGAGATTTTACCAGACTACCTTGTCGTCTTGTCCAGACACCAGCTCCTGATCAGTGCTCAGAACAATAGAGGTACCGCCTCGCGCTGCGGAAGCTTTTTATTCTGGATTCTTGTGACGTCACAAGACAAATTAGAGGGGGGTGCTGGCACATAATATTAAACATTTATTTGGAGTATTTATGACTGTTCCTGCCCATTTACATTTAATTGTATTGTTTGGGACGTTGTAAATAATTATGATGAGCGCATTCCCGCAATTTATATACCCAACTTTAAATCTGAATGGACATTTATAATCCTGGATCTTATATTCTGCTCAATTGCCGTTTAAAATTTCTCAAAGTGCCTGTAGTTAGACGCAGCATTAGACAAGAAAAAAGATCATAAACATCATATATTATAAATGCATTAATCTCTAATTAGAAAGCAATCTACACTTGGCCCCGTCTACGGGACTACAGTGGTAGCGTCTGGTGTAAATCAGGTATGAAATCATGTTTTATTTTCTTAATGTATTTATGCAGCCAGCATATAACGCCCCACCCACGGCAAAAGGCCCGCCGCGCGCCCTTCGCCCAGCGCGAGGCTCTGACGTCATCAGTAGAGCGCCGCCATGCAGCTGGAGAAGCTAGCGGGTGAGGCCCACGGGCACGGCCGGGGCGGGCTGCTCGTCTTCAAAGGAGGATCACGGGCGGTGACGGCGGCGCATGGAGGTACGCTTAATATCATATGGCTGATATAGCCGTTTTCCGTCGGTCTGATTCGCTGTCAGTGCTTGCATTGGCCGTGATCATCCCCAGCGGGGTTCCTCGGGGTCACAGTCGAAGCTTAGGTGATTATAAGCGTCAACCACTTAGAGCACAGAACGATCCGTTTAGTTTACGTAATATCGCTCGGTCGGTTCGCTAGTATACTAGATAACGGTTGTAGGATCGCGACGTGTAAATGACAGTCGGTGACACTTAATACTGACCATAACTAACCGTTATCAACATTCATAGACAGGCCGTGAAACATTTACCTGTCCTAAAGAATCTGAAATATTTACGACTAGTTTTTAGGTAGGGCAGTCCCTCAGAACAGGCTGCTAGATTGGATTATACGGTACCGATCGAGCTCTTTTGGGATACTCCCTCTATTGGCAATGGGGCTAAATCAAAATAATGGGAAGAAACTGTCTTGGAAGATGGCCTCTTCTGGGTACAGTTTTCTCTGGATCGACACCTTGACAAAATTGCCAAGCGCTGGATGTTAGTTAATTTTAATCGCTATTAAACTGATCGCGCGCAGCGGTGGTCAGATGTCCCCTGTTCGCAATGGACGCCTGTAAAGAGTCACATCTGGATGCTGATGGGCTACTTATTCGCCGGTTTGTAGCTGTGTGTATTTTCCCGGTTGCCCATAGGCACACGACACGGGTTCGGTGCACGGACATGCCCCGACAAAACGCCGAAGAACAGGCCGGTTTTTAAGGTGGCGGGAAGGTCAGCGCCGCCGAGCATGTGCGCCGAGTCCGGGAGGTCGCTTAAAGTGCGCACCAAGCGCGCGACACACGTCTGCAAAACTCGGCTTTTGCATGCCGCATGTGTTTCGTCGACTGCTGCTTTAAACCTTATGTACATTTAAATGCAATACGCATTGCCACGTCAGTTGTATTATTATTATCTGTCACATATGGCGGGGGCAAATGTACTGTATTAAATAACCTGATGCATGAAGGGTGAGGCAGGGTATCGTACGTGTGACAGCTGATGGGCAGCTACCAGCTCCAGTTGGCACGGGCGGTGGAAGTAGGTGCCAGGGCGCTCTGAGCCCAACCGCCCCACCCCTTCGTGTCAGGAACGGCTGTGCGCGTCCCAGCGCTGGCAGCTGGGAGTTAGGGTTAGGGCGTCTGCACCGTGTTAAACAGAAGGGTTCAATCCAGAATTAACGTGGGAAGATGCAGTATTGCATGACAAGTGAGACTCCTCTTGCTCGATATGGATTGTTGCATTTTTGTGCCTCTTTTAGTGTATTTGGTTTTGTTTTATATATTATATTAAGGGCTGGGATGGTGGTGCAGTGGTCAGCACTCCGGACCCTGAGTAGCGATACAGAAGATGGATGGATATTATATTAAGATATCTGACTAAAATCTGTATGTTCTCTTTGACAAAAAATTCAATATTGAGGAACATGTGAAATTGCTGTCCTGTTCATGTTTTTTCCAGCGCAGAAACATCTCCAAGTTAAGGAACACTGTCACTCGTTCTTCTCTTGAGTCTATAATTCATGTTTTCATCTCCTTTAGGTCATTGTAATTCTCTGTTCAACTACTTCTCAAACTCAGCTCTGAAGAAACTCCAACTGGTTAAAAATTCTGTTGCTTGACTATTAAGCAGAACCGGCTGTAGAATACACATTTCTCCTGCTCTGGGTTTTTCACACTGGCAGAAAAATATAGGATATAATTTAAGACTCTTTAACTTACTCTTAACAATCTGGTGCCCATTTATAT
>JAAGVU020000049.1:1935998-1953979 GCA_011763525.2 Mormyrus iriodes
GCTGTGGAACAGTCTGCCCATGGACATTAGATCAGCCAGCAGTGTGGACTCTTAAACGGCATCGGAAAACTTTCACATACAGACAGGCCTTCTGCTGATGTCTGAATATCTTTATTTCCTGTGAAGTACTTGGTTCTAGAAATGTACTATATAGATAAAATACCTACTTACTTATGAATTGTACTGTATTACAGTACGCATGAAACCCTTATTCTTATGAATTTTCTCCTTTACAGGATACCAGCATTCAAAATCTGCCTTGTACACCTGCCTGGACTGAATTAACACAGGGTAGGATGTTTATTCATTTACTTTGTAACTCCTTATCCTGGTCGGGGTCACAGAATGAATCCCTTTTATATTTTGTTACATGAAGTTTTAGGATAAAGCCAGAGCATGAAGTGGAGGAGCTGAGAGTTCTGTGTGAACGGGTCGCGACAGGTCAGAAACCTACGTCCATGTGTAAGTGAGGCAGTGAAACTGTGGAATGTTAGGGCGGGGCTTAACACATCCACTGTGGGGCACACAGAAAGCCCTAGGTGGCCTGAGTTGAACGGGGGGGGGATCAACGAGGTGCCGGAATGGCTCACAGGACCCTTAGGGGAAACAGCAAAATTACGCTGGTCACAAAACCAGAATGGGTGGTGAGACTACGCCATCTTTGTTGGTTTAAGGAGTAGACTGGGAAATTAGTTGTGTAACAAAAAATTAACATGTAGTAGCCTGAACCCTAATGATTATAGCAAGATGTGCAAAATTTTGCTTGCATTTTACCCCCACACACATTTGTCACTAAGCAGAGACAGCAGTTTCCTGTTCTTGCGTTAGGGTTAGGATTTAGAGTTTAGGCTCACCGTTAGGGTCAACAATGCATGTCTTATGTGCTGGATCTGAATTTGCAGGACGCCCCTGTGCCACGTGGGCCTTGCATCCCAGCTTCTGGGGACCGTGTAGTCAAATCGCTGGTGTGACAGGATCCATGGTGGTGGGCACCATGGTGTCAGAGACTCAGCAAGGGACTCGTGAGTGCGAGGCGCCGAGTGGCTGGTGGCAGACCCCGCTCGGGAGGCACTACGCCTGCGGCTCCTGCGCCGCCTTCACCAACATCATGGTCACCTTCCCCATCCAGAAGGTCCTGTTCCGGCAGCAGCTATTTGGCGTACGCATCGGTGAAGCCGTCCGGCAGCTGCAGAGGGACGGCTGGCGGACCCTCTACCGTGGCCTGCTGCCCCCGCTGCTGCAGAAGACCACCACGGTGGCCATCATGTTTGGCCTGTACGAGGACATGTCTCGACTGCTGCCGCGTCCTGCCGGGACCCCGGGGCTGCTGACCAATAGCGTCGCGGCCGTGCTGGCGGGCACTGCAGAGGCGACCCTGACCCCCTTCGAGAGGGTCCAGACACTGCTGCAGGACCAGCGGCACCACGGTCGCTTTAACAACACCTTCCATGCATTTCGGATGCTGGTGCGGGACCACGGCGTGCGCGAGTGCTACCGCGGCATGGTACCCATCCTGCTGCGTAACGGGCCCAGCAACGTGCTCTTCTTCGGCCTCCGCGGGCCCATCAAGAGCAGCCTGCCTGACGCCGAGACCAATGCCGCCCACTTGGTCAACGACTTCATCTGTGGCGGCCTTTTGGGAGCCATGCTGGGCTTCCTCTTCTTCCCGCTGAACGTGCTGAAGACTCGCATGCAGTCGCAGGTGGGCGGCGACTTCCAGTCCTCGCTCCAGGTACTGCGCACAATCTGGAGCGAGCGGGACGGCAAATTGACGCACCTGTACCGGGGAGCGCACCTGAACTACCACCGCTCCATCCTGTCCTGGGGCATAATCAACGCCACCTACGAGCTTCTCCTGAAGGTCATGTGACCCAACGTAAGACAGTCGGATCACATCGTCCCTATTAAATGTTCAAGAACAAAATGGTGTTGTGCAGATACTTGTGGTCTATCACCATTATAGCATCAGTGTCCCTCCCCTCCCCCCCACTATTTTGGGCTGGGCTGGGTCAGTACCACCTGGGTTGGTTACACCTGTGTGTTCCCCTTGGCCTTAATTTCCTCTGAACGGGGGGGTTCATCTGAAGGGTGGGGACTTGTGAGGCAGGTCAGGGCGGTCAGGTGGCGATGACCCAACCGCCAGAATACGGTCCCTGTTGACCACTTTTGGACCAGGGCCTCCATCTTGGCAGCTCTGATTAATTTCTTTTGTGATGGTTTCTCTGTGAGGGAAAAGAACACCATCTATTCTTGGAGCTTAAACATAGCTTCAAAGCACAAGGAGGTGGGGTTAAGGTGCTGTCAATCACTCTGGATTAACCAGTAAGGACCAGTTGGTGCGTGATTGCATGTGATGACTGATGTATCACCCTGAGCAAAGGTTACAGACAAAAATCCATCCCTGTTGGACGCATAGGTGCCCATCTGTCAGACAATGGGCACAGACAGATGGCAGTTAGAGTTTGGTGGCCTCTGTGTTGGTACCAGTGTGCCAGCAAGCGCCCAGTCGTATTCTCAAAGGCCATTTCCTTACACTCAGACCTTCATGCATAATTGCATCTACTTGAATGAATTCATTGATTCATTGATTTCTTCTATTTAGACAAAATAACAACCTAGGATGTCAGTACCAAAGTTTATTTAATCCTAACAAGACAACAGTAATGCAAATCACAGTCTTGAGTATTGACATTAAATAATAGTTTCTTTAAAAGCCATCTTTGTGTATAAAACACATGAGTTTGTTCCTTAATGTGGCACATTTGTATCCTGATGGTTGTCAGTGTTAATAAGGCATTTGCGACTCACTGTTAAACAGTGTTCCATTCAGAAGTCAGCGGTCAGGACAACACGAACCTCCGTTTGAAATCTGGAGGAATTCAGTAGCATGGTAGTAGAGTCATTTCCATGTGACTTGTTCATCTTAATGAATTTGGGTTATTGGTACATTTAGAAGAATGTGGCACATTTCTAGTTTAACGAACAAATGTGATTGCGTCTGTGTTTAAATGACTATTAGTTTTCTTGGCAGCACTGGATTTATTTTTAAATTAGTAAGTATATCAGTAATACCACTTATGTAGGAGCTGGATTTGTAAGACTGTTGGCCAAAACGGAAGTCATTTATTTATAAAATCAAAGTTGGGGGATTGTTTGGAGCTTGGAGTGATGATGAGGTCGGTCTTGGGCCAAAAGTTGATTTTAGGTCTTCCTGAGAGGCAAGTTGTAATAAATTATCGGAATCAGTGAAGTGTTTACCTACAGGGCAGTGGAACTGAGCGTGGGTCATGCTGCTGTGTAAGGGGTTATAGGAATTCACTGTTGGGTTACAGCTATCTCCTATCAGTGGAAGACGTTAAATGTGCCTTTAATGAGTAAAGACTATGCTGGAGAAGCAAGGCTGGAACTTGTTTGACAACAGACATGGCTGGAAATATGAATGAAAAGCTACATAATGAAGTTTTTTTCCCCCAACTATTCTTTGGCCAGACTTTCACTGTCAAAAAGTGCCAAATGTAATCATATTTCACTAGCTTTCCTTCAGAAATTTTAGGTTTGTATCATGCGACAGGACACTCTCAGGCAAAGACATGGGCACAGAATTTAGCGTTTACCTTTTCGGTGACACGACTTCAAGGGATGGTGGTAGCTTCTGAAAAGAGGTTGGTCCACTGACCAAGGTCGCTTTCTCATTTGTTGAGTGCTCAGGGTGGCATCGGGGCTCTGCCCTCTGAGGGCAGCCATTTTTTCCTCTCACATGACGCTCTGTACACCACCGAAGATCACGTCAAATTCGGCACTGTAAAATACATAATTCCTTTTTGTTTCCCAAATTGTTTAAACCATAGTAGACATGCATTGGAGTTTTTTCACTGCCAGTATGTCCTGTGTGGTGTCTTGCATTAAAATGCCTTTCGATGTGACTTCGGATATGTTTGTGTTTAGTTGATATTTTGGTGTTTATGCCAAATAATCTGAAAGATGTCAGCACTTCTCCAACTTGCCACAGGGACACGTCCGAACCGATTGTGCGGAGGGCAGAGGGTGTGATATTTTACAGTTGTACTGAAGGACATTGGCTTGTCTTACTGTCTTCAGGAATGCAGATACAAACATCAAACACGTATTCCTTCTCTGCTGAACGGCCACTCCTGTCTATCCAGCAATTGGCTGGAGCAATGTGTCCGTCAGCCAGTGGGGAAGTGGAGACCCTTGTCTTTGTCATGTGACATGAATCCCCTTTTTTATGAACACCTGACATGAGTTTCGTTCAGGGTTGCTGTATTCTAAGCGACTGAAATTTATCAAAGCAATGCAAGCCGTTCGTGGAACAATGCATGGACAAAAAGCCTTAAACTGACAATCTGATGTGTCCACTGCACAGCTTTACACAAGTATCCCTGCGCATACAATCAAACGGATATATATATGATCTGTTTCACGTAAACTGCTTATTTTATGTGAATATGGAAGAGCTGACTTCAGTCATACGGCATCACTCACAAGTGTTGACGTCTCTGCTTTGTACATTTCCAGGCTCACAATACACTTACATGTTGTATTTCACATTTTTGAGTTTTTTTTTTTAATGGATGTTAAGAAATGAGACTTTGTCTTTGCGTTGTGGAATGAAATTAAAAGTTTTACTCAATATGGGCAAAATATGTTCCAGGCATTATTCATGGTCAGATAAGGCAATATGCTGGATTATGTTTCCCATGAATGAATTCCATCAAGGAAGAAAGATAAACTAAACATTCCTTTTGACTAAATTGTATTTCAGAATGGTAATGGGAGGTATTTTAATTGTATTTAGTTTTATTTAATTTCAGAAGCAATGTTTATAGTTTTCAAATTTTTCATTTAGTTTATTTTATTTTCAAATCGTATTTCAATTTAGTTTTAGTTTTCATTAATGATAGCTCTGGTTCCGTCCACCGTGTTGGAGCCGACGGAGAGTCTAGGGTCAGTTATCTTTAAAAATGTCCACTTCGTATTAGAACAGGTCCAAACCAAAAGTTTTAATTGGGGTACTTTTTTTTTTTTTTTAAAGAGCTTTCGTGTAGGTAAAAAATATGCAAATACATCCACAAGATGATCAGTTATTGCCTTCATATTAGAAATTTAAATTTTTGTGTAAATTAATGTCACAATGCATTGTTATGTTACAGTACTGAGCATTTAATGAGGGTCACAGGAGACGCCACTGACATCCTAAAGCTAACCGCATGTTTAGTTTTAGCGTTTCCAGCACCAGTCCTTTCCCAAATGGGTAACGGAGCATAAGGGGGTCACCATGTGACCATCGCTCGTTTTCCGTTTTGTTGGCCAAAATAAATAGCCCTTCCTTGCTCAGATAACACTGTCAACAAATTTTGTATCAGTTAGCCGACACTGAACAAAAACGTTTTATAAAACAAGCCCCAAGTGTTGGCTAAGGAGCAGGATTCCATTGGCTCATTTTAGCCCGGGGGGGGGGGTTCTGAGTGGGACAAGCACATCTTCTAGGCTGAACCCCTTAACGTGGAGTCATACATGCAGGGAATTCAGCTGACAGCCTGAGGCAGAACTGTGCACCTGATTTAATGGAGCCACTAAGCTAACAAAGAAAAGCACAATTAAATCAACAGGTTGGCAACATCTTGTGCTTTTATATTGTGAAAACGAACACTCAAGGTAAACTATCTAGTGCAAGTTCATCATGCATCATAATCATCGTGTGCAGCGCTCCACAGCACTCAAAACCTTCCGTGCTGCGCTTTCACAAATTCAGGTTACCTTACCAGAACACATGGGTTAATGAGGCCTGGACAGAAACTACCACTCAACTTAGCAGGGGAGGAAAGGGCGGGGTTTTGCTTTGGAAGGTACCATTGCAGTTTCAAAGGAGGTGTTGGCTGATCACACTCCACCCTGGTGCGTTCTGTCCTTCCTAACCAAAGCTGAGACCCGTGGCCATCATGCACAGCCCATTTGGTTTACGTCTGTCAAAGTGAGAGTTTTCCTCTGTTGTTCATGAGGTCAGCTTTGTGTCCCATTATGCCATTCACCCATTTTAACAGTATGCATTTAATTATGCATTCAAGGATGAATGCACCAGGTTAAGGCAACACAAGTAAAGCAAAAGCTTACATCACATTGTATGAGTTTTTCAGATTCTTTCAGTTTGCAAAGTTGGGTCAATGACGAAAAAAATTACTTCCGAAAATGAGACACACAGCTACAGTACCTGAGACTAATGACAGAGATCCAGCAGAATGGCAGCTCACGGATCGGCTGGCAGACCTGTAATCCAGCACAAATCTGCAATCATGTGGTTTCAGTCACTCATTTCAAAGGGGAATACATTCACATTGTGCCTGTAACTCCCCTGAACAATGACTGGGGAACTGTGGTCTGATGCACTTAGTTAATTTATCAACCACATTAAGTGTCTGTCTTGCACGGAGCATACCATTACATACAGCTTTGGGCCATACTGATAAAATTGTCTCTTCCGATATAGGTTTAGGTTAATGGAACTGTTCATGATGTGCAGGAGCATTCTAGGGGCCAGATCTCACAAATGGACAGCTAGGCTCGGTCTGGAAGAATCGTGATGCAGAAAGAGGCCAACGATGATCTCATTCGCAGCTCCCATGTGGCAGGTTAAAAGCCACGCTACACCATAGACTCCACAGAATTCCTAGGATTTTGAAACTATTGAAGCTTTGGATTAAGAAAACAAGTAAATAACTCACTAAATAAATTATATAAATACAGGAGCAATGTGTTATGCACAGACATATATACATAGAAAGCTCAAGCGTACTCGCTTTAAATCTAGCAACAGTACACTCAGACTTGTCAGGTGGAATTGCTGGAATTGATCACACATGTCCTGAATGGATGTGGTAGCACATGTATAGCTACTGCAAGCACTGCTCACGGACACCATCAACTGCAAGTCCCTCCAGGCCAAACCCCGCTGTGCTCGGAAACTCTCAATGTCACAGGTGGACATCAGAGTTCAGATGGAGGTCGTGTCAAAGGTCTGTAAGGGTGCGGAAGAGCTGTGTGAGGCAGAAGATGGAGGCAGTGAGCGTGGTGCACTGTCGGGCTAAAAGCTTGATAACGACATCGTGACAGCTCTTCCGGCCACTGGCCCGCTCCGCTAGCTGGGCAAACTCCTCGTAAGTCTTTGTGATGTCTGTCAGGCTGCGTAGGACCTCAGCATGGCGCCTTTGGCAAAAGCCGCAGCTGGAGAACCAGAGGCAGACGCTGGCCAGCTGCACGAGGGTGCGGAAGCTCTCGGCCAAGGCCAGCAGCATCTCCTCGGGGGTCTGGCCCACCCGGATGACCCGCTGGCACAGCGACATCAGCTTGCGCGCCTCGGCACGGAGTAGCCGTTTGTCCTCGGAAAAGTGTAACACGCACGTCTCCTGGTGATGGTGCCCCCGACCTAGCGGTGCCTCCTTCAGTAAGGTCAACAGCACCACCAAGTCCTGCTGCAATGAGAGGAACCCATCAGGGGTCCGGTAATGGCGGTTTCGCAACTGGTTAAGGATGTCCTCCAGCGGAGCTGACAAGGGACTTAGCTCCATGGAAGAAGAAGGTGAAGGAGCTGACAATGAGAATGGTGGGGTGTCTATTAAGGGCGTTCCTTCCATCCCTTGTGTTCGACAAGAGAACTCGTACACTGTCAGGTCCCCGTCAAATCCGTTTTTGTCCGGCATACTGTTGAAGCAGTTGGTGTAAATGGTCTGGCAGCCACAAATCACTTGTGCCTCTTGTCCCTCCAGCATGGAGGGACACCCTAACACAGATGTTGGACTGCAACCCAAAGTATCCTTCTCCTGGGGGCAGGGATGGACACATGACTCGGGCCCCATGGAATCACATATTTCAGTAACCTCAGGGGTTGGGTCAGTGTCCTGAGTTGGTACTTTCCCAGGTAACCTGTCTGTTGACTGTACTGTAGATTCTGTACAGTGGAAGACAGTGAGTGGAGCTTCTGTTTCAAGAACAGCTCTGTGCAAAAAATGCAAGTCTGATTTCAAGTCAACCAGACAATCTGGATTGAGTCTGATACAGTTGACCAGCTCTGTGACTATAGTGTCGTCATCTCCATCTCCATCTCCATCAGTGAATTCCAAGCCTGTAAGTCCCTCTAGCCCAATGGCCTCTACCTCAGTGGCGTTGTGGCCTGGAGCCTCTTGGGACCTGGACAGGAGCCACGGCAGCCTCTGGATCTTACCCCGCAGAGTAGTAGTGGACAAACGGCTGACTAACCCTGTGGTGCAGCCTTGAAGATTGAAAGCACCAGGTTCCAGAGGAATGACTCCAGTCTCCTTGACAGCACTGGAAGTGAGACCAGCAGCCTCCTCAGTCGCTATACCCAAAAGACTCTCAAAGCTGTGAGAGAAACTTGTTTGAATGGCCAGGCTTCCACTGTGATCCTCTGCGGTGAAGTGAGTGTCAGCATCAAGGTCATCATTACTGGACTCGTCCTCCTCTTCCACTATAGGCATGTGAAACGATGTTTCTGTGTGTGCTGAGGATACAGGACACAGTGATTGGACTAGAGAAACCTCAGATGTTGGACTTAGCTGCTGGGTATCTCCTCCTCTGCTCAGGTAAGAAGGTGGCTCTGTTTTCTGCACCTGAGCTTCTCTGGTGAGGGTGGTGATGTTATTTTCTTCTATCCTGCATCTGACTGGCTTAGAGATGCTAGACAAGTTCTTACAGCAGTTGGTTTCCCCATCTTTCGCCAAGAGTAATGTGTGATCTGAGAAAGGTCCATTATGACTCATGGTACAGTCCCCATTCTCCGCCTGTTTGCAACTCTCCTTGCCCTCCGGCCCGACACGGCAACGCACTGCCAGGATGATGGGGGACACTGCCGTGATTAGCTCTGTCACTGACTTGAACTCCATGGTATCTGGCTCCATCTCTAAGAGGCTTGAAGACAGTTGCTTGTTCTTGGTCACCCTCTCTTGGCCAAAGCTGCCTCCTGAGGCAGAGGCAGGGATTGGTTTGGACTCCAACTGCGTAGACTCCCCCTCCTCGTCGGTCAAGGAGGAGACAGTGAGGCAGGATTTTTGGGCGGGCGGTTTGCCGTCGAAACAAGAAACCACGTCCTCATCTCTGGAGTCCCTATCATGCCTGGGGAAGGACACCTGGGAGGTGTATTCAGAAGCCACGAAGGAGCGACGCTTGCGGGATTTCTTCCCAAGCCTCGACACCATCTCTTGTTCCTTGTCCCTCAGCGGTTCTGCCATGCCAAAGCCAACAGTCAGACTCGACATTCTTGATTTGCCATCTATTAACATGAAAAAAAGACTTTCAGTTTGCATTTCATCATGGTAGTCATTACCCAAAGAGTAGACATGATGGACTATGTCAGATTAGCCAAAATTCACTAATTAAGAGAACAATATTGGTTAATATCAACTTAATATAAACAATTTCTAAGCAAAAATACGTGAGAACAAAGGAAGCAAATTGTAAGAATTGGCAGAAAATACTATTGGACTTGTGGTTACACTCATACAGACCTGTGGTCAGCTCTCTGGCAGCAGCAAACTCAGGTGAACTTAATCTGTCACGTGCATCAAAAAATTCATCCTCTGAGCTGCTGTCTTCGAAGCCAGCTGGCGGGTGAAAGATGGGCAGGGGCTCTGAGTTCAGAGGTATGTCCTGTCCCCCCTCCAGGGGGCGCTCACGCAGTGGTTTGGGCAAGCTGCAAGCGCTGTCGGGGGTGACATTGCAGCAGATGTTATAATAGGGCCGGGCGTCTTTCTCCTCGAAGGTGAACATGCACTCCTCTTCCTCGCTCGCCTCTGGGGGGCTGGGGAGCCACTCAGCCATGCGGGAGAGCTCTGCAAAGCGCAAAGTTGGGTCGGCGATGTTACAGCCATCGGCCGGATGAGAGTCGGAGGTGCGGCCAGCAACTTCCTGACCCCCGTCTGGATCGTGTTGTGCAGGTGGGCTCGGCAAGTAGGGGTAGGAATCCTCCAGGTCTGTGGGGTGGCTGGAGGAGCAGGCGATGAAGTCGTCTTCTTCTAGGGCGTCCATGGAATCGCTGGAACAGCTGCTGATGAACCGTGAATCGGTGCAGCAGGAGTCACCGGCCTCAGACGCCCCCTCCTCACTGGCATGGCTGTCACCCTTCACCTCCTCTTCTTCTCCCCTCTCAACTACCCCCACCTCGTCTTCCTCTTCTGCCCCCACCTCCTCTCCTCCTCCCCTTCCCATCTTCCTCTTCCTCTGCTTGTCCCCTGCCAGCATGCTTGTGGGAGCCGACCCCATGGAGAGGTGGGGGCTGACCAGAGAGATGAAGGTGTCCAGCTCAGAAGACTCCTCCGAGTCACTGCAGCCCCGTGACACGTACCCTTAACAGAGACACACGCTGTTAATTAAAGATGCTGTTAACCAACCTAAACACTTACAACACAGACTATTAATATTTCCTTAGCTGGAATATATATTACAGTACTAATTCTTTACAGTGCCCCCCTGTGTTCAGAATCTACTTAACATCTATGAACAACGTTAGACATGGAGCAATTCAAAGCAGTAACACCCAGAGTGCAAACAACATACAGTCAACCCTCCTTGTTCATGGTGGATTGGTTCCAGGACCCCCTGTGGCTACCAAAATCCGTGGATGCCGAAGTCCCTTATATAAAATGGTGTAGTATTTGCATATAACCTACACACATCCTCTTATATACTTTAACCCCTGTGTTATTTTTGGGGTCGAAGTGACCCCAGTCCATTTTCAAAATGAGGTTAAATTCTATAAATTCTAGAATTTAGAATGGAAGTAGTAAAATACACAAGGGTTAAATCATCTCTAGATAACGTATAATACCTAATACAACACAAATAACGTAAAACACAGCAGCCAAATAAATGACCTGATAATATAAAATAAAATCCTGCCTTCAGTCTAAAGACTCAGGATCATACACTGAAATTTATCCAGCATCCCTTGATATCAGTACAATAAAGCAGTCTGGATAACGAGACAGAAGAGCATCTCTGGCATTCAGGCTCTGTTCTGGATTTTAAATTTTTTTCTCGAATATTTTAAATCCCTGGTTGGTTGAGTTGAGGGATGTAGAACCCGCAGATATGGAGGGCCGACTGTAATTAACGGGCAGCTGAAGATGAGCTCATTCACTCTCCTCACCTTCCTCAGCCGAAATGCGGTGCTCCTTCACCTGCTCCATCCAGGGGAACACGGTCAGCGTCGGGTCCACGAGCAACTTGCAGTACCCTGCTACCCAGCAGGACAGGTCTTTGGCAGCCTGGCACTCCAGTATGAGGGTAATGGGCTCAAGACAACAGAAGGAATCAAATACCAGACTGTAAATGCCAAGTGAGACTCAGAGAATCACTAGATTGGCTAGACATCCATATCTAAAAAGTCTTTTAGCAAGTTGTGGAAAACAGGTACCATGTACAGAAAATGTTAACTAAAACCAGAAGAGGTTCCAAAAGTAAAAATCCAGACCAAGATTTTGTTTCAACCAACCGAGTGCTCTGTGACTGTGACTCTTTATGGTCAACTGGTTGGTAGAAACGAAATCTTGGTCTGGATTTTCACTTTCTAAACCTGAACTTTGCACCTCTGTTTAAAACCAAAAATTTGTTGCCAGGGGTGGGTAAATATCTGGGGGGGGGATTTCCACAAAACAGGATTTCTCAGTTAGCTGGGTTAGCTTAAGATAGAAGTCATGGTTGTCCAAGAGTTTAGGTAAGGAGCATTCCTGTTGGACAATAATGACTTCTAGCTTACGTTAACCCAACTAACTGAGAAATCTTACTTTGTAGAACCCCCCAGGATTTCTCAGTTAACTGGGTAACTTAGGCCAAATGTGAAAACAGTCTAGTAAGAAAAGTGACATTGCTATTTGACAATCCTGGACAATTTGGCTTAAGTTTTCTGGCTAAAGAAGAAATCCTGCTTTGTGGAATAAGCCCTTGGTACGAACTCATTATCTGGCAAACAAACAAGTCTTAACTCATCATTCCTGCTTTGCGGCCAATCAGGGAGACGGAGGTGATCCTACAGTGATACGCATGACGATAAGCCGGGCCACACCTTGATCTCCTGCAGGTAGATCTGGACCAGGCTGACCTTGTCAGATTCAGGCAGCAGCTCCAGACGGCTGATGCTGCCAAACTCACTCAGCCTGGTCATGATGCTGTGCTTGTGGTTGATCACCTGGCTAATTCCATACTTAGCCCCCACCAGCAGGGTCACTGTGGAGTCCCTGTCCTGAAGCTGAGAACACACAGACAGGGGCTGGCCAGCAGAGCGCACCTGGACCTGCTCACACTCTCTGTGGAGGACCAAGCTCCTTTTTACTGGACCAATGTGAGGACCTTTAGTCTTTTTATTTACCTCTGTTCTTAAGACTTTAATTTAATAATGAATCATAAACATGTCGTAGGCCGTGTAAATTGACAAATCTATAATGCAAAATTAATTGCTCATCATTAGGCGAATCCACTGGGTTCTCCCAGTCGTGGAACACTCTTCCCAGAATCTGTTCATTCTCTTCATTTTCCACCATAAACTCAGCCGTGCTGCAGTTAATATACAGTCAGAATGACCTTAAGTTGTTTTCCTTACTTTGACTGCCAAGATCTTTTGTGGAACTCTTAAGAGAACTTTAAGGGATTCCTTAAGTATAAGACCAAGGTAAGGAGAAATACTAAACTACTTAAGTGAACATTATAAAGAAACCTTAAGGAGACAATTTAAGGATGTTTTGTGCAACTGGCCCCTGGCTCTTGCGCAGGGCTGGATCTACCTTTTCAGGGCCCCTAGGCAAAGCTTTACTTGGCAGGCCCCACTCCCAAATAAAATAATGACGATCATTTCACTTCCTCTGCAACGCAGGTAATTTGGGGAGACCTTGGCCGCTGCCTATAAGACTCCTGCTGGTACGGCTGCCGGGCAATTAGCTGAGGCCTTGGATCACTTCAGCATCTACTATGGTGTACGGTATTTATCTAGGTAGTTACAGTAACAAATGAAGAATAAACAAGAATTTCTAATATCTTGTTGAAGAGACCTCTCCTCAGAGCCTCCTCAGCCATTCCATGTGCTTGTTGAATTTCACCATCAGCTCAATTAATTAAATCGCTTAATTAGTTCAATAACTCAATGTGGAAACTGAATCAGCCAGCAACGTATCACAGCCATGGTGCCGCGTGGCCTGTCCTACCATCATGGTGGCGGTGAAGGATTTCGCCCCAAAGCACTTCAGCTCCGCCAGCTCCCTCAGATAGCTCAGGCGCGCCTCGGTCAGCGACGTCACCTGTCGAGAGCAAGCGGGAGGAATGACACCTGAGAACGCAGGTGTAGGCAGGAAGTCACCATCCAGCTAGAGCGGGATACCGGCTCCGCCTGACACCTTATGTCTAGGCTCCTGGACCTGGCTCTTCTTCAGGTTGTAACTCAAGGCCTTCAGCAGGTCTTTCTCCTTCATGTTCTTCAGCAGAGTCGGAGAGACGAGGTTCTCGATGCCCCAGCTCTTCCTACGACGGAAAGAGAAAGCCGAGTAACTAAAGTGAGATAAAGTCCGAAATGCATTTTGCCACTCAGCTCATTCTGTGATCGAATTTAGTCGGTAACGTGTATGAAAGTTGGACCTCTTATGGAGAGATGAATGAACTGCATTTGATCATGAAGCACATTTTGTACAGATGGTGGACAAAACTGGACGCAGGTTGAAGAAGCGCCACCTGGGATGCAGGGATCCTGGGTGGCAGGGATGGTGCAGTGCAGCTAAGCTAAGCTGGCACTGCTCCTGCACTGTGAGACCTGCCAACTCACACCGGAGGCAGGAACTGCTTCTCCAGAACAAATGCTCAACCGCAAATGCATGTCCCATTAAAGGCTCTCTGGGACCGAGGGTGCACTCACTGGGGGAAGCTGAAAACGATGGGATATTTTATCCGCAAAAACACCCATTTGCGAACGACAGCTGCCAGATGGGAATACAGGCCACATTATTTGATGTGAACGATTGCTAAGACAGCAATGTACTGTGCTGCAGCGATTCTGCTATCTAATGGAAGGGGCAGTTCCAAGCCATACCAGAAGGAGGCACCACACACCATCAGGGACCCACAGGCACATCTGTCTATGGCAGGGTGCAGCTCACACTGTCTCCAGCAGGGGGCCCCCCTAACAGGCTTCGTGACACTTCTCTCGTCTGACCTCAACAAGTGGGTTTTACGCGGCTCTGTCTGTCCTCACTCTTCTGTTTATGGGCCTTTGCTGGCCCGGTCCGGCAACGCCTACAAGCCCACAATGTCTTCCTTCCATTTACATTTGCAAACATGGATTGTACGGGCCAGGCCATCTGTTGCAGCATGTCATCTCATTCCTTGTTTGCAAGATAATACAGTACTTGCATATCCTCGAGGTTGTGCTTAGGGTCATCATCTTGTTGAAAAAGTATACAGAAGTAGGAGCAGATAACCATCTACGCGTGTCAGTTTCTGTGCAGTGGTGTGATGGCCGCCCGCATGCCCCACCCCTGTGCCCACCGCCGACGCTCACGTGATGCTCTTGAGGGACGCCTTCGGCGTCTGCCCGCAGCTGAGCAGCCTCTCTCGCACATGCAGCGCTGCCAGCCGCAGGGCCATGCTGCACTTCATCTCCACGGCAAATCGCTCCTGCAGCACGTCGGCCACGCTCTGCGGGGGAAAGTGTGGGGCAGCACGGTCACGTGGGGAAGCCCTTCACAAAGGTGCATGCCCGTCACGCGCCTCGCTCCAGGGCCCCACCTGCAGGTAGAGGTACTCGAAGGCCACCGGGTCCCGCTGCAGCACGTCTAGGGGGTCCCTGGGCATAAAGCAGACCCGGAACAGGCAGCGGTAGTCGTGGGCTTCCCTCTTCTGCACCACCTGCCGAGTGGTGACGGTCCCCGGGAGAAGCGTGTGGTCCGTGAGGAAACGCGTGTGAGCCCGGGATACAAGTGAACCACACAGGAGAGTTGGGAAGGCAGAGTGAGGTGATAAGCGTGTGTGTGTGTGTGCATGCATGAGAGAAAGACACAGAGGGAGAAAGAGAAAGCCTAGTTCATACTTTTCTGCATGCCTCTTGTCTACGTAGTGCACTTGTCTGCAGACACAGACCATCACGGATTGGGGCATGTGCACAGCAATGACCAGACCAGCAGAAGGCAGATGTATCGCAACAATGCGAAGTGGCTCAACTTATGAACAGATTTAAAGTTGTTACGGTAATACAGCATACTGTTTTAACCACCCCCCAAAATTTTTAAATCAACCAGATTTCAAATAGTCAGAAGAGTGTTGCTTTTGAAAACAGCGTGCGTCATGGTATAATGTGTGGACAGTATGAAAAATTAAACATGTGGGGACCTCGTCATATAGCTGCTCACCATATGTACAACTACAAAAAGGACTCTTCTTCTGCTATTTCATTCTTTGTGGACTTCTACTCTGTAGAAGTCAGTGCTGCCACCTACTGGAAACTCCTAGTCAAATTCCTTGCACATGCGCAGTTGACATGCATGTGCCGGGACGTGGGTGCCCCTGATAACTAAATTTATGTCACTCGCCCTGCATGTGGACCAGAGTGGCACCTGGAGAAGTAAAGTATGAACTGGCTGAGGGAGGGAGGGAGGGAGAGAGAGAGAGAGAGAGAGAGAGAGAGAGACCTGGAGAAGAGAAGTATGAAGTACTGGCAGAGAGCGAGAGAGAGAGAGAGAGACCTGGAGAAGTGAAGTATGAAGTACTGGCAGAGAGAATGAGAGAGAGAGAGATGGTGGCCAGCATCAAGCGCCCACCTGCTCAACCAGCTCGTCGTCATGCAGCAGGAGCAGCCTGGCAATGCTGTACTGCTGCTCCAGCACCAGGGTAAAGTACTCAATGCAGAGGATGGACAGCTTCTCCTTCAGGGTCAGCACTATGTCCTGCCATGGAGAGACAGACACAGCGTCACGCCTCTCCATTAGACCTGGTCATCAGTGTTACTCAACCCAGTCCTCAGGGACAGGCCACATTTTGGTTCCCTCCCAGCTCCCAACACACTGGTACCAGGTACGGTATTTGGTGCTCTTGATTGTTTGGTTCAGGTGCGCTGGGAGCTGAGTGGGAGCCAAAATGTGGACTGTCTGAGCTTCCCCTGAGAAACTCAGATGCCCTTAGCGATGCTTCTACCAAAGAACAGCTCCACTCAAGTGTAGCCTTCGAGTGAGACAGTTTCCCGATACCGATGTACATTAAGGAGGAAGACAGGGGTGGGGCAAACGGTAATTACCTTCACAGTGGTTTTAGCATCAAACTTGAAGGCCTTGGTCTGGCCATTCTCCAGATAGACCTTCAGCACGTTTGGCAGGAAGAGCAGCGAGTTTCCCTGCAGGATGCAGGAAATCAACTAATCTTACAGCAAAAATGCACAAAACACACTGACAACACATATCTGAAAATGATTAATTGTTCTCAAATCTGGAAATACCTCAAAGCCGGACAATATTTGCCGAAGTGGCCACATGCAAACACTGATCTGAATACTGGTAGATTTATCCAGAACCTGAGGCCATCATAAAATTTCTCAGAGTAAAAGTTGCTTAGACAAATGACAGCAAGTAGCAAGTACTTAAGGGATAAGAGGGAACACCGAGAGGTTTTCCTCTGACAGCACTCTGAATGGGGGGGAGGCATGTGGAAGAAACCAGGGACTAATTTATGTGTTTTAGAGATTTTCCCTATCCAGACAGTCGGCCTCCTGGTATAATTGCTTTTTAATCTCTGCTGTGGTCTCCTGTGCCTCCGAGACCTTTCAAAGGTGCAGAGGTGCAGCGACAGGACAGGCAAGGCTAACAGATGCCTGGGGCCCCGAGCTGGAAGGGGGCGCCCGAAGGCTGCCAAGTACGGTGTACATTGCAGCGACAAATCTGCTTTATTTGTGTATCCTGTTTTTCATAAAGAAAATAAAGGACTGTTTATTAAATTCTGTATGTCAATATTATTAGACTTTTAGTCTGAACCATTTAGACTTCATGCTAAAATAATGGTCATAAAATTTCACCATGCCAGGGAGGGTAAGTAGGAGGGCCCCAAGGAGTTTTTTTTTTTTTAAACTTAGTGTCCCCAGAGCCCCTTAAATTGCCTCTGCTAAAGTGATGGTGTGTAGGTAGGTCTCTCTCTCTCTCATTTGTATTCATATCTTTGTGGGGACTGTCTCATTTCTATGGGCAAAACCCTAATCCTAAGTATGACAACCTTAACCCCTATCCAGCCCTAACCTTAACCATAAGTAATCAAACAACATACAAGACTTCAGGTATTATTTTTTTTTTGGATTGCAGTCACAGATTTTTATAAAATCGAGTTTCCCTTTGTGGGGACCGAAAAAATGGTGCTCACAATGACAAAATGGCAGGTTTTAATCACAGTGTGGGGACATTTATCCCCCCCGCCCCACACACACGTTCCCATCATGCTGGAGGTCTGCTGTCTATTGCCGTGACCCAGCAACCACCTGCAGGCAAATCTCAGGCTTGTGCAGAATCAGGCTGACTTAAGCCACCCCTATCTGGCACCATAAAAGCTTGTGGTGCTCAGATGATGGCAGCCTGAGCTCCACGCTGCGCATCTGTACCCACTGAATACTTCTGGAACCTTCCCGACTTGGGGTTTAGTTAACTCTAAGCCAACTTAGACTCACTCAGAGAAATTATCTTTTGGTTTCTGAAGCTGGTGGACAATGGGGAATTGTTATAGACGAACCTGAGAATGACCATTGACCACCACTTCCTCTGCAAAGTGCACCTTCACCGGGTTGGTCTTCAGGCGCGCCCGCTTCTCCGCCGTGATGAAGGAAGACTTCGGCCCCTGTCCCAAGAGAAATGCATCACACCCCCATGCGTATAACACTATGTAACAAATTTTTATTTTTATTTTGTTCCTGGGTACAAAGTGTGTTTTCCTAACCCGTTATGCCT
>JAAGVU020000049.1:1959105-1974998 GCA_011763525.2 Mormyrus iriodes
CTTTGTGTCCACGTCTGCCAGACAATCTCTTCGAAACTCGTCGAACAGACCCTGGCTCTTCAGGTGCTCCACGATTACTTTATATCTATATCTTTGGGTGGACCATCCATTAATTTCTATGGAAAAACCCTAATCCTAACAATGACAACGTTAACACCTACTGGGATTTTATCAGATTTTCTGTCGTCCCCACAATATAAACATACCCCCCCCATTCACATACACAAATCAAGTACCTAAGTACATACAGAAATAAAATCTAAGTCGCTTATCTTCTCCGTGCATATCAGAAGGCTACTTGATTTCAGAATAATCTGAAAGCTAAACTAAAAGGAAAAAAAAATCAGGAAAATGTTTTTAAACGAATCAGTGAATACAGCATTCCAACGGCAACCGTGCTGCTTTTAGTCCCCCAGATGCACCATGCCGCGGCAGATGGACGCTGTACAAGGGTTACTCACAGCTAAGGCCCCCCCCACCCCCAAGTAAGCAGAGTTCCAAAAGCATGCTATCTAGCACATCTGATCACACATTAAATCACAGTACTGATAACACCCATAATCTTCTGGGCACTATCGTCTTAATACTAGCTATTTATATGTTCTGTTTATATATTTTTATACTTATATTACTTTGACATTGTCCAGTGAGTGCACCTTCGTTTTAGCTTATCATTCCAAAATGTACACCTTCTATATTATAAATATACTTGATCATAATCAGTGGCCACATTCATAAGACAGACTATACGGCTAAATGTGCTTTGACGGCAGGGTTTTTAATTATGTTTAATAGGGACGGAAAGCAGATAAAGACTGAGGATGCAATGGATTCATGCTTCCTGTAATGCCCATAAAAAGCTTTCATTTGCAAGCAATAACGCCTTTTCCCTCACACAGCCACAAATTCTTTCTGATAACTACATATGTAGTTATTAGGACATTTCCAGAAGCAATAAGTTAATTTTAGTACAATTGAAATAAGGAGAGAGCAATCTCATAGTCACTACGCTCTTCCGCCATTTACAGACGTTACTTCTCCCCGTCGATTCTCCCTCTGTTGTCGTCGTGGCTGTAACGAGATTATCAGAGAAGTGGGTGGAATCCGATTTCCCGGCACATCTGATCGCCCTGCCGTTGGGAAGGGGAGAGGCTTGCAGTGGACGGCGCACACAGCCGGGCCCCGGAGCCGCTAATAGAAGACCCCATGCCAATCCACAGCACTTCGTCCACTGTCCCTGTGTCCACCCACTCACACCATACCTTTCTTATTCCCTCTCTCTCTTTTCTCAGTTAAACAGTCTTCCCTTCAAGGGAAGCCCTCCACATTACTTCTGGCTACGTTCATGGGAAAATAAGATTAACAGGAAATCACAGGCTGCGCTTCACCTCAGTTTCCTGAATTTTTATAAAAGCCCTCCAATATATTTCAGCCAGTGACGCCGGTGGGATTATTTGACGGAGGGCAATAACTCATTGTCGTCTGGCTGTCATATTAGCGTCAGCAATAACTGCAGCTTATCGGCTCATGAGAACCAGAGTGATGACACTTATTCCTGTCCTCCAGGAAAGGTGGCCTGTCACAGTAGAGTACAGAAGCACATTACAGGCGGACGAGCATTTAAACACCACACCAAACAGCATTTTTTTTTGCTATTATGTTTGTTTGAACGGCATTAAGTAAGCGTGAGTTTCATCATATAACAAAGCCAGGTAAAAAAACATTTAGTAACACTATGAAGTTATTTGTCGAATTATTAGTTTGTAGGAGTGATAAGTGACTGCGGCAATTTGTCAAATTATTTTTGAGATAAATACAGGTGCGTGTGCCTGAGAATGAAAGTCAGGACCAGCTGGGGCTTCCTCCATCACTCGCTCTCTCACTGTCTGTCTCTCACTCTCCCTCCATCTCATTGTTATTCTCTCTCACACATTCTCACTTGCTCCTTCAGTCATACACTCTCTCCTTCTTTCAAACACACACTGGCTCACTCAAAGTGGTGCATACATAGGAACATAATGAGATTACACATCACTGACCACGGCCTCTAATGGCTGTAGTGCGTCAGCCCATTGATCCGGATCAGGGCGGCTACCCTACATGTGACAGCTGGTCATTGTGTGTCCATGAAAGTGGGAGGAGGGCCACCACAGCTGTATGGATCCTGCCTGAAGTAGGACTTCATTGACAGTGTCAGAATCAGTCCCTGGGTGGCCAGCAGGTGTCGCTGGTCATCCCTTTCCAAGTGTCTGAGGGCTTTGTGTTTATGATCCGCACCTGTGCCTTGTCATTCCCAGCCCTAGTGTTTGATTGTAATTCATCTACACCCATCCCTTGTCTGATTGACTTGCCCCCTACCTTAGTTTTTGTGTTTACCTACTTTATTTTTGAACCCTCATGGTCCTTTTGTCTCTTGTTTTTTTTTTTTTTTTTTGAGTTTAATAAATTCCCATCCTTGTGAGCCACAACATGGATCATCCGTCGTTCATCATGCCCAGCCGTAACAAACAGGAAATCATTATAATTGTTCAACCCAGGTTTCTTAATAACCTGTTTGTTATGAGCCAAAATGCTACATCACCCTCTCCCCAATGCACATTAGAAGAGCCTTCAAATCCTCCTGGATACGACCACATAGGAACCAGCTGCCCTGTATAGTACTCAGTGCTAATGATAATGCAACTATTGCATCTTTACAACATCATAAGACAGACATAAGAAGTTATGGTGATCTAATGGGATACCGGACATTGTTCCTTGAATCAGATGCAGTGGTCCACTCTACGATGATCAAGCTGTTAGCTGCGGTGCAGTTCGTTCGATGAAGAGTCTCTTCAGTCGAAGAGCAACAGCCATAATTAGGCGATATAGGCAAAGTGATGTTGCGGGCCCCTCGACATTAGTGAATTGCTTCCTGCTTTGAGACCCAGTAATTAGAAATCCATTTGCAGATCCTTGGATTTGGGGAGAGGCAGCTGATGCCCCGAACTCCCACAGCAGTGGTCAGTCTGGGTCATACTTGGCTGGATCACATCCCAAAAGCTAAGTACATGTCATCATAATAAAGACATTTTAACTTAAGGACTGCCTTAATTTTTTTTTTAATCTTGTTCATAAAGCTAATTTATTATTCAGTTCAATTCGATTCAATTTACAGCACATTTTCATAATGTCGTAAATTTTTAGTACATTTTCATAATGTTACATTGTCCCAAAGCGCTTTACATTATTCCTGGCCAAAGCCCCCAATCTGCAAGCCAGAGGCATCAGTGGTACAGAAAACCTTTCTAGAAGGAAGAAACCTTGGGAGGAACCAGACTGAAAGGGGGAGCCCAACCTGCTAGGCAAAGGAAGTCCTAAATATCGAAGTCCCAGTTTAAAAAGTATAAATTGTATATAATCCAGGTAAAAATGCTATTTTATCATTTTCCCCAACATTAATTTCATTAATACTTTAAAATCTCTTTTTTCAAGATTCTGTTTGTGTACTTATAAATTTGTATGCACTACGTTCACTTTTGCACAGCGTACTGTCTTTGCACTTTGTTTTGCCGTGTATGTTTGCCGAGTGCTCTACGTACTTCCAGCTAAAAGCACAAGAATTTCCCTCTAGCATCAATGAAGTTCATCTAATTTAAATCTAATTTAACCAAAGACAAGCATCTGATAACAAAAAGAAAAACAGGGAAGATCTTTGGAAATACTGCTGAATGGGTTTAATAATAAGTTGCTGAAGTCACTAAAATCGCAGCATCGTTTGCAATCTTTGAGCTCAAGGAGTGTTAATAGATTAATGGTCTACATTAAGAGCCCTTTCAGGGGACAGCCTCCATGTTTAATACTTTTATAACAGACGAAAGTAAAAACAGAGGCACAGGAGTATGATGCCTCCAAGAGGATGGGGCTTGAAAATATTTTTAAACGGTTTAGTGTTTCCTAGCAAAACATTTGCGGTCCCTCGCAAATCTGAAACAACTGCGAGGGAACACAAAACTGTTAAAATATTTTCCAACCCTGCTCCTTTATGGAGAGAAACATCTAGCCCAATATTTGGAATGAATAGCACTATACACGATTACACCCTCTGGTGATGTTTTACATATCTATTGATTCAAACTACTGTAATAAGTGGGAAAAGCCAAATGCATAAAGACTAGGCCATCAGATGCAGAAATCCCTTAAATCGCAACCAACTGGCAAGCATTTACTCACCTCAATGCAGGCTTCTGGTTCAAGATGCCCAAACCACTCAGCGATGACATGGCGAATAAAGATATCAGGCCTTCATTCTCAACCAATCACAACAGCCTGAAAGATGAGAGAGCGCTTGTGACCCTTCACCCCTCACCACAGTGTCTATATCAATATCAATGCCAACAAGAGTATCGCAGGTTTCTTATATTGATTAGGCCTAAGCAACATAACATGTGCAACAGCCCATGAAAAAGGGACCAATTTCTGCCTCTCCTAGTTTCCCTTTGCCGATATGTGCCCATGTGAGTATCCTTGTACATTCCCTGAAGGGGCTGTAGACCACTAACATGGTATTAAATGTCTCATCTCAGACTGTGAATGAGTGCAGAGATCAACATCGTCATGACTAGAAGTAGGCAGGCAGAAGAAACTGATCATGTGACATGGATTTGGGCCCTGCCCTGGTCCGGCCTGGCCGTCCCCCCCCCCTCCTCCTCCTCCTCCTCCTCCCCCAGAACAATCTGGACGCAACAAAACAACAACAAAGCCCAGATGCACGACTGGGCACGTGTGCCTGCTGGGGTGCGAGAGTTCTGTCCCTCTTTGATGAAAGCTTTTTTAGGACAGTTTTCATTCAACAAGGGAACATGAAAGACCAGCTCTCCCGCTCCAATGAAAGGCAGAGCCGTAACGGGGACAAGGCACTCAGGGCAGCGGCCTAAGCCATAAATATTTAATACCACACCTTCAAAGATAGGAGGAGGCTACCGGGGAAGCTCTTTTGTTACCTCTCGGCTCTGTATTCCCAATAGGGAATCATGGGATGGGAGAAGCACGGAGACCTTGATTCTCTGGCCAAAGAAGCTGTCCGGATCTGTTATTTCTCTCATCCACGGAGGACTTTTATTGTGAAGTTTGTTACAGGAGTAAAAATGTATAGTTTGTCGGGAGTGTTTTGAACCACAATTCATTACTATTGTCCTGCTATTCCAGCATCCTTCACTCATACTCAGATGAACTCTTACGGCAGTAAAACACTGATGCACTTTGGTGTCTGACTTTAACATGCTGGCTTTCTTATTCTGGTTCATGGAGCTAAACTAGCTTAAGGTTAATGTTTAGGTAGGGTGGGAAGCAGATGACTAGTGCTCCAGTTGAAATGCTGAATAGCACACTCATGTCTGTGAACACCCAAAGTGATATTGAGGCCTGAGGGAGCTACTGTACAACTGAGAAAGAGCTTTCTAAGCACTGGTTTATCACACACTTTGGTAGACAGGATTCACCCCTACCCTACTGCCCACACACACACACACACACACACACACACACACACACACACACAGAGCCCAGACACCACGGCAGCTAATGCAGGCTGGACAGACCCTCAGAGATCAGGCTCCATCAATAATACATTCCGCTAATGCAACTATGCCTCTAACAACTTCCTGATATGGCACGCGCAACACGGAAATGGCAGTGGGGGACTCAAAAAGGAAGAGGAGAGTGAGGAGGGCTGCGTGTGTAAAGAGAATAAAAAAAAGCAAGGAAGACAGTTTGGAAGCCAGAGAAGTTTGTTGAAAACGACAGGTGCATTGTGGGAAAAAGCGACCTGGCAGGACATGGGGAGGACAGAGATAATAATAGCGACAAAGTTGATCAATGACAGTCTTGCTGGTGAAGAAACAATAGCCTTACTACTGCTCAGCACTTCAGAACTGCAAATGAGCCGGCTCAGAGAGGCCACCATGAACGGGGCGACATGCACAGACAGTCAGAATGCAAGTGAAAATGAATGAGAAATACATACAGAGTTCATTTTAGAGTTACGATTGTGGTGGCTCAGTTACAAGATGTCATTATCCTGCCAGTGGTATCAGGCTAAGAAAACTCATCTTCCGTTTTACGCTAAATGAAGTAAACACCTGCTTCAACTTCTTAGCTTACACTTCCAACTGCTATTTCTCCACTACCTACTCTCTCTTCTCTCTATCTACCCCCCGCAAGGGGGAGTTAAAACGGAGGGTGGGGTCCCTGCATTGACCGCGGGGTAGGAGTTGGACCGAACAATCCAATTAGCAGATCCATTCGCGTCTGAGCCCCCGTGGTTCAGGAAACGGTCGGCATCTAACATGAGGAGCTGGAGCCAGGCCTCGTTAACCTTACGGCTGTCATGATGCGCTCTGCTGCCAAGTGTGGAAACCCATCTGATCGCATAAACTGAAGATCGTTCACTCCCAGGACCCCAGAGCAGAGAGCACTGCTATACGCACCTTCTGTTCATCTTAACTCCACCCAGATTCCAGACTGGGTCTATTATGTTGCTCCTGCTGTGAGCACAATCAGATCTGCTCAGTTCAGTGGAGATGCCATCATCTCGAGCGTAATGCAGGCCAAATCTGATCATCTCTCTCACCCGAACAAGCGGCTTCAGAGAGTATTATTTTAAGAACATCACCGAACCGACACTGAATGACTCAAGTCCTCATAATGAGCCACTAAAGCAATACCATAGGAACTAGTGTAGCTCAACAAGTACAGCACTGTTAATACTACAAAGGTTGCGAGTTCAAATCCCTGGGGATACAAAGATGCTATAAACTGTCCAAGTACTATAAATTGCTTTAGATGAAAGCACCATGTAAATGTTGTGTAAGCAGGACAGGGTCACTATTCATCTTGGGAGGGCGTGTCAGATGACTGCATTCATCAGGGCTAATTTGGTCCACCTGCTCCTCGTTCCCTGCGAGTCTATAAATTGGCACTTTGTGGTGTTTTTTGCCTGCAGTAATGTGAACTGGAGTGTCGCCGTCCTGCTAAGAAGCATAATAGTACCTGTGACCCATACGAGATACAGTAGCTGAACAGGCTTTACAACCCCAGAGGCTTGTATTTGAACCTGTAACTTTCAGAAAAAAGGGATTTTCTTCCCTCACTGCTGTTTTCTTCCGGATTTGGTAAAATTTCATTACTCTTCATTATTCGCCTTATTCATTATCTGACTCTTTTTAAGTTAAATCCATTTAGAAAAGATTACTGTATAAATACGAACTGAGTTTTACTGCACTGAACTGAAATTAATCAAATATAATGAGTGATATATACTTATTATTCTAGAGGTACAATGTCAGTTCCAGACATACTTCCAATGCTGGCGCGTTTCATGAAATGTCAAAATTTTGCAGTAATTCTGCTGACGTCTGATATCCAGAACCTGATCCTGTTAGTGGGAAAAAAACCCAGGACCAGTAACTTAAAGCACATAATGCAGAGCAGCCTGGGGGCCAGACAACGATCTGGAAAACAGGATTAAATCTTCCATATGGAAGATGTACTCATTCTAAATGTCTCACTGTCCATTCTGATCATTTTGAAATGCAGTATGACAAGCTTTAGTCTGACCATCCTCCTCTGACCGCTCATTAAGATATTTTCACCCACAGAAATGGCATTGACTGGAGATCTCTCTCTTCATCACACCATTCTGTTTGACTGACTTGACCAATGTTCCCCAGACAGTTCACATTTTTGCTCCCTCTCAGCTCCCAACACACCTGTACCAGGTATACTGTGTTCTTGACTTGCTGGCAGCTGCAAGGGAGTAAAAATCTGGTCCATCTGGGAAACACTGGGTCTAGACATCGGCTGTGTTTGAATTCGGGGGCTGCACCCTTCGAAGGCCGCATCTGAAAACCGAATGTGTCACAGCACCACAACAAGGCTGTCCCTTTTCAAAGGCTCCTTCAAACGTGGCCTAGAAGCATCCACCCTCCTTCCCTGCTCGACCTACCCCAGGATTCACTGCGCAGATTTTTAGGAGGACACAGCTTACAAAGGCTGTCTGAATTCAGATGCCACGTCCCGTGAGGCGTTGGTCTACGTAGCCTTTGTGTTCTTCAAAGGCCCATGCGATGAATCTTATGAATGAATCCATTGGGTGGATCCTTCACAAATCAGCAAAAGTCTTCGAAGTGGCAGCTTCGATTGTTTATAGAGGTTCACCATGACATCACGTGGTATAAGAAATTATGGAAATGGGAGATTGTGATTTTAATCGTTCCATTTATAAAGCCGAGCATTTCAATCCAGGATTTAAACTTATTTTAAAATCTTGCGTCTAATTTCCGAAACCTCTGTTACTTGCTGCTTACCTAACGCGCCATTTAAAAACACATAAATGTACAGCCATCACTTTATTTGTAATGCACAATGGAAGAACGTTAAGTGTGTCGGTGGAATAGTGACTGTGGGCATGGATAGTACTTCCCAAGACCCCAGAATGGCCATGAACGCGATGCTTAACTGGAAATGCTCTCGTAACGACGCATGAACGCACGCAGACACACATACGCGCGATCAAACGACGTACAATCCATTGATGAACACTACAGGAAAAAGGTGTTAGCGTTGCGCAGCGGTTGAAACTGGTATCCCATTCCAGCTACCATTAATGTGATCCAGGGCTGATGTCTCCAGAGATCAGCGTTTGGAAAACGCCTGCTAAAAGACCACAGTGCAGATGAACAGTGTGGCTTCCCTAGGGCCAGGAGACATCTGTTCTCTATTCTAGTGAGCATTCAGTGGGAATCTAACAACGACCAGAGCATCCCAGGCCAACACACCCAGTCCCTAGCAATGAGTCCGTCAGTGCAGGCGCCCGCGTGTTGATTCATCAGTATCGTGTAACAATGCACCTCTGCGCTGTCCTAGGTAATAATAAGCGAATGCGTTTTGTGGCATTTCAATTTATATAAGGAGGGTCCCACATAAAAAAAAATCCCAAAGAACCACGTGACACAAGGTGAGCTTAGAAAAGCGACTTGTGTTTTGGGGGGGAAAGTGCAAAAAAGTAACGAATTGCATTAAAAAATACAAATACAAGTGTAGTTTAAATATGAACTGTTAATGAATTAGTAGCTGAGCCATATGGCTCTCTGCGTTTTCGCTCAATTTAAATAAAACGTATATTTTCGTAATGGCTTTTCTTTAAGTTTGTTCCTTGGCTCAGACCGACTGCTATTATACGCACATTAAAAAAAAAACATTTGTCGCCTTCAATCAACGCCAAGCATTAGGTTACTAAAAGCTATAAGGGTATTGTCGAAATAAACTATGAAACGATGGCAAGTCATCGGCAATATGATTCACGTTTATTACTTTTTGTTCCACAGCAACTTATCTTCAGAATAAACCAGCGTAGTCTACAATATCCAAACAAGTTAGTGTCAGTAAAATCTGGTGCGGGTATTTATCCTTAAGCTGGATATTAAATGAAATCCTAGCAGTGCACCTGTCGTTTTAGTGATCCTTTTGGGGGACATCGTTGAAGGAGAGTTTAAAAAAACCGTGAAAGCGACTCACCTCTTGCGCAGAAGGTCCCAGATGGATGGTGTGCAGCCGGAGAGATGATGGGTGGATGCGTGTGGAGCGCCGGTCCGGAATGATGAGGGTGCAGGGTGCAGCAAGACGTGCGGCTCCGTGCGCCTCTAATCTCCTTTCAGCTTAACATCTCTGCCTCATCCCCCCTCCCTAACGCTCACATATCGGGCTTTGCACTTGCCTACCGATCAAGGGGAAATTTTCATTTAACGTTGTTAGAACTACTCTCGGTGGTAATTCATAAAAATACGTAAAGCTACATTAAATTGCGTTCCACGCCGAGTGTGACGATAAATGGAAGTGTCGCCACCTGCTGACGAACTTGTGTTATAAATTCGAATTTTTACGATGACGAATTGGACTGACTACTCGATTTAGTGATTTTGGTGGAACAACGAAAGAGGCCAATGAAGACATAAATAACTAAATAAAAAACACTCAAATTATAATAATGTCAGTATTTGGAATATTTGCCAGACATGAAAACAAACACACTACGCATCAGAACATGATATGTGTATTAATGTAATGTTTTTCCTTAGCAAATGCTTCGATCTGTTTGATTTGCATAAACAAACCATGTACAATTCCGCTTTGTATAAGTGTACTAACTCGTAATAATAAATTAAAGTCAGTTAGACCGTGATAGAATGCCTGACCACTATGATTCTGTTCCTTGACTGTGGTGTGTAATTAACGTCAGTGCGGCAGGGAGACACCTGGTGGACAGACGGATAAATTGCAGGCTGTCATTTAACATGGGCCTGTACAGGTAGTATGATCGGGAGTACTTAACAGAATAAGTTACTGTGGTCCTCCGGATTTTGTAGGATTTCCTACTGCTTACCGCAGAATTGTAATGTATGGAGTTTTCTTGGTCTCCTTGGTGTTTGAACTGAATTCCCAAAATGTTTTTAATGCCATCTTGGCCTTGAGCCCCAGTGAGTCCCCTTTTTACACCCCTACTGGTGGTAAGATAGGCACACAGCCTCACCTGTGCATACGGTAATATCTGTCTAGTTCATTCACATGGGGCGTGACCTTGTACATGTCCATGACTGATAGACTTTCCCTTACGAGCACACCTGATGGCATCCTGTTTGGTCTTCACAGAATGTCAGACAGATCCTTTTTACGTCCTGGAGGGTTCTTGGCCACACCCCCAGGTCTGACAGGCCACTCCCCTAGCAGGCTGGTGCTCCCACTGCAGCATCACCATGGCAAACAGGATTGGTGTCAGGGTGGTTGCCATAGCAGCAGCAGCAGCAGCATCTTCTGCTCCATACTCAAATCCATGATATGGTCTCAAGCAGGCTCTCTTGCTTCTGAGGCCAGTCATGCGGAAAGAGCCAGAAAGAGCCAGTTGCCTGACGTACAGCATCGTCATGGCAACAAAGGCTCTCCCACTGTAAAATGCATCACGTGTTTCTAGGGTATGTGGTAGACTTGTGCGATAAGACGATATTATCGGTAATCAGGGATATCAGGCAAGTAACCTGGTGTCAGTATGTGAGTGTCTGGCAATTATCACCTTTGTCAGGAAAGAAGGCTTAGGCTACACACAAAGCAAGGTAACACAGATGTTTTAACACTGCAATTATCTCCTCCTATGGTAGGCAAAGTTAGGCTATCAGTGTATGTAAATGTCGGTAATAACGGTGGTACACAGCTAGCGCTTACCATCACCCCCTCTCCTTCCTGACAAGTGCTTTGCTATTGGTACACGGAGAAAATAATACTAAAATGCATTCGGTGGTACACAGCTCACGGTGTTTTTAAATCATGATTAAATCTGGGCTGGCAATTGATTGTTTTTCACAGAGACTAAAACATGATGATTAGCACCAGTAATCAGCACTGTGAGCCCCCTGGCAACTGTTAACGCCAATGACTGTATAGCGGATTGTCAGTATATAGTTTTTTTTCAAGCTTTCACGGTTTTTTTTTTCTGCAGAAAAAATTTAGGTGCCCCACTTGGTGTCATGTGCGTGTGTGGGAGGGTGTTGGACCACGCGATATCGTTTATCTCAATATTTTAAAATTCAAATAGCTCATCACATATTTCTTAAACGTCACCCAGCCCTATTACGCGGATATTTCTAAATCATTATGTACAAACTGCCATAAAGTTTGCTCCCAGATTTTACTTTACACAGTCCAAAGTATTTTAGTCAAAAAACCTTTGGTACAATTTTATTCAGTAATATGTAAATCTAAAGACTACATTTGGAATACAATGGCCACTGCAGCCAGTTTCATTATCATACATTTTCATAATACAGGAAGAGAAGCAGGAAGTCCTAACATGTGACACAGAATGCTTCCTGTTCTACCCTCCATCACATGCCATGCCTGGTTTGTCAGCCCCAGGCCCCACCGGGGGCGGTCAGGTCATCTTCTTGCGCTTGTGCCGCCGTTTGGGTTGATCGTACTTCACCAGAGGCAGTTCCAGGCTGGCCAGCCGGTGCTCATCCTCCAGCCCGACCACATCCCTCAGGTCGCCCTCCCCGGGGCAACGTTTGCTCAGCCTCAGGCCCATGGACTTGGCCACCTCCACCATCCTGTAAGATAGGAGGACAGACGACTCAGGGGCTGTGACAGTACAAGGAACTGTTCACCAGTAGCAGCCCGTCCCCAGGGGCTTCACATGCTTCACAGCTTAACCCTTCTGCCAGGCTCGACCGTTCCATCCTTACTTTGTGTCCGTCATGCCCAGGTCGTGCTGCAGCAGCGTCAGGTCGGCCATCTGCTGGCCCACGTGGAGAAGCAGGGCCAGGCAGTGGGCAGCCAGCTTCACCCGCATTGACGCTGGCACCATGCTCTGGAGCCTGTCGGGCAGAAAGGTGCTTCCTCACAAGCCCGTCCTCAGAGATTCAGCAGACAGAGGAGTGACGAACCCAGAAAGGCAGAGCTGTGTGGGTCTGAGGACTTACTCACCGACCGCTGTTAAACGCCTCCATGGTGAAGGTCCTCATTATTTTATTGTGGACCACACGGGGGCAGCCTTCTCCCAAAGCTGTGGGGGGACAGCGCAAATTACAAAAAAAATTAAATGTGATTAATGTGATGAATGTAAATTAAAATGTGACTTTAAATGAACAGAAGGTGTCAGAGTGGAAGGATAGTGTGTTCCGAACCCCAGCCCCCAAATTTCACCTTTACGGCTGAGGTTCTTCTTCTGATGGGACAGTCTGATAAGCTGGTTGAGGTACCAGGCGCAACGAGCTTGGCGTTCGCGTGCCTCTGCGTCCGCGGGGAGGGTCTGCAGCAGCAGGAGTACCGTCTTGGGGCTGAGAACATGACAGAAGCCTTCAGCAGTCCACAAACGGGTCACGGCACGAGCGCTACAACCGTGACAGGTGACTCCATGCAGCCCACCTGCCCTCCTGCGCCATCTTCTGTAGCTCCTCCGGGGAAAGTTCTGCCATCTTACAGCCCACTTCCTCTAGGGCGGCGTACTCCACAGGGGTCAGGACTGGCCGTGCAGATTAGGAGGGCTGACCGACTTCTATGAGGCATGAAGGACGCCGGACACGCAATCTTTTCCTTAACCATGTCTGTCAGCAAACTCTAAACACCGATTAACTTTCACCTATCAGCAGCATACGTGCAAGAGGCAGCTGGAGCTGGTAAACAGTACCAGAATAGGATGAATAGGCTTGTGTGATCTTTCAGTTCTGCCTTCTAGCTAACATTCCTGCCGCAGTTTAAAAAAAAAAACAAAACTTTTTTTTTAACCTCCTTCTATGGTATGTGAAAGTAGTCTATCTGGGTACGTAAACACCGGTCATGATGGAGATACACAGCTAGGGCTTGCCATACTCCCCCATCTACCCCCTGTATTGCCACTGGCATGAAGAGAGCATAATACCTTCGAGTGGTATGCAGTGGAAAAAGTTTGCTTTGGGTGGGTTTAGATGGCCCACGACGTTTCTAAACCATAATTAAATCTGGGCAACGGTGGCTCTTTACCGAATTAGCTGCATGTCGTTTTCTCATGCTTTCACATTTTTCTTTCGGCTAGAAAAAATTTGAAGCACTTCGCTCGTTGCCATGTGCACGTGCACTTGTGCGTGTGTGTGTGTGTGTGTGTGAGGCTGGACAGCTCGATTTCATTTATCCCGATATTTTTTTTTAAGTAAAATATCACTTTTTTCTTCCTTCGATATCACCCAGCCCCAAAAAGGAGGATGTAAAAAAGAGGGTGAAAAAAGAACCAGTTCATTTAGCGTCGTGCTCAGGAAATGAAGAAAGGTCACCTTCGCTCTCCCCACCAGAACTGGCATTAAACCACGCAGACGTACGCATGAAGCGACAGATGTGCTGGAAGGATACGCTCACTGAAGGGGTACACATCCTCAGGGTGGGAGGCGTCGGCATGGCAGGGGGGGAGGTGCTGCATGATGTCGTTCTGTGCCTGTGACTGAGTCACGTCATGCTCTAGGGCTGGGGGAGCACAAAACGACCACATACTGTACCGGTGCCATGGACACCTGGGGCATGGGGGTACATTCCCTGACGCAGCACTTCACATTATAAAAGAGGCAGTGGGAGTCCATGGAAGGAGCAGAGGTGGAACGTTCAGGTCCAGAAAGAAAAAATCCAAACCAAGATTTTGTTTCAACCAACCAGTTGAGTACCCTGTGACTGACTCTCTATACTCACATGGTTGGTTGCAACAAAATCTTGGTCTGGATTTTTACTTTCAGCACCTGAACTATCCATCTCTGGGAATGGGCATCAGGCTGAAAACGTATCTGATCACTCCGTGTGTGTGTGCATCCCAGCTACCTTCCACGCCCTTCTGCTCGATGATACTGTCAGCCGCTTTGGCCACAGCGTGGTGCAGGGCCTCACTGCCCACTAGGTTCAGCCTCCTGGAGTTCAAGGCCCGTTTCTGCTTATTGGTACCAAAGGCCTCGATCAGAGAGTCCACCTGCAAGGACAGGCAGGATGCGAGAGCCAGTGGATGAATGGGACACCGGCCAATCGGCAACCAAAGCACAGATGAACAAAATAAAGACAGACAGGTACCTTATCCCTGTAAGATGTGGCTGTACTTTTTGAGGTCTTGTCCTCAGACATAGATTCCCCTGGAACATTATAAACAGAAAACAGATTATGACACTTATAGCAGATGTGAAATCCAAACTGTCTTATGTAGTTTACCTGAAATACCTGGAATTACAGGCTGCATGTCGAAGAGCTGCGCGCTATGCACCTCCATGCATTTGGTGTTTTTGTCAAGGACTCCTACAAAATACCTGCGGATATAACAAACAGTGTATATTAAACATATAACTTGCAAAGTCGCACGTTTTTCCACTTTTCGAAAGGTATTTAAATCAGACGCTCAAAATATTTTTTGCGGTATCACGGCATAACACTTTTGTTTAAATCGCTAAAACGTTTGCGAACGTACTTGCACATGGTGTTACATTTCAACGACTCGGGTCCGAAGTTCTTCGCGACATAAGAAAGTCTGTCTGTTTCAGCCACCTAGAAGAGGGTAACAAAATCAGAGGACGTGGGCGCGGCTTTTTTGGCCAAAGTTTGCGGCTCCGCTGTCACGTTTGAAAGGAAACCAAGGCCAACAGAAAAGCAACTTTTATCACAGATGTACATAAATGTACCTGTACAAGTACTTGTGCAAATGACAAATAAATGACTATTATTAGATTACAAACAACAAAACTGGTGCGGCTTAGAAATCACGTCAACTTACAACAATCCGCCTGCTCTTCTTCCGGGGGTTATTTGTGTCGATGCTCTTATAAAGGCTAAAGTCCACATGGTCTGTGTTTTTCAAATTGCCGTTGGAAAACTGAACTATGAAAAAGACAAATGGGTAAAAATTACACGTCATACATAATATTAAGCAACAAAATGACAAAAGAAAAGGATGTAAACGCTTGCCAAGAACAGTGCACATCTACGCAGAAATACCCACGTGGGCAACGGAATAAGATTCTATACGTGTTTATTACGAAAGACAGTCTAAACACATAACTCTGAAACACGCTTTCGAGTCTACAGATCGCAATAACTTATAAGACGAGCTATAATTACCAACTAGGGCACTTCTACACTCTGTCTCTTCCCTCTCCTGATCACAGCACTTCCAAACAGAGGACGCGGCCATTCCGCTGCCGAAACAGTCAACATCCGGGCCTCAGCCCACGCCGGCAAAGGCCGTGATTGGCGGAGGATAAACTAATCTGACGTCAGCCGTAAATGCAGCCACTCGCGAGAAATGAAGAGTATATATCGGAGCATAAGGTAGTCGCTTAATATTTCACAGCGCCACACCGTGGAACTGT
>JAAGVU020000049.1:1994298-2009740 GCA_011763525.2 Mormyrus iriodes
ATGAGCAGCCCAGCCTGACCCCCAACCCTTGTTCCCCCCCCCCCCCTTGCCCAACTGGCCCCCCCCCCCCCCCCCGTGGGATCTGTATTGTGTGACATCATTGGCTCGGTGTGTAACGAGGATCTGGCCGCTCCTGTGTCGTTTTGGCTGTTATTCCCTAGCTCTCTGTGTGTGTGCGTGCTGGGTGAAGAGAGTTTTGGAAATCGCTAAGGTGAACAGGGCAGCGATGCTGCATTGTGGCGATTTTTGCTTTGTTTAGCTATTGAATAATGAAACAGACTGCAGTTTTGCCATGAGGGACCCGTACCTGTGTCTGCCCATTCTAGGTTGTCTCGGGTTTCAGCTGGAGACACGTTTGGAGCTTCCGAGACACAGTGGCTCGGTCTGACGTGCCTGGCTGGCAGAGCCTTTACATTGGAAGGGCTCTGGGATGGCTGAGTTGGAAACAACTGGAATGTCTGGTTCTCAAGGCACCCATGGGCAAACTTGTCAGACCTTTTCCTTCCTGAGGAATGTGTGGTGGTTGTAGCACCTCCATGAGGAAGTGGTTGGCTGTGGTACCATGACACAAAGGGATCAAACAGGAAGCCTATGGGGGGGGGGGGGGACAGGGGATGTTCTTTTGTTTACATATTTCACCCCATGGTCTGTTCTCCCCTTATAGGTAAAAAAATACTAATGTGGGTTTTAGTATAAAAGGTGTGGTTTTGAATATGAAGCCATCAGGTGGCCACACAGCCAGTGGTGACCTGGCTCTGTCCACCCACTGCATGTTACCATAGTACCGGTCCCTTATCAACATTATATACTGTTGCCAGTTTGCACGATCATGCCGATTTTGCATTATTTATTATATATTCTTTTACTGCATTGTCTCATCTTATATTACACTACTGCTTATCCTGTCCCTTCATGCGTGACAATAAAATTTGAACTTTATATGAAATTAGTTTTTCTTTTTGTATTCGCTTCCGATCTATGTTTCTTGACTGTCTTCCATTCAGCCGATTTGATCCCTGTTTGACCTCCAGGCTGCTCAGCTTCGGAATCGAAGGGTGCAGTTTGGCCTTTTGGAGTAGAGCTCCTAGCTCACCACGGCCACCTGCCAGGGACTGTGAACCTCCGTCTGCCTCGATCCAACCTTGGTACAGCTAAAGTTTTGCCTCTGAGAAGTGCAGGTCTGTCTCAGGTTTGGTAATGCTGAGCCAAGTCAATATTTCCGATTCCTCTTTGTCAACTTGTCACCTCCGAAAACCGGTTATTGCGAATACCCTGTTCCTCATTTCTGACCCAGTTGGAAGATTGGTCACCATTGTGCCAGTTTTAGTTCTGACTTTGCTTAATATAGTTCAGATGTATTACGGTCAGTTGCAGTGTGGAAAATGTAATAAATCTGTAGCTGCAAAGAAGAGTCTCATTCAGGGGAGGCACCGTGGAGCAGCATCAGATCTTTGCTGGAACACTACTGGAATAAGAGGAATGAGGCAGCACCAAAATTGTACGCATCTCGGGGCAATTCCAGGTTAATCATGACGTGGCATAATCCTTCTAGACCACATTCTACCAGAAGGATGACCTCTCCGTCTTACCGTAATCCTTACAGCCTCGTACTTTCTATTTCTGTGAAGAGTGGCTCATCCAGGCATGCTTTACTCTCATTTAGTCAGGAGTCATAAGTTTATAACTCAGGAAGGGCTGGGGAATGGGCTGTTACACGTGACAGACTGCACCCAGCACTGAAGGGGTTTTAGGCTTGAGTGGTGCCCTTTAGTGCTTGATTGTACGCGTGTGTGTGAGGTCATAGCTATAGCAACTGTCACCTGAACCATCAGTCATAGCGGCTTCTGTTTGAGTCACTGTTTGTCTCCCATGATCTTCCAGAATATATTTAGCATCTTATTCTCCTGCCCTTTGTCTTCTGATCCCTACAATGGGGATTCCTTTTCATAACCATCATGCTGATTATTTCCAGCTAATGGAATATGAATGTAGCAGGTCTCTGTTATGAGGCAGGTTAGTGACGTGTCGGTATGCTGACCGGCTTGCTGCTTACCGTCTGATGGAGATTCATATAGGTAGGAGTCTGTCTGAGCCTTGATCAGGCCATGCTGGATAGATCCCCATTGGCCTGTCTTCTCCCATGGCTCCTGTAGCATACTGCCTTCCTCCAGCCTGCAGCAGGCAGCCTGTTCGACCCACAGCTATCGGATTCTAAGGTTGCCAAGGTTACAGCCATGAGGTACGGATGAACGGAGCCGTCAGACATAGGTTGCTGTTATGGGCACACTAACCTCAGCCACTGGAAGCTAAGGAGCTGGAAACGATTGCAGTGCCATGTTTACGATACTGAATACAAAACAGCCTTTTGGGGTAGGGTGGGGCAGACAGGGGGCGGGGCTTGGTGGTGATTGGGGGGGGCAAGTTATTCAGCTGAAGGAACTGAATGACACCAGTTCCGTAGGTTCCCAGATTCTGCATGACAAACTTCACCCCCGTCTTTCTTGTAAAGCATGCTACCCTGTGTGTCTGCATGTTTCGCAACGTGACTGTCTACTGCCTAGCGGGTATCTATGCAAACTTCTCAATTACTGATGTTAAAGCAAGGCTCTGTTAACATGTGCGTCAGATTGCAAGAAGGGAGACGCGTGTCGTCATCAGTTAGCATCCTAATTAATGCTTGTCGCTAACCTTCAGTTAGAGAATTCTGCTGTGCACTTTGTAAGGCCAACACTGTGTCGACAGCACTGGTCATTAAAGCCCAGAGCGAATGATGGGATGGGTGCAGTTAAAATCCCAGGTAAGGCAGTTACACTGGGACCAGTGTTTAATTGACAAGGTTTGCTTACTCAGATTAGTCTTGGGAAGCAAAACTGGCAGCCGTGTGCATGAGGGCCTCAGGGATAAGAACTTGTACAGCCAGATTCCAGGGAAGAATGGATTGATCGAGACTGTTTTGATTTTTGTTTGTTGCACAAAGGAGGATGAGGAAGGTGAAGTTAAAAGATATCTAAAGCCGATAATAGGCTGGGCTGAATCTCTGGGGTTCAATCACTGACTTTGGAGTCATTGAAGCTTCCGGTCTATGTGTCTTAGATCATTGTTCGGCTAAAATAAGCAATACGGGCTGAGCTCCTGAGTGTGGTGAGACGTGGGTAGCATCTCTTGGTCTCTCGTGATCATAACAGAGACTTGGGGCAGAGACCTTCTTTGCTGCACCTACCCAGGTCCCAAATGAGACACGACGTTGTTCTGACCAGCAGTAAGACAAAGCAGTTTTCCACACACCTGAAAGATTTACAACCCTGAGCACAATAGCTGGGCAGAATGTCAGTTTTGATTGTGTTTTTTCCAATGTCTTCAGGATTTGGACCACTTTGTCTGGAAATTCGCATTGAAAGCCGGATGGCAGAACCCGGAACATCCATATTTACATATTTATATTTTCTGGTGATGAATGGGAACATTAATTGAAAGAAATCTGCCCCCTGGCATGCAACAATCATTTGGGTCTTTAAAAATAGTCAAAGCCAGAAGGATTTTTGTATCGGCAGGCTTTGGGTAAGATGCACTGTATCACGACACGATATGTTAATACGTGAACCGGTTTGCGAGACATAAAAAGAGTAATGACCTGTATAAAATAATTATCTCTCTGTTATTTGGAAATTTTAAGTATTACCGGCCGTTCAAATTTATAATAACAGATTACTGAATGTGCTTTTTCTTGTTTAAATTCTGGAATGTCACATATCAACAGTTTACAATTACATTAGCGTACTAGTGATGTCCTTATCATGATTAATGTTATTTGGTTTTCAGTCTAATGTTGTGTTGCCTCCACTATATTTAAGCTCCGCCAGGCAAGTTTTACAAACAACATGGATCGCACCTGTTATAGAAAACAAAATATTTCCATACTTGGGACATGTACTTAGCAGGGACATTTTGGAAATATTAATTTTGGTAATATTTTGTGAGGCGAATATTTGTGTTTGAATTTTAAGCATGCTTCGTGGACGTCCGAGAGTTCGGATGTTCGTTACAGCCCTAACGGTCAGCACGATGTGACTCATCTCTTTGACTTGCCTTTTGCCTCATATTGGAATTCATTGGCACAGTTTCAAAGTAAGGTTATCCTGACAGCTGAGCCGCCACGTAACATCTGACCTCAGGTCTGCTCCCACCTGACGTGGTGAGTAACGTGTAGGGCTACCATCTGCAAGAGGTGTGAAGGACTATGCATTAGGCGTCTCTTCCCTTTCAGTTCTGTGGAAAACACAGGTTAGTTCTCAAACCCAGTCACCGTGTGGAACGATCTGTGACTATAGTCCTCACTCTGATGGTTGCTCTGCTCTGCTGAAGCAGACCCTTTTATTATACAGGACATGCTAAAGGATTTTCGTACCAAGTTCATCAAAGGGTGAGTTGGATCCTTGCGACAGCCCAGCTTCGTTCCCCTGAGGCTGCTGGGAAATGAAAACGATGATGCAGTTTATGAACAGGACCTGTATGTTAGATTAATATAAATTGTCATTGATAGCTGTTTATGTGTACTGACCAGTCCAGGAGCACAAGATGGTTGCCCGTCGGCCTTCTTTGCACTGTTATATATTCATGTTGCTCTAGATCCTGCAGACTGTGGATGGTCCTGCCCTGTTTGCTTCCACTTGAAAGGCAGCTGACTTCAAATTTCGAATGTGAAGTTTACTGTTCAGGCTGTGTGCATGATAATTACAGACTGTGGTCCCACTATCCAAGCAGAACAGCCAGGGCAGCACGCTACCGCACAAAGAACCAGTGTTTGCGCTGAGTGCGTCTTTTTAATATGACTGAGACCGGGGTGGTGGCTTTTTGTAAACTGCTATTATGGCTTCTGAGTAATTCGTTTTCAGAGATCTCATGTGAATATGCATAGAGCGCGAGCCTGTCGGCGGCTTACCGTGTCAGGGCGGCCGAGCCTACATGAAGGCAATCGAGATTTTACGGCACAGGATCATAAATCGATTTCCATAAATTCCCCGGCTTCTGATGCAAAGAGTCTGTTGACGGACTTTAAAGCGCTCGCGGACGGAACAGTCTGGGTCCGCCAGAGCTTGGCCTTATCGGTTTTGTGTCTGACGGGCGGCTGAGATACGGCCGTATTTATGAGGTCTCATCTTTCTGGGTCTGTCGTTAGGGCAGATAGGCCCGACGTCAGTGTGCCTGCTGGTAATCCTCTACTGTCTGCTTCCTACATTCCAGTTCTTAGAGTGACCAATCATCCCTTCCCTTTTGATTTATTTCCAATGCTAAACCGAAAGCCTTTTGAGTGGAGCTTGATGAATTCTCCCTCTCTTCTAATCACTTGTTACTATCGGCATTTAGTATCTTTCACCCCAGTTTCAGCTTTTTTCCGTTCCCTTTTGTATCCATTGCGCTAAATGAATGCTCCATTACTTGTGATCTAATTCTGTTGCTGTAAGGGCAGCCTACACAACTGCCGTCTTGTAAAGTTGACTGAATCATGCCCTGCTTGTTTAACCAAGTCATTAATCTACTTTTCAAGTGTCGACCTTTTCCTCAAGGCTCTATGGCAGGTTCTCCTGCTGGTAATGTTGCATAAATGACATACTACTTGTGTCCTTCATCCTACAGTACACGCAGCCATGATCGAGGACAAAGGTCACCGAGTTACGGACTACTTCGTGGTGGCCGGTCTGACGGAGAAGTCTACGCCCCTTGAGCAGGATCTGTCGGAGACCAAGTCCAGCGGGCCCAAGGCACCCATCACGGACCTGGCTGTCATCAACCGGTCTGCAGGGGAGACGGTTCCAGAGGGTTTTACGTGTGTGGAGAGCACTCCTGGTGGACAGCCAGCTAACCTCAATCATGGAAGTTTGAAAAGCCCAGAGCTATTTCTGTGCTACAAGAGAGGGCGAGAGAAACCCCCACTTATCGACATCGGGTGAGAACGGATGGTGGGGGAAGGGGTCACATTATCATTAAGAGGAACTCCTGTCTGTTGTCCTACTTGCTAAATGTCTAGGAAACCTGCCACTTTGACAAAGTAAGCCTTCCCGAATTATTTCAGAGGCCTGTTCTTATTTCTGTGTATCTTTCCTGTATAGTAGAATTTACGCTATCGCTTACTTAATCTGAGCTCTGAGTGGAATCTGAATATGTTTTGACTATTTTGTGCCAAAGCTGGCAGAAGGAGCAGTGATTTACCAGGCAAATCTTCCAGCAGGGAGGTCTGCAATTCCAGAACATCCCACTCTGGGGACAGTGTCTTGTTGTCAGTAGCGAGCAATGGGGCTTTCCATTAAACTGCCAACCATTCAACTTCTAGAAGACGACATAATGCTGAGTTTATATTTACATCTGTGCTCTTGAGTGCTGAGGTCCGGAAGGTTCTGCTGCAGTTTCTCGTTCCCTCCCTTCCTAGGGCTGGTAGCGCGAGGTCAGTTTATCATGAGCAGAATCGTTGTTGGTGCTTCAAGAATGAATAACCGCATCAGTGATTATTCATCATGCATCTGTCACCCTTGTGGTGGAAAGCCAGTCTTCTGGAGCCAGCTTTCCATGTGCATCTGTGGGTCTGTTTACCGAAACCATGAGTGAGGTTTGGGGGCCAGTGGGACATACCACTCACTCACCGTATCACGGGGACCGGCCAGGTCCACTCCTGGTGGCCTGTCATGGTACAGTCCTCCAGCAACCTCAAGATGGTTCTCTTTTCCATATTTGAGTATCTTCAGTGATAGATCCTTACCGGAATCTTTTCCTCCCTGTTGGTAACTCAAACTTACTGTCCGTGATTATTTTTTAAACTTCAATTAGCCAAATTGCCGTCCTAACTGTGCTAGCCTCCCTGTCGAGAAGTTTAGCTGAGGTCTGAAGTTTCCCAAAAATAGATCTTCATTATTCTTCTCGGAGTGCATGCATGCCGGCATGCGTGTGTGCCTTTAAATCAGATCCCGCTGCTTGTTATTTGTATGAAGTTTCCATTCCCTTTAAGCTCTCCCTGAGGTCATTTTGACAGATACAAACAAAAATGAAACCACCACAATAGCATGCAAAGGAAAGGATAGGAAATGGCACTCATGCTCAAAGGCGGGAGTGACTCAGAAAGCAGAGACTGCAGCAATTGCAATAGGAAGCTAGCTCTCCCTGTGGGACAAACAAGTCCAGCTCCACATGTGAGAAGACTGCTCTGTTTCTGCTCCACCTATGTTGTAGCCGGGATCTGCCACTGCCTTGTGCATTCCTCATGGTCTCCTGAGGGCAGCAAACACACACACATCTTTCGGCTGTTTTTAACTGCCATTCCGTCCATCTGGAGAAGTAGCAGCTGGGAAGCCTGTTCTGTGCCGTGCTCTTTGTTTTGTTCCTTGGGGGCCCTCAAGGGGACCTCCTGCTTTTGTGCCGTGCTTATGGTCCTGTGTCGTCTCCTGTTTCAAACGCACAAAAACTGCATGGCTGCTGTTGAAATTCGCAGTCTTTACAAGTCCTTTTACCTAAGTCATTGCTTCACGAACCAGTAGAGAGTAAGGCTTAGTTAATCAAGTAGTGTCTTAAGCTCATGGACTCACAGGTAAAGGTGTGTTCATGTTTGTGTTAATGTGCAGCCAAACACACAGGTGGGTACTCCAGTGTTGAATGGTGTATGCAGAAGATGTGGTTCATCTGCTGCATTCTGAAGGATCCCACTTAGACCACCCTGTCTGTCACACAGGCTTGCCATGTCTGTCATAGTGTGTACTTAGTCTCCTGGCATTCCTGATCTTTCAGCGTGCTCTACGAGGGTAAGGAGAGGCTGATCCAGGGCTGTGAGGTCATTCAGGCCACGCCCTATGGCCGCTGCGCCAACGTGAACAACAGCTCCGCGGCCTCGCTGCGCATCTTCCTGACCTTCCGCCGAGCCTCGCCTGTTCGGCCGCAGAACTCGCTGGCCGTCACCGACGTGTGCATCATCATCGGCAGCAAGGGCGAGACGCCACCACACACCTTCTGCAAGGTGGACAAGAACCTCAACGCCGGAATGGTGAGCCCACATGGTGCCGGGGTGTTTGACCCTTGACGTTTTTAATTGGATAATTTGTCGACTGTCATTTGGCTCAAGCTGCCAGGCATAGTGTGCCGAATGGATTCTGTATAGCACTTTAATACTGCTTCTTCTTTGACACCTAGTGGGGTTCCAGCGTGTTCCTCTGTTACAAGAAGTCTGTCTCATCATCCAACTCAATAGCCTACACAGCAGGTGGGTTCTACCTGTTGTTTCCTATATCTAGTATGTCCTGGTTGTAAGATATGGGATTTTTGGGGGGTGGGGGATTTCTCATAAATGGAACCATCACGAGACTTGAGCTTTTTTTGTTTATCTCCTGCAGGATGACTCTTATCCCTCAGATCCTGCAGGATGATTGTCATGTTTACGAAGGGCAGTATCTTCTACTACAGAGATTATGTCAAAACTCACCAAGGGGTGACTTGGGATGTTTCACTCGAGCTAGCATGACCAAAACCACTCTGTAAACATTTAACGTGAAATTTCAACTTTGGCCTTTTCTGTAGAGGAAGTCCTCGACGTAAATCCTTTTCCTTTAATAAGCCAGCTTTTATGCTTGGATGTATCCTTAAATATGAGGCGCGTATTTTAATTCATTAATCCAAAAGACCGACTTACAAGTCAAATGGGGCAGAAGATCACGATGAGTCTCATTAAGGCTGCTTGGGACATGCACAGCAGCAGCTTACTTTTCAGAGCCGTCATGGGTTAAACCAAGCTGCATTTTTTTTGCTGTTATATTTGATTTGCCTGGGGAGATGGTCTCTGTTCACAGTGACATTGTGTCGAATTTATTTCAGTAATGAGGAAGGTATAGAGGTCTCATCCTCTATCATGTATAAAGCACAAACATCTTTTTGGGTGTCCGGGGACAGACTATTCTGTATACTCAACATCTCAGTAATTCTGGTTGCCTGGCATGTCTGACTTTGACTCCATTAAGGTCACATACGTGGTTCTGAGCCCTCTGGCTTCATGGCTCTTCTGTGTCTAAATTGTCAACAGAAGTCTGTTTGTTTCCATTTGGTATTGTTGTTGTTGCAGTTTTCACCAATCTGTTCTGCATCAGGGCTGAGTTACAAAGGCCATGAAGACAAACCTCTGGGGTCTGGCCAGACTTTTGTTGGCTGACACTGTGCCAGCACACAATGCGTTATCGTGATTAGTTTCCTGTAGAGTTTTGTTTGGTCTCCACACTGGTGTCCCCTTGAGCCGACCGTGGCGGTGAGCTCTCAAATTCCTCAAGAGTCGCTATGCCGAAAATTGCCATGTGTTGAAGGTTGTAGAGGGCTAAGTGTTACGTACCAATGTACCTGTGTCTCCTTCACTCAATGCCGTGTTTGGAGGTGCACACGTCCAGATATGTCCATGCCTCAGGATGTCTGTGTTGCGCTTTATTCCAGGCCTGATCTTCAGGTATCCGGCTGACGATTATGAGTCCTTCCCCTTGTCTGAGTCTGTGCCCCTATTCTGCCTGCCCATGGGAGCCAGGATTGAGTGCTGGGCACCCAACACCCGCTACCCACTGCCCATCTTCTCCACCTTTGTCTTAACAGTGTCCTCTGGGGAGAAGGTATGCTCTCAAAACTCATAAAACGATCAAGACCGGACTCCTCGGCTACTACAGATAGTAGTAATAGGATTAGTCTTAATGGATTAGTCTTAATAGTTCTGGACTTCCCATTATGTTCATTGCTAAACCATATGTGTGACAAGTAACTTCTGTAAAAATATCAAATAGAAGAGAATAAGTTTTTTTTTTTTAATTATAAAGCTAGGCAATATGGCAGTTTAGCCTACCCCTGGTGCTGCCCTGGATGCTAATATAACCAACTATTATAGGAGCAGACTGTCTAAGTGCCTGTCTGCCCTGCAGATGTACGGTGCTGCTATCCAGTTCTATGAGCAGTACCCGCTGGAGCTGCTAAGCGAGAAGCAGAAAGTCCAACTGGGCCTGCTCTCCGTGGTAGACAAGAGGCTCATCCCCAACCGCACGGTCAACACCAACAAGTGCATCTGCCTCCTGTCCCGCTGGCCCTTCTTCGAGTCTTTCCGCAAGTTCCTCATGTTCCTCTACAAGCTGTCCGTCTCGGGGCCACACCCACTGCCCATTGAAAAGTGAGGCCCCACCCACCCGCGTCTCACTCATATCGCTCCCCGTGTCGTTTTCGATCCGTGTCTCTGTCAAATATTGACCCTCAATTTAATTCCCTTGAATCCATTTGGCAAAAGTCATATTCGGGAACATGAATTCTGAGCAGGTTATAATTTGCATATTGGCCTCAGGAGGGTGCCTTTAATTCCACTCAGGCTGCTGATACATTTGCCTCGATTCAGCACAATGGGTCTTTTCCTGATTCGATCCTGATGACTCTGCCCTCTTTTGATGATGTGAGCCCCTGATTGGTAGTTGGAAGGCAGCACACAGTGATGTGGCTTTTTGTTTTTTTTCAAACAGGCACATCTCCCACTTCATGCACAATGTGTCCTTTCCATCCCCCCAGAGGCCCCGGATCCTGGTCCAGGTGAGATCCAGTGCATGCATTTAGGTTGTCGCACGCTCTGGGTGACTGATGACATGCTGAATACGCATTACAGATAGAAGCGCTCCATGTTAATCGTGCGTGGAATGCGTTTTATAGTAGTTTCCAAGCCGGCTGATCCATGCACCTGTATTTAATAAGTCTCCTGCGTCAGCACGTCTGTGGAATGTGTTCCTGAGTAACGCCAAGCTCTAGAGGTCGGAAGCGGCTCTTGGCTTGTGCTCCCGTGCTGTACGGTAACTTCCAGAGTTTCCGGTCCTCTGCCGATTTTTCTTCCAGCTCGGCTGCCGGGAGAGTGATGGGAGGTGTGTATTGTGTTTGTCATTCTAGCTCTCTGCTCACGACAGCCTGATCCTCTCCCAGCCAGTGTCCACACCTTTACCACTGAGGTAGGTCTGTTTTGCTTCTGGTGGATTCCCTGTGATTCTCGCTGCAGGAGTCCTGCCACCTGCCTTTCAAGAAGAACATCTCGCATGATCATCTCGTGGCCTGTTATTTAAAATCACGTAAACTGTCATTAGTGTCCCCTTTCATTTCCAGATCACACTTCCTATCTTCCTCCTCCTCTTCAAATGGCCGTACGCTATGTCCCTCTGGGGGTATTTATAGTGCTGCAAGCAGCTGGGTCTAATTAGAGCCTAACGGTAATCCCTTTTCTCTCTGTGCTGGACAGAGAGGACTCTGTTGATCTCATTTCCCTCCTTTATAATTCACCTGTCTGTTATTCCAGATTTTGTGCTGGTGTCTTTTGAAGAGCGCTCCATGCTCCTACCCAGTCCTTCCCATCAGTGGCATTTTAAGCAGCCACTCTGCCCCCAGGGTTAGCTGCACTGACTCGGAAAACCTCCCTGAGGGCCTGTCACTATGTATGCAGCCTCCCGTAGGCTCGTACTAGCCGTCTCCACTAATGGAGACGGACTCTGTGGGGCTGTGTCTCTATCATGGCTGGCTCGCTCGTTCAGCTCGCCTGCTGTGGCGCTGACCTTCCCATCCCGCTTGGATTTGACAGAGGGAGTCGGCATGATGCGCTTTGAAGCAACAGCCAGATCCCATGACGGCTGTGTGATTTGTGTTCTTTGAAAAGCTCCTCACATTTCCTATGTGGGTTTCTACCATAATTTGGCTTGCGTTTTCGTCTCCTCGTTCCACGCAAAGCCCAGCGCGGCGTGACGCGGCCTGTTGGGGAGCCGCATGCCTTCATCTCCTGGGCTTACAGATGGGGATGGGGGAGCTGGGGCTGGGGCTTCACTGTTAAAGATTTATGCTGTTGAAACTCCTCTGATGGAGTTAATGGCTGATTGAACCGGCATAATGAAAGCAGATGTTTACTTGGAATGGCTCACGGGGTTTGAGATTCGATACTGCTGGGTATCTCGGTAGGCAGCTGTTAAGCAGCATGTTCAGAGATGCCTTAACAAGCCCCCTCTTGGGACTGGTGTCGGCTACTTTTCGTTTGTAAATTAGGATCTTTACCTCCAGGGCTTCTGCCTCTAGTGAACCAAGTGTCCTGCTTTGAAGCCATAGGGCTTTTTTTTAGCGCATAGTCAGGCGGTTTGTCAGAGACTAAGCAGTGGGTTAGACAGCCTTTGTCTAATCTGGTAGTAGAAATCTCAGTAGACGGTAAAAAAGCAGGCGGAATAGCCCTGCGGCAGCCCAGGTCTGGAAATTTCCAGCGGAAATGCCTTCGTTTTGAAAGTGATACTCTTTGGATGTCATGGAGACCTCGGTGAAGAACCGAGGATCCAGGTCATTTTTAAATCTCTACTGATATTTTTATGATCTAAACACATTTAGCTTTGCTGGCTGAAGCCTCTGTAGCCTGATTAGTTTGCCAGGTACCCTTTAGCGATTAGGAAAATGATAAGCATGTGGTCCTGTATCAAAGATGTCAGGCCGCAAAAACGGCCATTTTTTTTTTCTACACAGCTTTCTTAAATATAGCTACTCCTATGGGGTGCACACTAAATCACTGTTTCTTGCCTATGGCAGATGTCTCCTCTCTCCAGTTTGTTTTTCCCCATTACATCTGCACCGCCATCAACTTATCAGATGCTCAAAATGTTGCACGACCACCCCCATCCCCCCCATATCGAGGGCTAATATGTAGTTTACTATTTTTTTTAAAGGTGTAGGTCCTTTGAATGGAGCATCATTACTTTGACCCAGTATCCTTCCTCTCTTGGTTATCCTGAAGCGGTTTGGTGCCCTGGAGTAGGGTTCTGTCCTGTTCCAGCTCTAAACTGGCTCTGCTCCCTTCCGTCCGTCCCCTGCAGTGGGGCCGACTTCAGCACCCTGCTGTCCAACCTCGGGCCGGAGAACTGTGCCACCTTGTTGCACTTCGTCCTGATGGAAAGCAAGATCCTTCTGCATTCGCTGCGGCCGGCCGTGCTGACCGGCGTGGCTGAGGCAGTGGTGGCGGTGAGTCCGCTCAGTCGAAGCCGGAACATCGTTCTGGAAGCTTCCTTCTAGTCCTGGCTGGGTTCGTTTCACACTGAAGTTGCAATTATGATTAAAAATATTTGGAAAGGTTTGTTTTGGCTCCAGTGAGTCATAGCCATGCTTGCGGATTACAGTAACGTAATCCTGTCAGACTGTTTACGCTGAACAGCTTATACTGAACTGTTGGTGGGTGCAAGCACCAGCTGTGAGGTGATATTTAGGCTGGCGACGGCCCCTCATTGGGACATGGCAGTGACGATGTTTTGTGCTCTGCCTTCTTGCAGATGATCTTCCCCTTCCAATGGCAGTGCCCCTACATCCCCTTGTGCCCCCTGTCCCTGGCAGGGGTACTCAACGCCCCCTGCCCCTTCATTGTGGGTGTGGACTCCCGCTACTTCGACCTGAATGAGCCCCCGCCCGATGTGGTCTGCGTGGACCTGGACACCAACACCATCTACCTGTAAGCTGCTGGCCCCGAATCCTATACCCCATTGTTGGGTATATCTCCTCCATTCCCCAGACTCACGTTGTGTCTGTTCTGCAGGTTTGATGAGAAGAGAAACTATAGCTGGAAGAACCTCCCAAAGAAGCCTAGCAAGAACCTCCTGAACTCCCTTGGCACCTTGCACCACCAGCTCACCACAGGTCGGGCAGTCGATCCTTTATCACCCACACGTGGGTTTCTGGGGGGAAAGGGGTCTCATCTACTAGGTGCTATTTATATTATTATGTGGAGGCCCTTACAGAATCAGCGATTTCATTTACCCATCCAGCAGAGGGTCAGCGGGATTGTTATGAGTCACGGTCCGTCAGAACTGTGAGCTCACGTCTGTGAGTGGTGTAGTTCTCAGGACGTCCTCAGAGGGACAGGCAGTGGACATGACCCCCATGGAGGCAGACTTCACCTGGCACAAGAGGAAGACAGGCCTGGAGATGGAGGTGCAGGAGGCCTTCCTGCGTTTCATGGCCTTCATCCTGAGGGGCTATCGCTCCTACCGCAAGCCCATCACCCAGGCCCCCTCAGAGAAGGCCACCGCCTTGGACTCACTCTACGACCTGCAAGGTACTACAGTGCTGCTTGTTAAATGCTTACGAATGCTAATGACTCCTATGGCGTTCGTTTTCTTTTTCTTTTATAGATTCATTTGTTGCATTTGACCTATCCAGCGGGGTTGGGCTATGGCTTATAGTCTCATGCGGGCGTTGGCCTTTCCGTTAAGGGGATTGTAATACCACTGATCAGGGGCATGGCAGGTCCACACTTGCTCAGACCTGTGCGGTCCAGTAATAACAAAAGGGTGAGCTATCACAATGCTGGCCTTCAACACAGGATGTGTATTAGGCCAGCAGGCACTCTGATTTGGAGTGCAAGAGGAACTCGGGGACATAATAGAAAGGAGAGCAGCACGGCCCAGCTTTTTAAAATACTTTAGCTGCCTTTCCCAGATTTCTGCTGTCGATAATGACTTTGTAGACCTTGGCATCATCGACTTCTCCTCTAAAGATATTTATTTACAGGGCTGCCCCCCCCCCGGCTCTTCAGCAGCACATGGGAATAATGTGATTGAAACAACACGGTTAACTACATCCCCGTTGATTTCTTGCACCAGGGTTCCTGAAGAGCAGAGATCGTGCTCAACAGAAGTTCTACACGCAGCTGACCAAAACGCAGATCTTCATCCGCTTCATTGAGGAGTGCACCTTCGTCAGTGACAAAGACACCGGCCTGGCCTTTTTTGATGACTGCATTGACAAAGTGAGCTGGTTATTCGGTTTAATAATTTTGTGCGCCTTTTGTAGGTTAAAAATGTAATTTGGTTGCAATGGGAAACTTTCCATTCCATGGGAAGTTAAGCTGGGGAATTTTGGAAATATTCCAAGTTGGAAACTTTCCATGGGAATTAACATGAAAATTCCCAGAATTCTGCAACCCTTTCCTGACTGTCTTCATGTGTACGTAATAATTAAATAGTTGTTTTTGTATTTGAATCTTTTTTGCAAACTCTTAGTCCTAGAGACTAACATGTTGGCGCAAAGATGATCAGTGGCCATGAAAATCTAGTGATATCCCTTTTTGTTATTTTGTTTCAGCTCTTCCCCTCTGATAAAGTGACAGATAAAGGAGCCAAGGTAATGTCAGCATGTCTTGTTTCATTGGCTCTGTGTTTATCACATGTTCCAGTCCTCTGGAGTCATATGATTTGCGTCTTGACTACAGTGATCCCTCCTCGATCGCGGGGGTTGCGTTCCAGAACACCCCGCGAAAGGTGAAAATCCGCAAAGTAAAAACCATATGTTTATAGGGTTATTTTTGTATATTTTAAGCCCTTATAAATCCTTTATATTCTCTTAGATATTAGGTAAGATTTGTTGAAATTATGTATGTAAACACACTGTTTATATACTACGCACA
>JAAGVU020000049.1:2009953-2062582 GCA_011763525.2 Mormyrus iriodes
AGAAATCCGCGAACCAGCGAAAAATCTGCGATATATATTTAGATATGCTTGCATATAAAATCCGCGATAGAGTGAAGTCGAAACGCGATATAGTGAGGGATTACTGTACTTGTTGGTGTGGATCATGAAATCGTGGTGCAGTCCATCACGTGACACCCTGCTGTGTGGTGGTCTTCTACAGTTGGCTTCATATCTGTGTGTCACTGACTGGAGGTGCGTGTGTTCATATGCAGATGGAGGGGGAGACTCTTGAGGACACCAGGCTGATGGAGGTGGATGAGTCTCAGAACAGTGACCTCACGGTGTTCGTGATGCCCCCAGAGCCGCCGACTGAGGACGGCGAGGAGCCAGTGGCCCGCTACAGGTCTGTGATCGGCAGGGGGGAGGGGGCAGTAAAAACAAACACATGGTTTGTAGAGACGTCTGCTGCTTCGGATACTCCTGCCAAGATTGCAGAACCCACAAGCATGTGTCCGATTCCTGTGGCTGTCCCCTCATATCTGCTGGCCTCGTCTTAGCCACGATGTTGCTTTCATGCTGAAAAGTAAAATCAAATGCCGAATGAGTGGCCGCCAGGCCTGGACGCTGCAGTTCAGTAATATGTCTGCCCAAGCATCCGGACACTCTAGCTAAAAGCACAGTAAGGGCCGGAGGGCTAATGGCATCGAATAGTTACCACTCTCTGCCCTGGCCTGTTCTTTTAACAACCCTATTCCAGGCTCTAATAGTGTGCTTAATTCTGTGAAGTCATGTTCATCAGCTGACCTAAACGGCTGTCCTTAAGCCTCGTCACTTCGGTTTTCTGCTGAGGCCCAGTCTTCAGCTTTAATCTCATATGATGATCTTGCTGTTACAGTGTATCAAAGGCTGTTAGGTAGACCTAGGAACAATTGTAATGTCAAGCTGTCTTCAAGTTGGTCTAGGCTGACAACTGAAGCCCTTCGCTTATGAGGCATTCTCTACTGAATTAGATCGAAGTTCTTTTTACAGCTTTTGTTGCTGTTGGCCAGCTGTATGGATGAACTTACTGGACAGTCAGACCTGCTATGCTGACATTTACTTAGTTCTAATGGGTGTGGCTACATGAACCAGTTTACCATACATCTGTGGGATCCTCTGTAAGTCTGATTCTATAAAGATAACCTTAAACTATCGCATTTGTTAGTAACGTAAGTGATAGCCCATGTGCAGAGACATAACTGTGCATTTGGAGATGGTTACGTGGCAACCGAGCTCTGGTTGACAGTGCCTAGAGTCTAAGGACTGCAGTGTCCCCCAGATGCTTCCAGTTTTTCAGAGCTTGGGAGGTGAGGAGGCTGGTAGACGGATCTACCCTGTGAGATCTGGTCGAACTGATTCGCCCCGGTATGAATACGTAGGATTATTATTTGTGTTAGGTGTGTCAACTGAGCAGTGACTGATAATGAGAATGACGACTGGCTTCCCATACCTGCTGTTCCTCCCCAGCTATGAGAACTTCCCTTGTCTGCGACCGGAACTCTTTGACTGCCCCCAGGAGCTACGGCCAGCGCTGAGCCGCAGGACAGCTGGTGCCAGTGTGTCCAGCAGCCCCGCCCTGCTGGCCAAGAGGACCAAGCAGGTAGGACCATGTACCTAACCATGTCGCCCACCCCCCCCCCACAGCACCGGTGGTCTGCCTGCCGAACCTACCGTGTAATCCTTCGTTATGAAGCGTCATCCTTCGTTAAAACATGTTGACCATTGCGCAGCGAGCAGGGAATCGAGGACTAGCTGCTATGGTTTTTATCAGGTCTGTTTGTCATGGCTGAACAAAACGAGCAGTCTGCTTCGTTAGCTGAGGTATCAGGGAAACAGGAATGTGAACGTCCCCTTTAAAGAGCTTTCATCCTTGGAGCATGGGAAATGAACCTGGGTCTCACCTTTAGTAGTGATCTAAATGCTGAAGCCCAGGGTGATTTGGTTTGGGTGTAGGACCAGGGTGAATGACTGGAGGTTAAACTGGGACAGGATATGGAGGTGTTTCAGGCAGGTGGTGGGTTCGCAGGACACAAAACCCGCCCGGATCACCATCCAGACCCAGTATTTTTAGCCAGCCATTGTTTTGGAGTTTGGCTCGTAGAGGAAGGGACTTCAGATTTGGGAAACATCCTCACAGGATATCGGATGCAGAAGCGAGGCGGATTTGTTCTTGGGCTCGCCAGGATTGCATTGGTGTGAATTATACGCACGGCCCTGTGTTCATGGGCCAACTAGACTGACGCCCTCAAGGGGATAAAGGACGTTTGTACTTGTTTAACAAAAGTGCTTCTGATGAAGAGCTGATCCAAAATGCATTTAAAGTGAGTAGTGTGATTAGGCGGTCAGTGTGGAGGCGGTGTAGGTGTGCTGGCAAAATGTAGCCAAATTAGGCCATTATTATTCTGTTATTACTTTACATCTCAATTATTCATTGAGTGGACAAAGAACCAACAGCAACCAGAAACATTCCACAAAACTTCCTTTTATTTTATACTTTTTTCCCCCCTCAGACTTGTTTGTTTTGACGTTTTTTCCCCAAAAGTGATACCCGTGTGTGTAATATTTAGAAGTGTTGCTTTTGTTACTGTGTCATGTTGTAGGGCCTTTGTAGTTGTGCATAAATCCTTGTTTAAACCTTGTTAATCCGCTCCACTCTGTTCGCATCATGCCATAAGCCGCAGAAGTACTTTCAACAAGCCGCCTCAGCCCACTTGTTGAAATATGACCGCAGGAGATCAAGCTGGCCTCCAAGATGGCGAAGCGCTACTATTCTCACCCGCCGCTGTGGGCGAAATGCCTGTTCAGCCACTGCTACAGCCTGTGGTTCATCTGCCTGCCAGCGGGGGTGCGAGCCACCCGCTCCAAGCTGCACGCCATGCAGCAGGCCTACGAGGTGCTGCTGAAGATGCAGAGCACTGAGGTGGAGGTCCTGGATGAGGCGAGTACCCCCCCCCCAAGCCCTGAAGAGGCTCAGAGCCTGTGCTTTCCTTGTTTATCATAAGTACATTCTGTACTAAGAGGTGCAGTCTCCCATCGTCCACATGCAGGTGTGCTACCGTGTGGTCATGCAGCTCTGTGGGATCTGGGCTTTGCCTGTTATGGCTGTACGCGTGCTGATGGCCATTAAAAAGGCTGGGGTGGAGCCCAATGCAATCACCTACGGATATTACAACAAGGTACGGTGCTCTGCTCAGGTGCGCCACCTGGTTGCATTTTGGAGCATTTGGGTTTTTCTCAGGGTAGCCGTGTGGTTAAAGGTACCGCCATCTTGGTGCTTCTAGGCTGTCCTAGAGGGGCCCTGGCCCAGCCAGAACAGGAGTGGCCGCTTCAGGTGGGCCAAAGTACGCAACGTGGTGCGGGCCGTGGCGCAGTTCAGACAGGCTGTCACCACCGGACCTGCCAAAGGTAAAGTGCAGGGCAGATCTGGATGCACGGGGCATTGCAACTGGGACACTAAACTTCCATACGTCACCTCATAACCACTCCAGTTTGACAGACCTGTCGAATTTTACTTGCATTCACTGTTTACTTTCTTTTGAATTATTTAAAATTATAAACTGACTAAGCTTAAAAATTGTACTAAGAATGTATAATGTTGGCCATCACTTTCACAACACTGCTCCCCATGTGAAAATGGGAAATGACATCGCTGTGGTCTCCCCAAAGGCTGCGCCGGGGCTATGGCAGTGAGTTCGGATATGCATGATGTGGACCACATCAGCCACGGCAGTGCAGACAGCAGCAGTGACGTCAACGGGGATGAGCACACGCTGTTTGCACGCAACCTGGTGGTTCCTGATGGCACAGACAACCACAGCAGCACGGGTGCGACTCCTGAGTGTGGCGGACAGGATGGGGTGCTTAAGTCCCCTGATGGGGCACTGTGCTCTCAGCTCTGGGGTACTCCGTATCTCCGGACACACAGCTTTCACCTTAGCTTTCTTTAATTTAACGTTAACCAGCCTCACTGTTTTTCAGTGAGAAGTAGCCACATTACTGCTTCAGTGATTTTGTAGGAGTGAACAAGGTTTCCTGTCCTTGGTCACCTTAGTTTTTCAAAGCTCCTACAAACATCTTTTGTGAACATGGGCTGTTTGATGGTGTTAGATAAAAAGGGCCAGCTGGACTGCAGGGGAGCTTAGCGCTGTGCACATCTCCCTTTCATCTAGAGCAGCGTTTCCCAACCTGGTCCTTGGGGGACCTCCAGACGGTCCGTTTATGCTCTCTCCCAGATAGTCTACATTTTTGCGAAACATGAACACAAACGTGGACTCTCAGGGAGTCCCCGATGATCGAGTTGGGAAACACTGATCTAGAGGAGGTGGGGGTGCTGTCTGCCTCTACAGTCTCTGTACTGTGTAAGGCTTGGTTTTGGCATGGGGGAGTCAGTGTGTCCACCAGGCACTGTCTGTATATGTGGTGCATTTTGTTTGATCTAGCAAGGGTCTGATTAAAAACAAAAAAAAAAACATTTTTTATCCACCTCTGTACTGAAGCAGTTGGATGAATGTTTTTTCCAATCTCTTGTGATGCCGCTCTGTTGACTCTGGTTTGGTAACTCACAGATAGCTATGCTGATTCTAAAAACATTAGGAAGCAGAAAATGTGCCCTGAGCTGGACCTTGGAACTCAGTGAACATTCACTGTAGCACCAGCTTCTTCTGTGCATGTGACCTGTGATGGCTCCAGCCGGCTCGGTGGTGCTCAAGGTAGCTGTGCCGTTTTCCGTCCTTGCAGGTGGTCAGTCAGACCAAGGATACGGGTCCAAGGACGAGCTGCACCAGGAAGTACTGGATGGACTCGGCCTCCCTGCTCCGCGGTCCTGCTCTGAGCAGCCCAGCAAAATGAAAGTCCCACACATAGGTAACAAAACTTAGTGACATGAGGAACCAATATCGGGGGGGGGGGGTTGGGTACAATTAAAGCTGGAGACGAGGTTGCCTTGGCAACAGAGGGTGGAGTTACCGTGCTGAGGCTTTGTTTGAATGCTTGCATGAGTCTGAATGAATAATTGCCAGGTATTGATGGCCCTGCAGGGGATCCCGTAGAAGGAACGGGAGGTGGTGTAGGAAACGACGCCAGCTCAGTGGGTGCACCATCACCAGGGCAAAGTATCGTCAGATTGTCCACGGGGAGTTTTGACAGCAGCCTGACAAGAGGGTCTAGTGGTAAGAGATTCAAATGCCAGTTATTCTCACAATGTTTTCAGGAAGGTACAGACTTTTTCTGAATATTCACGCCTTCTGCAGAGGTACTGATGATTCACAGAACCGGGGAAACTTCCACACTGACATCTTGTTTTGTCCACCAGGCACCGATGGGGGAAAGCTGTTCACCTTCCGTAGCCCGAGTGAGGAAGTAGCTCTGCCTGATGTGGGCGAGGCCCTCGTGTTGGGGGGCGGGACTAGGGAGGCGAGCTCCCAACTTCAGCGGCAGCGGGCCTTCTCAGAGCGAAGCTGCAGCTTCACAGTGGAGAGCCGTGCGGGCATGCTGCTCAAGAAGGGCAGCCTGGAGAAGAGTGTGGACCAGATGGTGACGGAAATGGGTGCTGACGCCAAGATCCTGGCTGCTGCCCTCTCTGGGAGCAAGACCCCGCCTGCTGAAACCACGGACCTATCAGAGAAGGGCTTGTGGCACTCCCACCGTCGGCAGTCAGGTGAGGACAGCGTGTTTCCAGAGGTCCAGGAGCTGGCCGAGGCAGTTGGCCCGCTAGTTGATATATCTCAGGAGACCCCTGTTGCCAAGCTGGATCCTGTGGTGGTGAGGAAGAGGGAAGTGAAAGATGGGAACCCTTCCAAGAGGAACAGTTCCCACTCTCGAGCAGTAGAGAGGGAGAATGTGGAGAAGGGGGCTGACCCATTGTCTATAATGGTCACAGAGAATGAGGACAGTCTGTCTGTGCGGAGTGAGGAGCCTGTGACCTCAGTGGCATTGCGTAGACTGGCAGATGAGATTGAGATGTACATGAATCTCAAGAGTCCCCTGGGAACCAAGTCCTCCAGTATGGAGTTCCACCAGGGGGCGCCCAAGGAGGTTCCAGCAGATGATGCAGCGCAGAACAAATCTCTAGAGAGGAGGTCCAGTCTTCCAGTTGCTCCTGTTAAGCAGCCCGGTTTGGACTGCGGAACTCCACAGCGCAGCCCAGCTGTCTCCCGCTCAAAGACATTCACGGCAAAGCCCAAGAGCCAGAACCAGCGGTCGTCCTCCCTGTCTGCACTGGTCCGCTCCTCCCCACATGGGTCATTGGGCTCCGTGATCAACTCCATCTCTGCTATCAAGATGGACGGCTTGCTCTCTGGACACAAGTTTGACACACTCAAGTCAGGCATGAAGCAGGCTGCCACCGTGGCCAGCAAAGTGTGGGGGGCAGTATCCTCAGTCTACTCCTTATCTGACGACGAGGTGAGTGCGTTGGCGCTTATAGATCAGGTGATCGGTCAGGAAGGCTGAAGTTGCATGCTAAAGTGAATACTAATTGGGAACTTATGGCAAGCGATACATGACAAGGGTTTCTACTCTCCTAGGATGATCATCCACAGGGTGATGGCTGCTTCCCTGCCAGGCTGGATGAGAACCTGCTGGAAGAGAGTGGGAGGGACGGCCTGGGCCCAAGGGGTCTTATGCCAGGTCTGACCTCCAGTGAGCTGACTCGGAGCAGGACCAGCCTAAGCAGTACCAGTAGCAGCGATACCGGAAGAGTCCCACACCCAGCCCGTAAGCCTTGCACGCACACATTTATACAGTGGGGCTGGTGATCAATTACCATGGAGACCTAAGTGATTGGCGCACCCATTAACACTCTGCTTATTCATGAACACACAGACCTCATGCAAATACCAGGTCACCATGTGATGTGCATAGCCTGTAAGTTAATGTATGTAGATATTTAGCTAGTGCCGGTTTAAATACACAGACATGACTCCAGGGAGACCAGCGAGGGGTTTGGAGTTTGAGAAACTAGAGCAGGGCTCTTCTCATCATGCCAGCTCCTCCAGTATCTACCAGAACTGCGGCCTTGAGGTGAGACCACTGCCCCCTACTGCTTGGAGGACTTGCATATCTTCATCAGTCCCTGATTCCCCCTGGCTTATCATATTGCTATATAAAGAATGAATGCACAAAGTGGTGTTTGAAATTTAATAGTGTTATGTTAAAAATGTGGCAAATCTTGGGAAAAGTGGTCATTTTTGGAAAAATAACCATTTTAGAAGAACATCTGTTTTGGAGATGTGGTCCAAGTCTTGTGGTCCAACCAAGTATTTGGTGATAAACGGTGCTCCTTGGCAGGTGCTGATGTCCAGCTGCTCAAAGTGCCATTCCTGCGAAGCGCTGGTCTATGATGAGGAGATCATGGCCGGATGGACAGCAGATGACTCCAACCTAAACACCACCTGTCCCTTCTGCAAGACCACCTTCCTGCCCCTCCTCTATGTGGAGTTCAGGGACCTCCGGGGGACCTCCAGGTGAGCTTGACCAGCAGGAAACTGGCAGAGCTTAACTCCAGTAGACATCCAGCTTAGATGCTAATCACCTGTTGAACTGGTTCATGGACGAGGGCCCCCATAATGTGTTAATACTGATGTCTGTCTTGATCTATACTTCCCACCCAAGTTTTCTGCTGAAGCCCAGCACGTCAGGAGACAGCATTAATAGCAGCAACCATGTGCCTTCATCTTTATTGTCCACGGAGCCCAGCAGAGACCCTACAGATCTCATCAGCTTTGATGAGGACCCAGGAGGGAAGCTCACACATGTCCACGAGAGGTAGGGAGATTACTGTTAGATCAGCTGGGAATGAAGATGTTGTCAACCAGTTATGATACTAAGGGAGTGTTATCTTGGGGCACTTTTCCACCACACCAAGTACCAGACTGTTAGTACTTCAAGAAAGTCCCGAAAGTACTATACTTAAAGCTGTGGGTTTTCCACTGGCGTTATAACTGGTACCGGCGCTGAATGACATCCCAATGTGAGGTGGGGTATTTTGTACTGAATTCGAAAAATAGCTGTAATATATTATAGGGCTGGACAATGTATGATATTAATACCAACATCACATGTTATGCACATGCAATTCTTGCTTTGCTAGTCAGCTAGATTAAGATCAGGCTTTTTCTTACCTTCAGTTCTGCATGGACGTTACAGCACAGGGAAAAAAAAAACTTGGCAAGTTTTGCAAGTTTAATAAAGCTGCATGCATTCCCTGAGAATCCTAATCATTTTCATCCTTACTCTTTAAAGCACTCCAACACGGGTTTGTGAGAAATTAATGTTGAACTCCTTTTTTGCTTTATAATCACCTCAATATTTATTACAACAAAATAATACTCTGCTGTCTTGGTTTATTATACAAAATACTTTATTTCTTTTGATGCCATCCTGATCTTGTTGTTTCCGTTTTTGAGTTTTCTGAGTTCAGAACTTTTTTCAAGATGGCGGTTGTACTATGTTTCAGAGGCAGGCTACTTGCATAACCAACTGACAAAGAAAGCATTTCAAATTCCACCCTGAAGTACCAAAAATGTACTGGTGCTGGTACTCAACGGGAAGTCAATGGAGAAGGGAAAGTACCAAAAATACAATACCTGGTGTGTTGGAGAAGCACTTAGAGGTTTTAGTGTTGTGACCTACTGTTCAAAATGAGATCTTCCAGGGACAAGGTACGTCGTCTAGGTGGTAGGAGATGTAGTCACATGATCATGTGTTCCCCAAGCAGCTCGGGGTCTGAGGATATACATGTGGATCTCCCCGAGGGGAAAAGGAGTACATCCTTAACACGAAGCAACAGTGTGAGTGGACCCCTGCAGAGCCTGGAGCTGAGCCAGGGACCGTCCCATGGGGTCTCCACCAACAGCCTGCCCAGCAGCTTGCAGGAGGTGTCGGTGAGCGTTGGCCCTCCGCTTACCCAGTCATAGTGGCCTAAGTCTGTGTTGATATTGCTAACATTAAGAGCAGAGGTTTTTACATATTAGAAATTTTCTGTCCAAATCTGTACTGAACTGGCACTGAATTACCTGAATCTGTCTAACTGCTGCGGCAGAAGTTTGAGGTTAACCGAGTGTGTGTTTTATATACCATAAGAACAGTAGCGATGGCCAGACGAAGCTTCATGAACCATTTGCTGAATTTTCTGACCCCACTAGATGGGCTCAAAGCGTGCCTCAACGCAAACCAAGAGCACCATCTAGTGGGGTCAAAAATATAGCAATTAGTTCAAGAATCTTCATTTGGCTATCATTACGGAACAGCAATGTAAATGTTTTCTGTGCTTACCAGGATACACTGGGGCAGAAAAGGCCCAACCCACTCCCTGTATCAGTGCCCTACCTCAGTCCGCTGGTGCTCCGCAAAGAGCTGGAGTCACTGCTGGAAAATGAGGGGGACCAGGTTATCTACACACACAAATTCCTCAGCCAGCACCCCATCATCTTCTGGAACTTGGTGTGGTACTTTCGCCGGCTAGACCTACCCAGCAACCTGCCAGGCCTGATCATAACCTCGGAGCACTGCAATAACGGCGTGCAGGTCAGGAGTCTCCCTGTGGTTCTGGTGCACCCCCTGGTCGTACAGGAGGCTCACTGCACTTGAATGAGACCTCTTGATTTCAAATGGTTTTTCTTCTACTAATATTCATTCCCCCATGTTTTGTGATTGACTGGCATGTTCTCGATTTTTGCCTCCCTGTAGCTGCCACTGACGTCCCTATCCCAGGACAGCAAGCAGGTGTATGTACAGCTTCTGTGGGACAATATCAACTTGCACCAGGATCCCACCGAGCCGCTCTACCAGCTGTGGAGGATGCTCCGTAAGTCCCTGAAACCTGCCCATCTCTGTAGGCACACCCCAGCTTTCCAAGGCACCCACTTCCCTGAACATCATGGCCTATAGAGTGATCACTCTCTCTGCCCACCCCACCCCCCCACCCTCACTAGCGTCTAGGAGCATCCAACTGTTTGCAGTCAGTTCAAAGTCGGTTCACAAAATAGCAGAAAAGTCATGCTCTCAGGCTAACATGTAGCAGCTTAGCCAGCACCTGCTGGCAGTAAAATACGGTTTGTAACTATGGTTGGGGCTCTGTCTGTGGCAGTGAGGATGAAGGGCCAGCTGAGCCCAACGGACTACCAGGAGACCAGGTTCCTGCTGAACAGCATTGTCCAGAACATCCAGCGCAACAATATCTCTACACCCATCGATCTGCTCCTCCAGGAGGTGAAGAAGCATCCGGAGGTCAAGCGGCAAAGGTCAGTGTCCCAAAAAAAGTCATTCCTGTACTTTAATGAAAAAAGATGTAATGCGAGTGATCTTTGTCGCCCAATAGGAGTATATACAGGGAGATCTTATTCCTGGCACTGGTGGCTCTCGGACGAGAGTATATTGACATTGGTGAGTGCTGTTTTTGCTTTTTTGTTTTTTTTGTGTGCATCTATAGACAATGAACACTATCTAAAGAACGTTGTCTGTTTCTGATGCTCTTTCCTTATCTGCCCTCACAGAGGCCTTCGACCGTGAGTACAAGCAGACCTTTGGCGAGCTCAGCCCTGACAAGCTGAAGGCCCTCGCCCCAATGGACCAGCCTCCAGGCAACAACGTGCAGTGGTGCCTCAAGTGTTTCGGCTCACTGGTTATCTAAGAGCTGCCCCTGTTGGATGGCAATTAGGGCAGGGATGGCAGCAGGCCAGCCCAAACGGCATCAAGCTGGTAGATTAGGAATGAAAAGTGGGAGTCTACTGTATCCCCCAAAGATGGTACTTCATAAACTGTACGTTGGCTTTGGTTGCCCCATCTCACTCACCTGTCTTAACTTATTACACTATCTGTATTTTTGTATAAATATATCAAGCCCTCACTCTTTGACAGTGATGCTGAGTTTCTATATTTCAGACGCTTAATGTATATTGTTATGCACAGTATCGGCTCTATTTTCTCCTAAAATGGGCTATTCTCTCAAATCCTACTTATGGTTAAATGGGGTCCGCTTTTAGACTCACGAGAACATTACAGGTGAGTAGAGCGCTATCTGCCGTCCTTTTTTTTTTTTTTTTTGGTAATGCCTACGTTATATCTGTGTGTACGAGTGCACACACATGCCTATTTGCATATGTATTTCCTGCTATTTCCCTTTGTGCGTAAGTTTACTCATCGAGGTTGCCTTGGGGACCTCATCTTTTGCCCTGTGACTGTATCTCTACAGATGAAGTCTCTTAAGCGGCTGTGGACCTGCCATGTAGCACTCGTGCTACCTGAAGGTCCGGGTTATTTGATGGAGTAGGGTTGGCCAGGGATGTGGGCTATTTTTTTTTACTGCTCTGTATATAGCATCGTCAACATGTGTCCATTTGGCAGGGATCATTACACCCATCAGATGTTATGAACCTCCATGGGGTTAAAGGGTTTCTGCATCGATCTGTAGACAGAGTACAATTAAATCCATGTGGGAATTGGTATGTTGGGAGTACCTCCCTCCTCTTGTAGTCCATGGCACCCCCACCCTGAACTATGATCAGTGTTCAGCTCAGTGTGGGCATTACAGTGAATAGAGGATTTGGGCCTGCTCTGTAAATGGTGACCCCCATCCCCCATCATTGTGAATGTCCTCAAGCACAGAGGCTCAACTTTTAGTGAATGTTAACATCAACATTAGCATCTGTAGCAGAGTGCAGACTGTCCCCCCCCGAGAAGGAACGTGTTACTTTTCAATTTCTAGATGTTTAAATAGAAAAATCGGGGAAAACGCCTTTGTACAGTTTGTTCGTAGCAGAGGTAATTTATGAATGTGACAACTATGAAATGTCTAACAGCTTGTGTTTTAATTTTTGTATTTTACAGTTTCGGTATAAAAAAAACTCCAGGAATGGGGGTAAGGAACACATCTAGCAGAAGCCTGTCAAGCCTAGGAGCTGAAATAAGCCTTACAGTACCAGAATACTAAGCAGGGAGAACAATGAAGGAATTAACAGGGGCTCCAAACAGATTTCATGCAAAACGCACATGCTGAGTTCAAATCAAGACAGATGGTTCATGGACCTTAATACAGCTACCGTTGCCCTCATTAAGCCAAATGCATTAACAAGGTTATGTTCCATGTCTTTGGAGCAACTAATCACCTTAAGTGTAATAGGGACCACAAATGCATGTTCATGTGGGTGGAGGAGAAACAAAGCTGTCAATGTTTAGTACATAGATCACTGCCACCACATCCGGAGTGTTCCGTGGTTTAAACAGGTGGTCTGTGCATTTGGTTTAAAAGTGACCTAACCTGCTATGTAGAAGGACCAGCTTCTGTTGGAGTTAAAATGTTTGTCAATGGGTAAGACCTGGACCAACTAACGCTCACGATTACACATTCCAACTTGTACGCGACCTGACGTGACTCACGGGTGGGTTGTCAGTGACTAAAGATGAAAGCGGTTCTTACCGTCCTGCTTGATTGTGGTCAGATCTGTACATTCCAGTGTTTCACTCCTGCTAGTGTTGGAAATGTGCATTACCCCTCTGCCCCCCACAGGCTGCAAAAAAAGCACCCCTTCTGTATCTCCAGTGTTTCGTTTGTCCTTCATTGTGTCAATGTATACAGCCACCTACAGACTAATAAATGGACCTTTAAGCTATAGCTGTTGCCCTTCTTTTGTTGATCTACACACTGCAGGAAAACCAGAGGAAACAACTTAACATGAGCCCTAACTCGTCAGTCAGCTGACTACGCTTGTGGCAGTTTCTTATACAAAAATGTTCAGAGAAAACTAAGCTGATTGTAGAGGATATTACCGGCTCCTGTAGTCACTTGGGCCCATCTTTACAATCTGATTGGTTATGTCTGAGCCAAATCATTTTTCATTTTTCCCTCAGAACATTTTTGTGCAAGTAAAAGAAAATGAGCACTGACTGCACAGGTCACAGGATCATTGTAGGAATGACATTCATTTAAAGACATGTTTGAGTGCCACTTTTAATGGAGTTTTTACACAGTAAAAAGAGTGTCAGGCTCACTTCTGGCTGGACTCTGACTTGGAGGTGGAGGCCCGCAGAGAGGAGAGCCGGCGGCGCTTGGCAACCTGTTCCTGCTTCTTCTCCTTGGCTTCCTGCAAGTGAGATGCGGCATTTTACCATTGAGTGCCAGTAGAGGGCACAGTGACCATTTTAACCTGGCACTGCAGAGCAGTACAGCCTCTAGACAGAAATTAAAGGTAAGGACACCCTGGTCCCCAGAGGTCCTATGTGATTAAGACACCTTGGCCACGAAACACCATTATCTGCCACCATCCAATCCCTATGATATGTACTATTTAGCTGACCACCTGATTTACAACACGTAAAAACTTTTGGAGATCATATGGAACAGAACAAATGTTTAAGTCCCAGTAACTTTTTTTTTTGGGGGAGCAATGCAGTTCAACCAGCCACGATGCAGCGGTCAGGTCACATCTGGTGAGCAGCTCCGCAGTTTCTGTCGCACACACTGTCCCACCTTAGAGGCTACGGGTCAGCCAGGAAGGGTCTACTCGTGTGCAGGGGGCGGGGTCAGATTAACAAATGACAGCTGAGCAGATGGGGGCTTTTATTTCTCACCAGATGGGGGCACTCTTCTCCATGAGAAAACAGCCCCACCTGAACCCACACTAAACCCCCGAGAACCACGAGCAATGGTGAAGAGACGGCAGGGCCCGCCCACCTTGGCCCTCTTGGCTAGTAGCTTGGCGTAATCGGCAGCCTCCTCCTTGTTCTTCAAGGTGCGCTTCCTCTTCAGGGCGATGCGCTGGCGCTTGTGCTGCAGCACACGGGGTGTCACCAGACGCTGGATCTTGGGGGCCTTGGTCCGCGGCTTCTTGCCTAGACAGAGGTCCGATCACTTTTACCCACCAAAAGTGGTGAACATAATTACTGCTTTAAAAGCAGAGACACAAACAGCTGGCATTTTATATTTTGCCAAATACTCTCCTACCCCCAAACCAACCTTAATATGCGATGCAAAGTGTTGGCTTCCATTTACAAACAATTTAAAAACCCTCCAGGTGCTATAAAGTTCCTGGACAGCAAAACATTTAATAAAAATGCATCACAACTCTACACAAATTCACCTACATACAACGCAAGATGTAAGACCAGCTGTACAGCCAACAGCACACCCCGGCAAGGCTGCGCGATATCACATGCGGTTTTAATTGCAATTCTATGGCACATGCACAACATGACAATCAACAGGACATCAGATAACGGGTGACATTTGTCCAGATGCCGACTTTTCGGTGCGATAAGGACATTTACTTACACCCACAATTTGGTAAGCAGATTAGTGGTACGTCAATTATTAATGAGATGTGAATTGTGACGCCCAAAAATTAGCATAAATTTGGCGTATCCTCCCATTTTAAATTCAGTTAACAGAGCACACCACATGCTACCATTTTGGTAAATCATGGAAGCGATAAGCACTGAACTGGTGGTGAAGAAAGGGACAGCTCAGCAGCCACAACATCTTTTTAAATATGGCATTTTGAAAGACATTGTGGATGAACAAAGTAAACATTGGTGGTGTGGCAGTACTTTTTGCAATTTAAAGTCCGTCACATTCATTAAACAAAGATACGCCACATATATACAGATTACTAACTTTGGAGCATCCCAGTACGCCTCATTAATGTTTTAGCCGTACAACTAATCTGCTTACCAAATTGTGGGCGTAAGTAAACATTCATATAGCACCGAAAAGCCAACACCTGGACAAATTAGAATTGCGATTAAATCGCCATGTGATATCATGCAGCCCTAATTCCCAGTAAGTGGGGCAAGTCTTGGGGGAGCAATACAGTTTCAACCAGCCACGGTGCAGCGGTCAGGTCGCATCTGGTGAGCAGCTCCGCAGTTCCTGTCGCACACACTGTCCCACCTTAGAGGCTATGGGTCAGCCAGGAAGGGTCTACTCGTGTGCAGGTGATGAGGGCCTGCGGCAGATCGACACGCCGCCGTTTTCCTCATCAACCCACCTTCCTTTGTGAGAGGTCTCCGCACCACGTACTTCCTGACGTCGTCCTCCTTGGACAGGTTGAAGAGCTTCCGGATCTTGCTGGCTCTCTTGGGGCCCAGGCGTCGGGGGACTGTGCTGTCGGTCAGGCCGGGGATGTCCTTCTCACCTGGGATGCAAGCACACAGTCACACACAAAGACTCAGCCAGCACGCGCACACACACACACTAAAGCTAAGGACTGCAATCCTGCAGGTCTCCAGAGGGCCCCTGTATTTTAAGACACCTGACGCGATTCACTGTACTGAGGTTTCTTGAGTCTGATGGACTGGCTTAGGAACTTGGCTTGGGAGTTGGGAACTGACGCAAAGCAAGGAATGACCCAGAGCATAAAAAATTTGAAAACTATCTACAACGGGATAGATCACCTAAAGTCCCAGTAATTTTTTTTTTTAGGGGGGGGTGGGGGTCTTGGGGGAGCAATGCAGTTCAACCAGCCGTAGTGCAGCGGTCAGGTCACATCTGGTGAGCAGCTCCGCAGTTCCTGTCGCACACACTGTCCCACCTTAGAGGCTACGGGTCAGCCAGGAAGGGTCTACTCGTGTGCGGGTGGTGGGGACATTTTGAACACATATGAACAGCACCACTTGTAACTGGGACATTAGCAACAATCCAGATTATTGCTCCCCCCCCAAACATACCTGAATCAAACAAGAACACCAAACATCTGGTACAGATGTGCAGGGCTGGGTTGAGTAGCACTGCTTTAACCAAACGAGAGTACTGAAGTACAGTTAACGAAAAGCACCTTTTCTGACAATGACCAAGTTGAGCACACTGAGGTTGGCGTCGACGATGCAGCCGCGCACGGACTTGCGCTTGCGCTCGCCGGTTCGGCGGGGGCGGTAGCACGAGTGGCCCTTGCTGAGCAGCAGGCGTACACGACCGTGGGTCAGCACACCCTGCTTCATGGGGAAGCCCTGCTTGTCGTTGCCACTGCTGATTCGCACCACATAGCCCTGGAACCCAACAGCAACACGTCCAGTGGTGAAAACCAAGACCCATCACAAACATAATGGTGTAATGAAGAATCACGTGTGCAAAGCATTAGTTCAATTATTTACATCTCCCAGGACAACATGCCTCCAGTGACAGAGGCACGGACTGAGACCCAAGGCGGCCATCGAGGAGAACCGGCCCGCATCCCTCCACGTGTCACCTTCCACTCGTCTCCCAGAGGATCTGCAGCCACCTCCGTGGCCATGCGCTTCTCGTAGAAGATGCGCAGCTTGCGATCATCGTCGACCTCGATCAACTTCTGGCAGCCGGTGGCCGGGAAAGAGATGTTCAGCTAAAAGAGTCAGGGACAACCGACACGTTAATACTGCACAAACCAGTCGGGCTGCATCAGTATGCGACCGCAGAAACTGACCCCGTACAGTAATAGCAGAAGGAAGCAGGAGAGAACATTTACCTGTCGGCATTTCGACATCAGCTGCCTGGTAGATATCGTAAAGACACTTCAGCCGAAGTGCAATGCTTCGCCATTTGCTCATCCATACACGCATCTACAGTTTAGTTTTCTAGTTCCGGCCATCGAGATGAATCAAAGGGCTTTGCCGCCCCACGATTCTGGACCAAACTGCCTAAATTTAGCCAACTACTCAGGCAGTTTGTTCTAGAAGCTTTACAACACAAGGCGCCACGACTGCTGTGCAGCTTCACTTTTAGGAGTGCTTGAAATATGCACACAAAATTCCCCACTCACATGTCTCTCCCCTGAGAGGCGGCAGCCATGTTGGTTGATGATTATACACTAACTACTGAACAAAAAATAATCGACAACCATCGTCGGCTTGAAACATCTAAACAACTACGGAAATAAAGCAGTCAGGTTGCTGACATCGTGCACTTAGATAAGAGACAGCCATTTTGAAGTTTTGAAAACGTACTGTTATATAAGGTAAAAGACATATCCTTCCCCCTCACCTTCATGTTGAAAGACTGGCACCAAACGGGCCCGCCGCCGAACAGAGGCCGAGTTTCCGCTCCTAGATCTCATACAATCGCGCTGTGTTATCGCGATACTTCACCAACAATCCCATATTGCCACTATCTGTAGTTTCAAAATTGCGAATGGGGCGCTACACTCTTTCATGTTATTCATGAAGCATGGGTTTAAATGAGTTAGACAAAAAACAAGCAAACCTTGGCTATAATTATTAGAGGCCATACTTTTAGTAAAGGCTTATAGCTTAGGAGCAACAAATATTGCAACATGTGAGCATAACAGGCATGAAGCTTAAAGCATATGTTAAAAGCCACATTTTTGGAATTAAGAGAACACTAAATGATGAATGGGACCGATATTTATTAATATAGTATGTGATAATTATTTGTGGTAGAAATAAGGCTCACATTATCTCAATTGTAAGTAATGCCTTGTAAATAAACATATAATATGAGATGATTTCTTATAATGTATATATAATGATCAAGACACCGTGTTGCAAGAGGCTAAGAATTTATCACAAGGGCGCCCTCTTGTGGGAGCAAATTTATGTAATAATATAAATATAACTATCCACCCACCAATCCATCTTCTAACCTGTTTTTTCTGTATATCGTCGCTGCTGTAACATATCCCAAGCAGACCAGAGTACAAGGTCGAGAATACCCTGGACGGAATGCAAGTCCATCACAGGGCGCACACAACTTTTCACATAAAGATATTTTATGATATCCTTTGTTTTATCCCTTAGGTTGTACAGGAGGCCTTAGACCTATACTTATGTCCACAAAAGCCACATATCCGTACCACCATTTATTTTACAATACACCCAGCCTTTTCAACACGTAATCGGTCGATTACTAAATAAAGCAATACAATAATAATTTATATCGGCATCAGAGAATAAATATTACATATAATTTTACTATCAAATTCTGGTAATATCGCCATCTATTTATTACAGTTACAAAACAGGATATGCATGGTCTAACAACAGATTATTTTGTTCTTTCATCAAATATAACTCACGCATGCGCGAATAGCATGTTGCTGTAGGAATGTGCGTCTGATAGTGATAAGCCAGTGACCAAGGCTCCCCTGCCGGAAAAGATCGGAATTTCTGCAACGGGTTATATTAAGTACGAGCATAACTCAGCCACTTTTTACAGCACGATACGGACTGTAACATCCAGTGTCGTGTACATTCTCTTGAGTTTCATTTGACACCCTCTCTGGTCATCAGCTGTCTTTCTGACCTGGTGACTGCAGTGAATTAAAATCCACAGTACATAGCAAAGAGAGACACAAGCAGCCCGATGCTTTGGGATCACCTGCAAGCTGGCAGTTCCGAAGTGGACTGGTGTGAGGGCAATTACCTCATTTATCCGGGCATCGCGGAGTTTTATAACACGGTTTGTACGCTCATCCCCTCACCTTTTGGAATATGCATATTCGATCATATAACGATGTTAGGTCAATGCATTTTAGTTGCACATTCACGTACAAGTACATTTATTATGTAATAAAATTATAATGAATGTCAAATTAAGCCAGTGGTATTCTCTTAAAATCTTACACATTTCCAGTTAAATAAAATACAGGGTAATTTTTAGTCCATGATTAATAAAATAATTCAGGCGTCTGCCTGAAGAACCATCCGTTTAATATTAATTCATAGGTGCATATAAGAAATGGTATATAGCTGTTCAGTATTGCCGAAAGTAGTCTATCTAGTCTCTTAAAATGTTTCTATTGTAAATAGTTTTTGTATTGTAAATATATATTCTGATTGCAAAAGACAATCTAGGCAACCACGCACTCCAGCATAACACTAGAAAACAAGCCAAACAGTTTGCCCTATTATTTTCAACTGTTTACATTATTTAATTTAAAATCTTTGTTTATTGCTTTTTAATTTATTAATTTGCGATTTTTATCATTTCAGATCAGCAACATATTGTTTTTCATATTGCCACCTATTTTAATGTGTTTGTTTCGTGTGTATGCCACACATTTCAACAGTGGAATATATCTAATATGGACTCTTCTGGTGGTGGTTGGTAAGTTGACTTATAAAAATAATGTGATTCAATATAAATTTTAAGAAGCAGCCCCGACAGTGCATGACCTATTGCTGACATATTCAAAGTAATGCTCTACAAAATAGGGGCAAAGCCTTTGGTCAAAATTCATGCTTCTGGTTACTGAGCTGTCAAAACGGGATAGGAACTAGGACAGGACCTGGAATGAAATTCAGCACCTCCTTGATGCTTTTTCTCTTACTGAATCTCCAGCTGCTTTGGACTCATGCCACATGTGTTGTTTATCCATAATTTGCTCTTTTACAACTCTCCAAATTCCCTACGCTTAGCATAAGTTCTTTAGGTGAGAGGTATTTTGAGCCACTCTTCTGAACTTGAATGAAACAATTAGGTTCTGTCCAGCTTTTTGGTGATCAGTTGTCTGCTCAGTATTCTCACAGAAGACATCCACTACCTCAGGGCGAGACTAAGGCGACTTTTGGAATGCAGCACTCTCATTCATGCATGAGAACTCTCTGGGATTCATCAGCTTCTGGTCCATTCATGATGGCTCTGGTATCTCGCTCACTATTTGACGTCTTGCGTCATGGGAAGATCATCACAGGATTCCAGGCTCCAGTGACGCCCCTCGAACGATGTGCAGCAGGGCATGGACGGCTCTGATAACGCTGTGCTGTTGATAAACTTTTAGTAACACTCCGGGAAACATTACTGCACTAGGGCTCTGGGAAGTCGTGACCCTCAGCCTGTCTCATTTCTCTGAGAATCTGTTTGGTCACACAGTGTATTGTTTTGCAAGATCACATATTATCATGTGTTACTCAATTTTGCTGGTTTGAGAGTATGTGCGCTTTATTCTTTTGGTCTTATTGGATTAGAAAATTTGTCTTTGTAGAAAAGGTTAAATTTTTTTTTTTTGAAATTGTTCAAAACTTGGTCTAAAATACCAAAACAGACAGGTGTAACTGTTTGTACTTATTCTGTAACGGCTCACCAAGTCATGCTTGGTTTCTGTCACCCTTAGGTATTGGATCAACGTATTTCCATGCGACCCTCAGCTTCCTTGGGCAAATGCTGGACGAGCTGGCCATCCTTTGGGTACTCATGTGCTCCATCGCCATGTGGTTCCCAAAGAGATACCTGCCGAAGCTGTTCCACAAGGACAGGTGAACCATTGAGCTGCCAGCTCCCTCTGCAGTAGCATGTCACTACATCATGGTGCTAGCATGGTGTTGCTAGCGTGACTTTTGGTATTATTTCTTAATTTGCCTTTCTAGGGCTTCTGATATGTCACTCTTTCACCCAAGGCGGCTTCTTTTTCAGTTCATACTCCAGCGCTTGCAGAGAGTCATTGGTGGCCGATTCAGGGTGTAGGTTTAATGGAAGGGTGTGATAGCAATACGGTGTCAGGGTCCCTGATAAGACTTTTAACAAGCCTGGTGGGTCATGTGGGTGGCATGATAATCCAGTGATTCGCATCTGGCACGTAGGTACACTGTGGGAGCAGTAGGTGCCACGTTTCCCTGCTGAAGTCGGGCTCAATCAGAATAGTGCTTGGAATGGAAGTTGGCTGTCAGCTGAATAGGACCCAAAGGATTGCCAAGACCTTTGATATCACAGCTTAAAGTGCAAATTCCAAGACGTGTTTCAAAACGTGTTTTGCCATCCATCACTTTTACATTATCTGGAGTCTGAAGGGAATAACAAAACTACAAACCTCTTCGCAGGTTTTTGATGATGTCACACTCCCAAGTAGCTGCGTGTATTTCAAAACTAATTCCCAGAAGCTCCAGTTATTAAATGCAGTGTAGGGAATGAATGGGGTCAGACTATTTTGTATAAGTTTTTGGTAGCTGTAAGAGCCAAATAGTAATTGTTGGCCCTCTGTAGATGGTGAATGGGTCAGACTTTCTGCTGTAGTCGTAGTGATGGAGTTGCCTGTTACATGCTTGCTCTTGTCCAACAAATCTGTTTACAAGGGATTGTAGCCATTTTTGTGTGTGGTAGCCTGATATCCTTCAAGGTTTGTGATCACCATCACCCTGATTGGCTGTGATACCCTCCTTATGGGACTCAAAACATCCTTCTCCCCCGCCACAGATCAAGGTTCAAAGTGGTCATCGCTATCCTCTCGGGGATCTCCACCGGCCTGGCCTTCATCAAGCCCATCATCAACTCTTTCTCCCTGATGGTCTTGGGCATACCCTGCTCTGTCCTGCTCATTGCTGAGCTCAAGAGGTGGGAATCATAGCAGAGATGAAGGGAATCTTCACAGGAGCTGAAAAACAGCTAGCATGCTGTACTTACTCGCAGACAAGCGGGAGTTGGGATGTTGTGGCTGAAACCCTACCTCTATCCTGGTTCTAATGAGGCGGCTAATGCTCAGGATGTGGGTGTGGCCTATGATGTCTTTCCCCCTTGAATTGCTGGTTTAAAAAACTTCTTCTGCTCTACCCAGCGTGCTATAGCATGCTGTTCCTACACCTCTTCACGCACAGGGAGCACTGATTCTTCGCTTATTCAGTTATTTACAGATAATATCCAACTGTGCTTAACCACAAGTCCTAATCAAGCTTGACTTTCAATCAGTGATTCCCACTGTCTGTAGGGCCTATGGGCCCGATTCACATAGGTGTGAGAAGCACTTGAGAATGTGTTCATGAACGTGTTTAGCCTGAGTGGGGCACGTGAGGCTGAACCCTTGCGTTGTAGGCTTAGTGTAAGTTAAGTAGTGTTTCCTGGAAGCCTGCCTATGGAATGTGCCCAGATGGAATGTCAGATGGTAGGTGAAAGTGTGGGCTTGGCCTATCGGTGGGGACGTGGGAGGAATAGGCAGGGCTAAGAATAGCCGGTTAATAACAGCTCACGCTAACCCATGGGAGTTGTGGTATCTGGAATATTTGTACTTCAGTCCCATCACCTTTTCCCTCCTATCATGCATCTATGTGTCTTGAGGGGAAAAAAAACTACTGATGGTCAAAACGTCACTTCATGAACCATTTGCTGTATTTTCTGACTCCACTAGATGGTGCTCTTGGATTATTTTGCTTTGAGCCCGTTTTTTGAACAGAGATCACCATCTAATGGAGTCAGATAATACAACAAATCGTTGAAGCATTGTTTTGGCCATCATTAGAAAAAACACCAGTATTAGTCCTGCTATGTAATACATCCACGAATGGATCTTGAGGTTTTTGCTGACTATCCTTAATTCTCCTCACGCCCCCTCTTTCAGCACCTTCCTATATTCACATATAACAGCTTATTTACTTGCCTCCCTGGATCTACAGACTTCCTGTGCTCTTCCTTCGCCTCTGGCTGGCCTGCCAACTTCCCATACGTGGCTCTGAGCTGAGCATTAACCTGCAGATGTGTGAGCATGTGTGGGGGTGGGGTTGGGCTCCCAGATACTTCTGCCGATCCAGTATCTGCATCCATGAATCAAGGAGCTTGTGATATAAATCTCAGGGATTGAAGTGGCTCCACTGATGCGCCTGTGGCCTGTGGTCACATGTATCTGTGCTGACATTCTGCAGTCCCCAGTGGTCTCATGCCTCTGGGTGGTCCCTTTTTGGGTAACCCTGTCTAGCCTAGTGCTACGCTCTGATAAAGGCTGTAGGCATATGCTGCTGCGATTCTACTTTTCATGGGCTGTACAGATCTTCCATATGGTTTCTCTGATGCAAAATAGCCCAGGTTGACAGCTGTCTGCATAGCAGCTCGAATACCATTGACTCTTATTGTACAATGGCAGTTTGTTGCCTACATATTGGCTTACATTTTCATATGTTTATGGTTGTGCATTTATTGGCTTCCACATTAGAGGGATTATATTTGTAGAGGGTCAGAGTTTCCAGGTGCCCATTCCCCCTGACTTGCTCTCCTGCAGGTGTGACAACCCACGTGTTTTCAAGCTGGGACTGATTTCTGCCCTGTGCTGGACACTGGGCATCCTCTCCTGGGTCAGTGACCAGATCTTCTGTGAGATGTGGTCCTCTGTGAACTTCCCGTACCTGCACTGCATGTGGTGGGTGATCAGGGGAAGTGCCCCGAGTGTCCGCCAAACTCGTGATGTTGCTTTCCTGTCATTACTGCAATGTTTATCTGCCTGTTAGAGCACTGGAGTCGATAGTATTGCTACAGTTATGTAGCGTGTGGTCATATAGCAAGTGTATGTACACTCATATTTACACACACGTATTTTGTCTCATTCGGTTATAGTGCTTTTGATTACTGATTGTGCTACAGATATAGTAATATCTCCAGCTGCCAGAATCTTGCTAGTAGAGTTTCACTTCTTTAAGCTGTCCCGAACCCTCCCTGGGACTCAAACCAACAATCTAATTCACTAAGCACAGTTCCAGACAAATGAGATGTTTCTCAATACCAAGAACAAGAAGATTGTACTTGTGGTCCTGGCATGACCAGTCTTGCTAACTTGCCTCCCAAGAAGGTACTTTGTAGCGCAATGAATAATGGGATTAGTCTCATTTGGTGAGGATGTGACAGATGTATCCTTGATACTTGGGGCGGAGTAAGACCAGCATCCAGGGATTTTTACTGTTCTCGAGTACTTGTGCTCTTAGTATTGCAGCTGGTCTTCAGCAATGGAAGATGATGTAAAATGGGTACACAAGTACACTCAATTATGCATATTGAGAAACACCCATGATCTAGCGGAAGTGGCAGCATGGCCCATGGGTGATGGCTGGGTGTCTGATCTGCTGCCTCACATCCTTCCCATTCGCAGGCATGTCCTCATCTGCTTGGCCTCCTATCTGGGCTGTGTGTGCTTTTCCTACCTCGACGTCGCTGCTGAAGCCCCCGAGCGAGGCCCTGTCATCCTGTTCTGGCCCAGCGAGAGATGGGCCTTCATCGGAGTACCCTATGTCACCCTCCTCTGTGTCCACAAAAAGGGCTTGATCAAGGTCACGTAACCTGGGGAAGGTCACCTGCCAAACTGCTATATCCTTGATGACATATATTCAGAAAAGAGGAAGGTCTGGAGTTCATTATGGTCTCACAGTGTAAGTGGCATATTTGACCATGTGACACATAAATGGTCAGACGCCTGTTTAGGGACACTCTAGCAAAGCACTATGCTGCCAGGACAGCTACAAGTCCAGGCATGAGATTAGGCTTAAGAAAGTCAAACAGCTTTTTCAGCAGTGGGGACACAGCGGACCACTTAAGGCTGATCTATTCTTCTGTGTGGAATGTACACTGTAGGTATATGTGTGTGTGTATATATATATATAATGTATATCTTCTTCAGTTTTGATTTTCTCCAAACTTAAGCCCTCCAGGCCTCTTCTGGACTGCAATTGGGTCCATCACTGTGTTTGGCCCTTAGTCGTCCTGTGGACATTACCCATTACACAGAATGACACATGTGCATTGTCACTGTGAACTGGCGGTTTTTTTTGGGGGGTGGGGTGGGACCTTTTTCCTTCGTTTGGTTTACTTTGTGAAAACAACTTTAAAAAAAATCAGCCTTTATGGACCAGGAGCAAGTACACTCACTTATAATGAAGATAATACATTAATTTAAATGGCTTATAATTAGACAAATGTATATAAAATGATCATTTTCATCTGAAGCAGGCTATTTTTGGTTATCTAAAACATTTCTGTCCTCTTGTATGTCTGTGACTCACTTCAATATATGACACAACATCCCTCCATAATTGCTGCAACTGTCATAATCAACAGGAAGCAACAGTTAGTAACACTCTAGGAATGTCGAGGAACCGCCAAAGCCCTTCATTGCTCCAGGTAGCTGGGACACAGCGCTAGAATTTCCTTGCCTTGGTCAGTCTGGTAAAACTGACTGGTTTGCTTTGGAATGCAGCACCTACAGTATGCAGTCAAGCAGTACTTTCAGGGTAAGATGGTGAATAGCTTTCAAGATTGATGGGGCGTAAGCATCTGGCCTGGATTCCTGCACTATAGCTACCTGATGTAGCTTACCTCAGAAGGGCTTGCTGCAGTTAGTAGAAAATATCAATTAGGCATTGATGGGCAGTAAAGTTTATTTTTTTTCTCCATAAAGAAACTCAGTATGACCACTGGACAGTATTACACTGGCATCTATGTTTTAAAGGGGCAATCCCCATTTTTAACCCTGTCCCAAACAGTCGTTAGAGACAATACACAAAAGGCAAATGGATGAAAGGGATCTTTATTGTAAGAGATAAAAAGACACACAATGGACAGTTAACGGATATTTTAACAAATACTACATTAGTGTAATATGACGATCCCATTATTTGCACATGCGTGTGGTGATGAGGAATAAATCTTGAAGAAACATGAAGTAGCACGACACACATCACACCCTCTGTAGCCCCTCCCAAACTGCTGCTCTGTGCTGGGGGAGCAGGACGGGCCCAATGACATCACCGGCTGCCTCTACCCTCCTCCGGAACCGGTCTCTGTCTCTGGCCATCTGCAGCCAGCAGGATCCATCTCGGGAAGCGCGGCTGGCAAACGCCCAGGCCACAAGAGGACGCACTCCCACTTTTTCGCTGAATCTCACCTGCACACATAAGGTTTACATGAAACCTGGGAAGTCACACAAACAACGCAACATGAAACCAGCTACATACATCAGCTGTTCACTGCATTTCTATGAATGTATTGCAGATGTCGTCATCCAACCCAACAAGAATAAGGGTCCCTGAGGGACTGGAACACAATCAAAGACAGTGAGAGGCACTTGGGTCTACACTGAGATCATTCACATTGCAGTCATTAATATGGCAGACAGGGAGGCAAGCTCTGTTTTCTCTCCTCGTACATCAGCTTCGTAGCCAAACCCCCCGAATCAGTCACCGACCTCCGTATCTGTTCACTATGATATTGCTACACTGTTGCAGGTATCCCCAGTGTTGAGTGATGCAAGCAACCTGCAAAGGCTGGAAGAAAAAAACCCCCTATACCATACAAGTTTATAGCAGCAAACCCATAACACCACACCCCGCAATACCTTTTTGCAACCCGTAGTGGGCATCTTTTCCTGCAGAGGGCGCCGCTGGTCCTCTTCACGCACGATTTCCACCCGTGTTCTCCTGACTTTTGGAGTGCAGCCCTCTGGTGGACAAGTGGCCTGAGACTTTACAACAGAGGAGAAACTGAGTGGATTGTATGGGTCATCAGTGCGGAAGAAGGATTCCCAGAGCTGAGCATTCTCGGAGTTATCTTCATCGTCGTCGTCGGCATCATCATCATCATCATCAGACCAGCTTGAATCACTGTCCCATTCTGGCCCCTCCGAGGTCACACTGGATCTTTCAGGATCAGCTTCAAGGGCCCCATTAAAGAGGAAGTTCCTCCCATCAGAAGACTCTTCGCAGGAATCCCATTCCAGCCACTCAGATAGGTCAACATCCTGCTCACCTCCTTCGTACCCCTCAGGGAAGGCAGCCTCCAGGCTCTCATCTAAGGAATCCACACACTCATCCTCCCCCAGAGCCTTCTCATCCAGAGCATACACCAGACTGCCCCCCTGCCCAATCAGCTGAGGGGTCCACATCCAGCTGTGGACAGTGGACCCCTGCTCTTCGATCCAACACCCCTCCATGGGATCCTCAAGGATTCCAAATCCCAGAGCAGCAGTGTCTATGGGAGCATCTGCAACAGCGTCCATAATGTTGGGCGTTGCAGACACCTCCGGTCGCAGAGCCTTCACAGCAGCTAAACAGCGACTCATGATTTTGAATAGCGCCCCTCTCAGGTGGCGGAAGGCCTTGTGAAACATCTGGAACATTCTCATCCGTGTCGGCCAGTCCGCTTCCAGGCCTTTTTTCGGACGGGGCATCCTTGGTAGGATGATGGTAGACAATGGTGTGGGCCACTCACTCATACTGACCCCCGGCATGTCACGAGACATGGAGAACATATGGGGCAATGATGGACACTGGGAGTGGAACGGGGCCATATCCACACACATCCTGTGGAGGGGGGGGGGGGGGGCGAAAAACCATGGTAACCAATCAACCAAAGCAAAAACGTCCGAAACGGGATACATAGCACTCCATCACTGGATTGAGGTTGCTGGAAATTTAAAACCAAAATGAGCATGATAAATTTAGTACAAAAAAACCTCTTCATACACAAAAGGAACCTAAGGGTGTGAGAGATCGAATATCTCGCAATACTACAACCTTCCATAAATACGCCGTGTATAATATGGAAGTCGTAAATGGAATACCAGTATTACAGACTTAACGTTAGCGGCACCTTATCGGCGGATTCTCAAAACACCACCGTAGACATTTAAAAAGCGGGTCTTATTATTTAATTACCGGACGCCTTTTTTGTTAACATCTTATGTTGGATTAGCCTATAATACTCATATTCATTACACAAGGAATCATAAACAAGATTAACTAATTAAGTAACCATGTTAAAACCGACAAAATAAAGCTCACCTTTTTGCTTTTGTATCTCAGCCAGTCGCCTGAAAATCACTCCAGCGAAGATTAGGTGACCTTAGGTTGAAAATACCCTTCTTCTCGGCACCAAACAGTAACCTTGTCAGAGGAAAAACGTCTGCACTTGGTTTTCTAAAAGAATAACCCATTTTCTTGGCGGAAAACAGCGAAATAAACGCAAGAGTCAGGAAACAAACACAACTTCTTTCTTCTTTGTGGATACGCTCTGCACACGGCACGTCGAGCTGTCTTTTATAACCGGACGGCGGCTGTTCCAAGTGGGCGGGGACCCGAGCAATTCGGCCAATCGTACAGCGTCACTTTCGAGACGCACTGACGTCACCTCGAAAGTATGTGCAGGACGTGTTGGGAATGGTTTGAGTGAGACGGAATTTCTTGTGTTTCGCTTACGAAACGTAGTCACAATAGCAACTGTCACTACAGGATAGGAGTTACCCGTGGATTTGAGTCGCGCATGCGCTGCCGATTTGAGTCAATCGTGTTAAACTGTTAAAGTATTAAATTATTCAAGTAATAAAATACTTTAGACCATCTGCCAAACGTACACCCTTACCAATTATAGAACGCTAAGGTCCATGTCATGTATTTGCATAAATTTTCATAAAATGACTGTTTTCCTTTCATTGTCTGCATTGACACTGGCAAAGCCCCTCACAGAAAATGAGGCCTGTTCCAATACGAGGGATTAACAAATCCTCTGTCATATCTCAACAACAGGCTGAGCAAAGCTGAAAGGCCAAACCGCAGATAATATGCTTCTGAAATTACTGATGCACAGTATATCTCTCACAACTTGTCCATCTCAGTTATCGGGTACTACTGGGCTGGGTTCATCTTCTTCCATGTTCTCCTTCTATTGTAGCTATGTTGTGGAGTACAACGCATGCCACAATGATGTCATCCGCCCTTGTTGGAGGGACCCTAAGACCATGCAGGTACTGAAACTGGCCCTTGAGGATCCCAGTAGTCATCATCACCCTGAGTCTGGTTCTGCAGTGGGACTGGTTGTACTGCTGCTGTGCCCCTAATTTGAACTTGAACTTGAACTTGAACGAATACAATCAACACCAGGGGCACATAAACAAGAAAAATGTAAAAAAATAAATAAATACAGTATAAGACAAGCACTAAAGTCCTTTAACAAAACAAAAAATTAGTCTTGGGATGAAATAAGAGTTATATAAATGAATTATTTTTTCCAAATGAAAACCGTCATAAAGTAACCATTTAAGTGTCTACGCTTCATCAATGTTAATTCCTATTTGTATATTGCATTTATGATTAGTAGTGATGACTGCGGTTGTAACACCGGAGCCTTTTGAAGTTCATTTAAAATTCAAAAGACGTCTGCTTGGGCACAATGTTTACTTTTGTCCTTGATATCAAGTTCTTATATACAATTTTACAAATAGTTTTATAATATTCATATTGCAATATTTTGATGGACTGTACCCCCTGACATGGAAACTGTGCAAAAGGTTCCAAATTATGCCAAACTATTTTATTTTTGTTTTTACTTGCTTAAATACCAATTTTAATAGCTTTCTTACTCTGCTCATTTGTTCTGACATTTTTGGACTTTGTGAGACTAAAATGTGTAAACTAGGTATGTATTGTTTGAAAATTTAGAAAAAATACTCAAATTAAAGAGGTTTCATACAATAATGTTTGGCATTCCATGTATTTATTGAAAGATTATAGAAATTAAAATGGATCGGGACAAAAAATATGCATGTCCTTCACCTGCGTATTCCTCCAGAAAAAGGGAGGGGGGGTATTCCAGAAGACAGGTTTAGCACAGAGTCCCTAATTAAAAGCAACAACCTTCCTTTGAATCTAAATAAAGGTATTGTGGTACAGTGTCATAGCAACGGGCTTCCTTTTTGGGGTGGCGTGTGTTTCAGCATGTTATGAAGCCGTGTATATGATCGGAAGGTCACCAGTAGAAATTCCATGGTCAGTGGAGTGATATCACTGTTAGGCCTTTGAACAACATCATTAACCCCCAGTTACTCCAGGAACTGGCTAACCCTGCTTTCTCAAAAATGTGTTGTGTTGCATGAAAGCATCTGCTGAACAACTAAAAATGTATATGGAATGATAACTCGTTCCTAAATCAATGATTTTAACCATCAATGTCATAGCAGAGGGTTCAATATTGAGGGTGTTAACTTAAATAACTTAAATACAAAGGTCTATTTATTGGGTGATGAACAGATCCAAATTAAATATTGGGGGGTATACATCCCCACCGTTTCTTACGTCCCTGTGAACTATGTCTGTTCTACCAACACTTAGGCATCACAGGGTGTTTCACTGGGAGAGTCACCGAGAATTCCGGAGTCACACTGATGACAGAGCACAGACTTCTCGGTGGCGACCTGTCACTGTCTGACTTTAGTCTCCCACCTCTCTGTTACCAATACGCAGGTCTCTTGTTGAAATATGGTGGTGTCTGGAGCTGGTGGCCTGGTGCTGTGGTATGGTGCTTAGCTTGATGTTTATACCTCCTTCAGAGATCAAAGCTGCGTGGGCCATCTGCTCTGTTTTTGCTCTGTGTGAGGATCCCCCTGCCAGGGTGTCATGCAGGATGCCTCTAATTGCTCAAGCGCAGCGAGATCGTCGTCGTGCCGTCTCCCCTCTGGTGGGTGATGTGCCTGGCATTCGCGTGTAAAACCTCATCTGCATTCCTTCTTTTTTTGTAATGTACAGACAGAAAGGTATTTTCCATCAGTCAAGTTAAGGTTAAGAGCATCCATTCTTTAATAGACAAATATATGGTCTTTGGATTTGAGTGTAAATCTTACAGCAATATAACTGGATGTTATACTGACGCAAAATCAGTTACCTTCAGACCATATTTATAAATTCAGCACTTAGCTGCTAGTCTTTGTACATGCTGCCTATAAGAAAATTGCAATGTTAACACTCAGGATTCAAAACACACTAAATTTGTACTTGTGGAAACATACTGACCTAAGATAGTCATCCTGAAGCTGCGAGGTAATGATGCTCCACACTGATGCAACCGCTTAGCAATATTAAGCATGCCGTCATAGTTATCGATCTTCGTATTGCGTTTTTTTACACTTTATTCGTCAGAAAAATAGCTTTGTTCGAGCATCTATGTCATAAATTTAAATGATCCTGCCATTAAGAGCAAACTTAAACATTAATTGTCTTTAACATTTAAGATAGACCTTAGATCACATCACAACATAAATCTTTACATCATAAAAAATAAAACCATTACATTACACAGAAAACCCGGTTGTTGTTAACCTAGCCCTGAATATGCGAACTGTCATCGTCGGTCATCATCCTGTCCGAAAACTCTCTTCGACAATTTACCTGCTCGGAGCGGAGGGGGTATCTGTAAGTTGTCGTTTTATTCTAAGCCAAATTCCCAAGCAGGCTGGGATCTATAAGAGCGGGTCCGCCGTGATGGTGGGAGTGCCGTCCTTGTTGCATCTCGCACCGGCACTCCTCCACCATGGTGACCACCTTGGTGATGTGCGTGTCGCCGGCGCATTTCAGCTGGACAGCCCTGCGAGTGGACTTCACGTGGGAGCAGTAGGAGCAGAAGGTCTGGAGGCCGTCGTCGCCGCTGGGAACATGCACGGAGTTGCACCGTCCGAAGCACAGGTTGTTCCTAAGCACCACCGTCTCGCAGTTTTCATGAGTGACGCTCTGTGGAATACAAATGATCCGTGGTCGGTACAAATTTCCCAGCTAAGCACACTAGTGTCTGTAGAGATACAGGTGAAACCAATACAGCTTTACAATCTTAATGAACATAGGTTGGTATGTAGGTTGTTGATTACCTGAAAAAAGGGGACGGCGCGGCACTTCTCTTGATGTACTTCGTTATTCCTGATCGGTATGATGGATTGGAAATCAGATCTTCTCCTGAACATGAAGTGGTTCCAGAACTTCTTCGCATTTTTAAGAGGGGTCTCAGTAGGACTCATCAAGTTTACTGAAGATGTAGGTTTAAGGATGCCAGAATCTGTGGCTTGGTGACCTGCCCCTGAAAACCTTCGCAAAGAAGCTGGCTGGCTGCCTCTTACTGCGTGGCCTTCGTTGCTTCGGGTCCGGTTGACTATCTCCTCTATCGCTTTTTTAAGATGTTCCGCGCTTCTCTCCGTTTCGCTTGGCAGCATTACGTTATACGACTCAGGAATTCTCCGCAACTCTCCCAATTTCCTTCCAAGATAGTGACTTTGGGGGCTCCAGCCCTGTATTTCGGCCTGTAGAATAGTTATCAGCAAGACAATCATAGACAAAACACACATTGCTACTGCTTTTAGAGAAAACACTGACCAGTGTACAAGAAGGACGGTGTTTGGTGGACTGGGAAAACTTCAACCCTTATGAAGGGTGCCTGGGTTCCGTATCTCTGCTAATGACAGTGGGGTGTCCCGCCCAACCAAACTCAAGAAACACCTTTAAGATTTTAATTATGATAAAGCACGCGCTTAAATTGGTCCCTTTGCCGCGTCAATGGCACTTCAAAGGATTTTCTTTGATGCTGGTTTCTCTGTTGAGGTAAGACAACGTTTATTGGGGTGTCTGTTTATGTGCGCTCCTGTCCCAATCAACAAAAAAGCTAATAAAATAGTTTGGACGTGGAATTGCGGTCTGTTTAACTTTTCGCATTGACTAAGGTGTTCTCATCATTTATATAGTTTTTATATTTATGGAAAATGTAAATAACAAATGCAGTTCGCCCTTTTCGCAATAATGGTACGTGATAAAGTTTTAAAAAAGATGTTCATGGAATTTCTTGTAGGGCTACTAGTGTAATTAATACCGCGTTACAAAGCCTTTGCATTTAGCGTTCTTAATCAATTCGTGTTCGTGAGCATGTATTTATATGTCTGTATGCAAATGTGTATCAGCAGGGCAGGACTGGCCCTGGACTTTGAGGTCCCCTAGGTAAATTTTGCCGACCAACATACCCATCGGCAAACCGCATGCCAGATGGCCAATCCAGCCATCCGTACACGAACATCGGATCACAAGATTTCAGAGCACTAAATACACATACATACTTAAAGACATAATAGTTTTATTTAAATGTCTGAAACAATTATTGTGACCCAATACCCATCTGTTTTACTCAAATTTATTCAATGAACGGACTGTTAAAATGTATTTAATTATTAGATTATTTTTGCTATTCTTTGTGAACCCTTGAATATCAACATCCTTGACTACGAGCCCCCGGTGATTTCATTTAGCTGGTGCAATAAGCAATTAGGGTATCAGATGTTATAAGGGGATTAAGAGTTGGCCTAATTATTACCATGTTAAACTTATTCACATTTCAGTTACGTATCTTCTGTATTCTCTTGCTGTGGCCCAATACACACCATCTCTTACTGAAAGGGCTTTAATCCATTTTGCTTTACTTGCAATTTTAGGTGGAGCACTGACTTCTGAATCCTTCTCCAAAAACTTTGACGACTCTTTGAGATGTGGAGGGATACCAAAAATAACAGAACAAGCTTTGAAAACTGTTCACATTCACCTGTAGTTTCTCTAAGATCAAGATGCAGGCACTGGGCTAAAGGAAATGCTCACATCAACTTCGAATGAAACTGTAAATGAATGTTAGGTGATTCTCATACATGTCACCATGTTTCGTATTATGGTGTGGATTTTCGGAGGAGCTCATATTCCATATTCCATCCAGAGGCGATTCTAGGGACACTGTGGGCCCTAGGCAAACAACTCCATAGGGCCCTTCAACACACCCCGCCCAACATGGTAAAATTTATGACCCTTATTTTCTAAATCAAAAATATCAACAAAGAGAATTCAATAAACACAGTTTCTTTGTTTTCACTTTACTGTGAAAATCAGAATACACAAATAAAGCAGAATTGTTATTTTAGTGTACTATGGAATCAGACCAGCTCGGGGGCCCCAGGCAATTGCCTGCTTTGCCTTTCCTGTCCCTACACCTCTGTCCATTGCTGTGGAAGGGGCAGTAGTTAGGTGTGGGTGTTGTTTGGGAACAGTGCTGAGGTGTGACTGAGCATATGGTTCTGTGTTGTGGGCTGGGTTCTAATCACCAGGCTACAGCCAAACCAAGGAGTGAGGCTCGAGGGTGGGGTTGGGTACTGAATACACATCCAGCTCCTTCACCATGTGGTGCAGATGCCAAAAGCTCTTATTTCAATTATATTATCCAGGGCCCCACGCTATAATTCCCTGTCGCAAATGTCGGTGAATAATTATTTGCTTTTTATAATGCTCAGTAACAATAATAATTCCCTTCCCGTATAGTTACTCCCGGTAGCAAAAATAACTTCGAAGCAAATTGCTGGACCTCTGCAAACCCTAATTATTAAAATATGTTATGTGTTTATTTTATATATGAATGATTAATATTACATAATTCAATTGGATTCTCGGGGTTATTTAAAACTGTAAAGTAGTATTTCGACTTCTAAAAAGATTTTTTGAAGTTTTATGAATTTCTGTAAAGTTCAAATTGATATATAAGAAGATATGAAAACATGAAACACGTGATTATGCATAGTTTATATATGGAAATAGTAGAAACGTATTTTTATTTTGCTTTGAGTACACCAAGAATACCCATTGTATTCAGGTTTCAGCTTTAATAACCGAAAATAGATGAGTGACTGGCTTTCACTTTCAGCTCGGCGACGTGAGGATCGTCGTAATTTCGCGGAAATTCCCGTAGTGTATTGCGCCAAAGATATGCTACCATCTGGGTATTTCGTATAATTATTCCGTTGCCGGCTGAGTGTTACATAATATTGATGCTAACAAGCACTTTAGTTAAAAGCGTTGTATTTGTCCGCGTATGGTGTTTTGTAATAATTTTAATATTATTCTAATAGTAGCATTTCAGTTTGACAGTGACAGCATCCATTCAATAATGTGCTGCCACAATTAAAAAACGTTAAAAAACCGTTCTTAGCGGAGTCCCACCTGGAAAACTTTTCAACGGGATCGTTGGTTGCGTTTACAGTAAACTTCTCTACCTAACGATGATGTTAAACAGTTTACCGCGGTTTAACAAACATGAACGATCTGACATATCATACTATTCGCTACATTATAAAACGTGATTAGTAGTCCACATTTTACACACAAAACACTCGAAAGATCCAGGGTGTTTTTCTAGAAGCCTGTGTCCACACGAGCACATTTCCTTTGGCAGCAGGCAGGGGGCCACCATGTCCTATAGAAAGAATTAAAAACAAGCTTCATGATTACAGCTGTACACTAGAAGTAACAAGCTAATCTAAACAATTATAAAATACATTTACATAGATAATAGGAGATAATAGGCCTTGTATCTGTGCTGTACTGAGGAAGACACAGGCACAGAGGAAATAAATGTTCTAAAGAAGGAAGAATTTAAGGGATTCCATTTTTCCACCAGATGCCGCTGTTTCCCCGGTATTCGAGTTACAAGCTCACTTGATTATTAATTGGACGTTACAAAATAACGATGGTACTAATTGCCTTGGCGAATACTTTTCATGGTTACGGCTGTATAATGCAAAATAAAAAATACTTGGAAGAGTGTGTACTTCGGTATCAAGCAAACACTAAGATGTATTGCTAGTGTGTATACAAGGGGGTGGACGAAACAATAGTTCTACTTCATCCTGGAGTTCATGAAACCACTAGGTCTTTTGAATTTGATTAGCGACGTGTCTGGGTGCATTATTGGCATAAAAAGAATTAAAAATTAATGAAAACGTGTGCAAAGGAGATTTGTTTGCTGTGGTGCCTCCTGATATGCATGTGCATGTTAATAGGCATTACTATCAAACGTGGAGATATATAATGAGTGTAACAAGAAATTTATAAAGGTTTTCATTAGGGTAGTTTCCAGTTTCTGTGATGTGGTATATCAAATTCAAATTCAAAAAACTTTATTTGTTCCCGGGGGAAATTACAAGCACACAGACCAGTTTACATTGAAGACACAATGACGTAAAGTATCCTGTACAGTATATATATATATATATATACACAAAGAAATGACCATATATGATCATCCTATACTAATTTATGGTAAGTACTTATGAGTCAATCACTGGGTCATGGTTGATTGAGATTTGAATGGTTGACTGAGCTTGTTGAGACCAATATGCAATTAAGGTGACAGTATAGTCTGGTAATCAGCTTTATGATGTTTTTTTGCTCATTTTATGCCTTGGTGAGAATTCTCTCAGAAAAACACAAGACGTTAGAGATGTCTCACTTGACCCAGCAGCAGTGCCTGTGAGGGATAGGGATACTTTGTCCCGTTCCTGCAGCAGGAACAGGACATCATCGTATTTCAACACGATAATACTTATCCTCATGTAGCTCGACTCACACAAGAGTAGTAGGAACAGAATGTCCAAACAATGCCTTTGCTGCCATACCCACAGGACCTGAATACTATTTAGCACCGATGTGATGTTCTAGGCTGACACATAGCTTCGAGGGTACCACGTCTCACTAATGGACAGACAGGCACTACAGGAAGAGTGGGACAGGATCCAGTAGGCTGTATGAGATATGCTGGCGGATTTAGATATACACATGAAAAAAAAACTGGTTGTGACATTTGTGCGATCAGATTTCTGTCGCTCATTTGGACATATGGTCAGTGAGACCGTGTCACTATGTGAGTTAGTTAACCTTGTCAGAGTGGGTGCCCTGATTCTAGTTTGTGACCTAGCCAGGTCAGCACTCAGAAATGTGAGATAAGGAGGGTGGCGGGGTTGGGTCGACCTGAGGTCGCCCCACTGGAAGCTCGAGGAAAGGGGAGCTGGGGGAATCTATCAAACTGCGCACGTCTAACTTTGTACAGTACTAAGGCAATTAGTAAAATCAGGTTTAAATGTATCATTATTCGCATGGTTCCAAATGATGGTGCTGAATGGTGTTTTTTTTGGCGGGGGGGGGGGGGGGTTCGGGGGGGGGGGATGTGGAACAGTTTTTGTTGGCCTGGGGGCCCCGGGGATGAGACAACGATGCCCAACCAACATAGTTCCGCGTCATACCACATACCAAGGCCATTAGTGATGCCTGTACGACACTTCTTGCAGTCTTTGTTGTCAGTTAATAGTCTTAAACTGTTAGAAACATTTTTTCTGTCTTTACTCTCAATTAATTAACAGTCACAAACAGTTTTTCTACCATTTTTAGTTTGGTATGCTCTGCAAAAGGTCTGATACGTTTCTTTCGATGCTTAATATAAAAAAAACTGGTCAAACGCGGCTGTATTCCATGTACTATAAAAGAGGAGTCCCACGAAATCCTTCGGAAACCCCGCACCCTGACTCTGATCCCGCATAATAAAGGCGGAGGAAGTTCGTCCCCATATCTGGCAGCTGAGCATCCTATTGGTGGGCCGCAAAGTCCATCACTGAACAGCCATGATTGCGGAGACTTGAACGCAACCCGTCTATGACACCTCCAGATAAACTCGGTTACATTAAACGGCGATGTCCGAAGAATAAGCCGGCGCTCGGTTTTACTGCAAATTATAACCTCTCACTTTCACGGATGCTTGTTTGACTGCGTGCTTGAGCGAAAGAAGGGGAAACCATGTCGCTTTTATTCAGATGTGAATAAAATAGTTTTGCACTTCGCTGGATCTCTAAAACCTGCTTTACTTATATGACTTAACAGCAGTGTTTTATACTGGAACAAAGCGTATTCTAATGAGAACCCATAATGTCAGGAAAACATTACAAAGCTCATGAAGTCAGTTGCTGCATTAAATATTTCATATTTGGATTCAACATTATATTTTGGGTAAGCGGTTGCTCGTTTTACTATTGCTGTGGTAATTATGGATGTACTGGTTGATCCATATGCGATGTGCTAATGTTAGGCCCTATCTTATGGGCAGAAATAAATCATCTTATGTCTGGTTGTCTTTGTTTATCTCTGTTATATTCAGACACCGTGAATATATGTACGGTTGCTGAAGTTTCGATTAGTTTGTAGCGCATTTCACCTGTAATGTACGGACGAAAATCAAAACTTGTTCGATTTGTATCAAGATATGTATTTTTTAAATGCATTTTACCCCGACTGGCTAGCAACGTGCAGGCAAGTTATGTAGTTATGTAAGGCATGTTATTTAGAGACGGTCTCTAAAGACCTTTAATGTAATTTATCTTAATTTAGGTAGTGGCCTTAGCATATTCATTGTGCCATGTACTGTGATTCAGACGAACATCTTGGTGGAGATATGTTTTCGATGGATCCCATTATTTTGCAGCCAGACAACGTTAGGATGTGAATTTGTTGAACATCGGGCACTGGAAAACGCCGTTTTTCTGTTTTGCATTTACGCCTATTTTAAGAGTTCATTTATATATTTTTATTTCCTTATTCTGCGAAACAATCATTGCGCCTTTGAATATTATGGGTAGCGCTGAATGCGAAATATTTTATTTTAGGAAAATGGGATAATTCAGAATAATATGCTATAACAAAAAAACGCATTAAAATCTTAGACGTTCGTGGCTAGTAGGAATCTCATGCAGTATTCAGTTTTTACCGGTTTATCGACGCGTGTATAATAGCTTTGCTGGGGGTACTGTTTCTGTCTCGCTAACAATTCAGTCTTGGGGGGTGGGGGATCCTCTGCCTGGCTGGGATGTTGATAGGAAAAATCGGGACCGTAGCTCCGTGAAATGTAACCCCATTCCCCCTCTCATTGCCCGGCGTCCGTCGCCTGCTCCCTCCCCGCATTGTGCGCTGCATAGAGGGGGTATGCGACCTGCAGAGGGGGAGGGAGATAATGAAACCCCCCTTTTCTGTTTGAGAAAGGGTGATGTAATCCGGGACATGGTCTTCGGGGCCCATTATATACTGACCACAGTGGTACAGAAATAGCGCGTCTTGTCCAGATAAAAATACATGTTTGCTTTTGTCGGGTGGAAGATCAGTGTGACCCGCATAGTGCTGTCTGAACCAGAATCAGTACGATCCATCTGCCTCCACAGGACACGGCAACAGCCCTAGCACCGATAAGGAATCCAATTCGCAGAAAACGTCCAATCTCAACAATACAGCCCCTATATATCATGCTTATACGCCACCGCAGATCCCTTCTGCATGTCTGTCATTCAGTCTATTTTAATTCGCGTTTTTTTGCCTTTATGTATTTTAAAGCAGTTTATTTTCAGCGGTGTAGGATCCGTGTTACTGGGGCTGGCCATGCAGACGCTGTAGGCAGCCCCCTTGCCCGTTTTAATGTCGATGGCTGTGTAAGGATGCCCAAGGATATAAGTCGCGATTTTTTCTGCACAAACCGAGTATGTTTTCGGCCGAGTCAAGTAATATTTCTTCAGGGGACTGGGAAATAGCTGACTGAGTGTTCTGCATATTAATTCTGCAAGTACCATATTCGTGCATGGGCCGGTATATTTCATAAATCGGGGTTGATATTCCAGTCCCAGCCTCGTCTGTCGTTTCCGTGTTTGGCCAGCTAGTGGCGCTGGCCATCCCGTTTTGTGTTCCCCTAGTCTTGCGCTCTTCACAGTGCCTAGTGTGAGCCCCTGCTTCCCGAGCCACCGCATCGCTGAATGGGTGAGCATAAGGCTTAAAACTGTGTGTTCCTACGGTGGTGGGTTCGAAGTTGGCCTGAAGCCACTCTCAACTATGTTGGACTTCTTGAGTTTTGTTTTCCCCCTTGTTAATTATCTTTTATTTATGTATTTCAGTATAGGTCCCTGTTTTGGGTTTCAGGCCTTGGGTATCCCTGCTCGTATTTAGTTTAGTAGTTATGTTCTGTTTCACTTTTGTTATTAGTCTCTCCTAGTGACTGAAGTTCTCAGTGCTTGTTAATTACCTTCATATGTTCCTGTAGCTACTAGTGCGTAACTAGTAACGGCCCATATCCCTTGTCATGCCCTTGTTATCCATCCATCCATCCATCCATCCATCCATTTTCTGCCGCTTAACTGGGGTCGGGTCGTGGGGGCAGCAGTCTAAGCAGGGATGCCCAGACCTCCCTCTCACCAGCCACCTCCTCCAGCTCCATTGGGGGAATACCAAGGTAAACAAAGGAGATTTGTTTGCTGTCGTGCCTCCTGTTTTCGAGGTGACTGAGTGTTACATTGCTATGCAATGTGGGTGTGAAATGAAATTTACTGTATAGAGCAATACATTTTTTCCCCCCCTGCACCTTCAGCGTGTGCTCATATGACGTGGACCAGGGTGATGTCATCGATCATGGCTGAACATGATAATGTGTATAACAATAGAAACTTGTAACAACAAAACTGCCTTCATTTCTTCATCTTTTTGCTTTCTTGACTCGAGTCAGTTTGTGCCTTTTTCTGCACTTGTAAAAATAAAAAAAAAAGAATTTTCAGTCACTTTTGGATGCAATTTTCTATCTTGATTACAAGGATGTACAGCCTCAGCTGGCCTTTTGGAACATTACTTCTGGCAGTTATTTCGAAAGACATGGTGATGATGGTAGTTGTTCTTAAGTCTTTGTTTATTCTTAGCTCTCATTGCATTCTGTTGTTTTGCCAGCTCTAATGTTGTTTCCTCTTGAATCACAGCAAAGCAGCCCTGGATCCGGTCTTAGATACTGAAGAGAGACTGAAAACAAAACGTGGTATTTTCCTTGCTGCATGCTTGAGAAATCGAACCAAACAAATGCAGTGCTGTCATTAATTCTCCTCACAGCCTATGGATAGCAGAGAGGAGAAGCTTGTTGGTAGCTGTTTCAACCTCTGCTGTGACGGCAGTTTTTGGCATGACCACAGTGGGTGGGACTATTGTGCACTGTCAGTCACTGCCTGCTGTGAACCAATAGGATGGTGCTGCATACGTTTTATTTTTCTGATCATTAATTCACATTATGAACAGGGAGGCTGGTGCAGGTGTGTCAACGTCTCCTGCTCTGGACCTCTGGCCAGACTGTCCTCAGAATCTGTTAGCTCGTTCTTATGTCAGGACCTAGATGTTCAGGAGGTCTCCGTAACTTTTAGAAATATCTGTAGCACGTTTCTTTGTGTTGTCAAGCTGGGAGTTTTGGAGCGTTACCATGGACTGGGGCAGATCCCCCAGTAATCATGGCTTTTTGATTAGCAGTAACCCAAACCAGGTTTGCCGTGTCCTCCTCAGGGTCATTCATGTGGACTTCACAGCGTATTTAGCTTGGATCAACGGTCTGGTTCCCAGGGGTGGTTCCACTCTCAGGTCACATTCCAGTGAAGGAGCCCTGGGTTTCACTGGTGCTTGCTGCATGCTGCCATTCCACTGGGGCAACTAATGTTCAGGGGTGGTGCTTTGAAGCAGGTACCTCAGTTCATTAAAGGATGTTGAAAATGAGTTGTTTGCTACACAATGGCTACCTTGTCCCTTTGCTTGGCAGTGGCTTATTTTGCAGCATACTGTAACAGAAAGATGCACTAGTATCATATGCCAAATAATCAATAGCCCCTTTGCTGTAAACTCGCGGTATGAGTTATTTCTGTGTGCGGAGGGTGATCATTTTTTTACAAGCGGATCTAAGGGCCCTATTTTCCACTGGTGCAATGCGCGACGCAAAGTGGTTTTGCTAGTTTCGTAGTAGCGCATTGCTCATTCTCACGCCGTGTGCACCCGCTGCCAAAATAGCAAATAATTTTGCACCCGCTTTCCGCGGGTAGCAGTGTTGTTTTTGATGAGGCGTGGCTGGGCAGATTGTCGGCATGTTGCTCTCTTATGGCAGCGAAATGACATTGGGCTTTTGCGAACTTCTGTTTTCCCCGTCTTCTGACATCATTATACCACTTTTGGCACTGCGTGGATGATCTGGTGATGCCAAAAAACGAGGACGTACTGGCTGCTACCTCATCCCATGCATGCTTCACCTCGAAAGGCTTAGGTGGAACAGTGCTGCTCCCGTAAATGATCTGATGCCTTTTCACCTCGCACATGAGTACGTCCATTTCCTCAGCCGAAAACTAATCTGGTTTGCCAGGAAAACGTGCCGTTAAAATCTGCTGTAGATCATGCACCGCTGCCTGTTAAAGGTGAGGTGATGCGCCATTCTGATTGGTTCATTGCATATAACGCCCAAAACACACCTCTAAATAATTAAGAGTCAGGACAACCTTTTTGCACCTTGTGTCGGCGTAAAGTCTATTTTTTTTTGCACACAGCCATAAATGTTAGTCGTTTCTAACGTTAGATCGTCAAATTCGAGCCCTAAGCTTCCTGTTTCTTCTGCAGATTTATATTAAGCTTACGGTTTTGTTAAAGCTGGCGCCAACCCCGCTGAACTCGATGGAATTTCAGCCCACAGCTGCACGCGACCGCTGACAGGAGGGTGTGTCCGACACCCTCCAGCGTGCCGTGCGACGGGATTCTGACCCTTTTTTTTATAGTCACGCTGGATGGTGCAGTCAATGAGAAATGAGCAGGTAGATGGAAAGCTAGTGGTCGGCTTTCAGCCTCTTTGCTTTTTTTTATGTTGAAGTTTCCAGATTTAGCGGCCAGCGTGAAGTTAATTAACTGGAAGCCTCAAACTGCCTTGTATAACTCAAAATAAACATTAATTGGTTCCTGGTGTCATGGTAACATAACAGTACTGCTGTGTCAGTGGGGTGGGGGGGGGAGGGCAGGGTAGGGCAGGGAGACATGAGGACACACCCCCAACCAGGTGTGGACGGGTGACATCATGCCCAGGCGACCTCGCTTGGCACGGGCTACAGAGCCCCTTTGTTCTGCTTTTCGATGCGGCTCATTTGGGGTGGCTGTCCGTTTGTGCGTCGAAGCTCCTGTGGACGAGCCTTTTTGTTCTCGGCCCACGGAAGCTGGGGATTAACCGTGAGAGTGCGTTTTCACGAGGTGCCCCATTCCCTGGGCACTTCTGTGACAGCGTTTAAGGTGTGACTACATGGGCTGCACCCTCGGGGTGTAAATGCCACGTCGCTCGACAGAGAGGTGATCTAAGGGGCTATTTTGAAAACTAGGAGGAAAAAAACATGTAATATAAGCAAACCACTCTGGCAGTAAACATGCTATTAATATCGAATGCAGATGTTTGACAAGAAGTCTCTGGTTCTCACACACATTCTGTACCCACTGGAATGCTTTGGGCTCACATGAGACTGGGCTGTTGTGGGACAGATAGGGACACCTGGTTATTCCCCTCCGATGGTGTAATGGTACTGTTGCTGTGGTAACTGACCTGGAAGGCATAGGCACCTTTTCTGAGATGCAGTGTATTACCGTATTGGAGATTGGAAATGACTTGTATTCAGTTTTCTTCTATCCATCCATCTGATGGTGAGGTCATGGGGTGGCAGGGGGTTGGGGCCCAGGGTAAAAAGCAGGTGGACACACTGAATGGGATGCCAGACCATTGTGGGGCAATTTAGAGACATCAGTTACCTGTATGTCTTTGGATTGCCCGGGGAAAGCCAGGCCACATAGGGAGGATATGGAAATCTGACACAGAGACCAGAGGTGAGAACCCCACACACCAAAAACCCCTGTTACCCCATCAGCCAAACTGGGACTGGAGGCCTTTCTGAATGGACCTTGTGTTTCCCAATCTGGCTTTGACCCAAATGCTACCAGCTGGAATGCAGTGAAGGCCACTCCTGTATCGGCATGGAATCAAAGTGACTTTCTGGAATCCACTTGGAAGTGGAAACATTCCCTCAGTTATTCATGGGATGAATCAGGCCTGACTCCAAACTTGGAGCGAGTTCGGGACTTTCTAGCAGATTCTGCCGGCAGGCGCCACGCTATGCCACTAATGAGCTTCGGCTCTGCTTCCCGTATCGTGTGACGGTCTCTGCTGAGGCTTTTGTGTCTGAGCCATGTGTCGTTCTTGACCCACAACCAGCTGGTCCAGTAAAATGGTACTGGGACTATGCCGTGCGTGAGCCGTTGGTGTCCTCTGGGTCCGCAGATGTGTGGGGCCTGCCATGTGACACTGAGGAGCTCCAGGGGCTGGATGAGACCTTAGGGGGTATGTGTATGTTGGTTGTGGAATCTGGATGCTGATGCCAGTGGAGCATGACACATGGGGACCAGCCTTATTGAGTTTGGGGGATGTGGGGAGGCCTTCTGGGATGGCTAATAAGGAGAGGGGGGTGTGCCAAGCACCTCTGCTGTCCATGGAAACCATCTGGCCAGGTTTCCATCTAACCCATAAGGAGTTATCTCTGTGATCAGTGGGGTTGCTGCCCCTTTCATGTTAACAGTCTCTGTTTGCTTTTATATGGCATGTTAAATTCAAAGTAGTTGAAAGAGTTTTGGTTGGAAGAGTTATTTAATTAGTACAGTAATATGTGTTAGGGGATAAACGGCCCTTCTGTGAGGCTTGCAGACTGACATGTCCAAAGAGATGGCCTTGTCAGATCATCTCATTTGGCGTTTGCCAGGGTGATGTGCTCCTGCCCCAAACTGACCTAGATGTCTTTCTAAACATTCAGTGATATTTCTTTGTAGGACAGGTATTGCAATCAGTGATTCTTGTCTGTGGTGCTGGTATTGCAGTCAGTGATGCTTGTCTGTTTTGCAGGTATTGCAGTCTGTGATTCCTGTTCGTGGTCCAGGTATTGCAGTCAGATACATCTGTCTGTGGTGCAGGTATTGCAATCAGTGACGCCTGTCTGTGGTGCAGGTATTGCAGTCAGTGACGCCTGTCTGTGGTGCAGGTATTGCAGTTAGTGATGCCTGTCTGTGGTGCAGGTATTGCGGTCAATGATGCCTGTCTGTGGTGCAGGTATCACAGTTAGTGATGCCTATCTGTGGTGCAGGTATTGCAGTCAATGATGCCTGTCTGTGGTGCAGGTATTACAGTCAGTGATGACTGTGTTGCAGGTATTGCAGTCAATGATGCCTGTCTGTGGTGCAGGTATTGCAATCAGTGACGCCTGTCTCTGGTGCAGGTATTGCAGTCAGTGATGCCTGTCTGTGGTGCAGGTATTAAAGTCAGTGATGACTGTGTTGCGGGTATTGCAGTCAATGACGCTTGTTTGTGGTGCAGGTATTGCAGTCAGTGATGACTATCTGTGGTGCAGGTATTGCAGTCAGTGACGCCTGTCTGTGGTGCAGCTGGTTAACATGCTGGTTTCCCTTTTTTACAGCTGCTTGGTGTGGCCTTCCTGGGCATTGGGCTGTGGGCATGGAGTGAGAAGGTGAGTACGATGCTACCACACCCCAGAGTGTGCGTATGAGCGTGATTGAGGGTGTGTCAGTATGTGGAGTGAAAATAACTCCTCCATGTTCCCATGGTGCAGCTAGAACTCCAGGTGAAAAATAAAAATGATATTAAACATGTTGGCTTAATCCTTCCGTCTGAGCTGTGCTGGAGGTCCTAAACAGATCCACATCTCCCCTGGGCTCCAGGGCATCTAAGCCACCTGGCATCAATTACCCCGTTTAACAGGCGTGTTCTCAAATAAAGTTTCAATAAAACTGTACTAATAAATGGCAGCTTTTAAAGTAAATTCAATATACACCGACTTAGTGTCAGCAATGGGCCATTTTGCTGTGTTAAGTTACGCGTACTATTAGTCATGTCTGTGGAAAAAGCATTGCCAGTTGCTGTGACAGTGCAGAGGAGAACCATGAGCATCTGATTATGGCTGCGTGATGGTGAGATATGGTTGCACTTTAAACCCTAATGGGGTCGTAGATGTGAAGCAGAACATTGAATGAAGACTGAGATTTACGGTGAGGAAGAGGATCACTCTGACAAGCCGAACCCGGATATATCTGCGAGTGGCTCCCCCTGCTTGTCATAGAGGACCTGCTCAGATTAAGTCCCTTCTGCTGTTCTGGGAAGCAGCATCGCCATGGGTATGAGGCAATGGCTACAAAACCCATGGGTTTTGAGACTGGGAAGGACAAGAGGACCCAGAAATGCTGACAAGCTAAGATTACGGACAGCCTCATCGACTTGCGGATCAAAACGTGAGGAGCAGAGAGAACGAATGATGGGTGGGGAAAACAAATTTTTGGCAACATGTGAAATCTCACAGCTGGATCCTGTCTGATGTACCCTGCTCCACCTAAACACTACCCCTCTACCGCCGCCCCTGTGGCTTGTTAAGAAATTCCCTTCAGTAGTTATAGAGACATCAGACATCTGGCAGACATCAAGAGGGTGAGACAAACTTGTAGAATGGGTCCCACTTGAGGAAGAATGAGCAATGTATCATCGATGGGGGCAGGTTTCTGAGGAGGCAGGCAGTCTACAGGAAGTGAGCTAAAGGCTGAGCCGTCTCAATGCTCAAGATGGTGCTGGGTCCTCAGCCCTCAGGAACGTAGCGTATGATGGTCGTTGTGCCCCCCCCCAAAAAAAAACACCTGGAGCAAATTACTGAACACTCTGACCTGCACACAGGAGTGCTCAGTAACACGGTTGATTGTGGTGCATGGTCTTGTTTTATAGACTTCGTAAGACATTACAGGAAGATCTTTCCCAGCATATTTACCATTTACTGAAACCCTCCACACAATTATCCTTTTCATTCGTCTTTAAATGACAGATTCCAAGTCGATGTACAGTACTGTGCAGTGAATGAAACTTGACCTAGGCAGTTAACGAAATTGTTGTTTGAATGATCTTCATGCTGGTGTAAAACTATAACATTATGTCTATCAAAGTGTGTCAGCTTAGCCATTTCATAACCTCTCCTATAGTCACCACAGTACTTGCAGCAACTGTCCAATACACCCATGTACTTTTCGACTTGGCCACTAGCAGCCCTCTCATGCCTAATCAATACCTCATTGAATTAGGTAGTTAATCAGTCAGTCAATCTATTAATTAATGAAGTGAGCTGGTGGTGAAATATAACAAATACATGGAAAGGCTGGGGTGCCCCCGAGGAGAGGTTTGGGAACTGAAGTGGTGTTCATCTAGCCATCCAGCAAGATATCAGTGACTTTTTGGAGAACAGAAGAAATTCCTCTTCATTTTTATTGCATCACTGTTAATTTGCATATGTTCAAATGTTAAATTGTGTTTTTTTTCTGAGCAAATATACACATCCTACTCAGATACATAGACTTAAACATTTTTTTTTGGTTGTCCAAGTCAGTGGTAACCAATCTTATCCAGAAAGGGCCGCTGTGTATGCGGGTTTTCACGGCAACTCCCTAATTAGATTACTAATCAGAGGATTGATTGGCTGGTGAGAGTCCCCACACCTGGGTTTGAACAGCTGACCTAAAGGTTATCCCAAAAACCTGCATGCTCGCTCACTGGCCCTTTGCAGATAAGATTTCCCATCCCTGGCTTGAGATTTTTGCACGATATTGACCAATAGGTGACACATAGGTTTTGTGGATGGTGAATTGATTGCAAAATCATGTGGATGTGTATGTGCTCTCCAGCAGCCTTTCTGAAACTTATGCTCTTCATCCATTAGGGCGTCCTTTCGAACATCTACTCCATCACAGACTTAGGGGGCTTCGACCCAGTCTGGCTCTTCGTGGTGGTGGGGGGAGTGATGTTCATCCTGGGCTTCGCTGGTTGCATCGGCGCCCTGAGGGAGAACACTTTCCTCCTGAAGTTCGTAAGTCGACCCCCTCGCCGCTGGAAATTCTCAGATTCCCCGTGTCTCCTAAGAAACTCCTTGGCAACGTTTCCCTATGTTGCCATGGGAACGCCTTTTCGGGAATAGGGGGCAGGCAGCGGAATGTCAAAACAAGCTAGATAGAAAAAGCAGTATAAAACTGTGTGTGTGCTACTCTGCGTGAGGGGGGTGCGGTGGGGTGGGGGGGGGGTCGCTGTTTTGGGAGGTCAGCTGACTATGTTTACAGCTTCAATGTTCCTTTCGAATTAACGCTTCCAAAACATAACCCCTCAACAGAAGCTCGATGGGAAAGCAGCTCTCTGTGGGTGTGACCAGAGTGAAGGACGTTCACGATACACAAACTCGAGACAGGCGTGGAATTGAAGGGTTATCAGTGAGAACTGACTGAGTTAGAGTGACTGAAGTAATTAAAGGTCTTAAAGAAAAATTATCTTTTTCTGCTCTATACAATGAACTTTTAAAATTGCTTATGAAATGAATTTTATCTATTGAAAGTTTAATGAAGATTTTAAGAAGATTATGAAGAATGATAATAACGTGGAATTCTGACATATGGTTGGCCTCTTATTAGTATGGACTCTTGCAATAGTCTTTGAAAACAGGAATGAAATTCAAGTTATTTTTGGATTGCTGAATGACTGGGTGCTGTCCCAGTCCACAGACAAGTGGTCTCAAGTTCAAACCGGTTCCACATTCTCCTTTGTTATGATCCAGTGCTCACAGAAAATCTTGGCACGCTTGCTAAAGTCAGTAAAAATTAAGTATATTTTTTGGTTTTATAACAAAAATCACTGCTTCGTTCATTTGTTTACAAACCATATATCACATTAGAAACAACCAGAAGTTTTGAAGCAAAACATTTCAAGTACTAATAAATTAAATTGCTAATAAACCCAAACTATAGTTCTAAAGAAGCTGTTCTGAGTTAAACAGTTCATTGACAAGCATCATTGGGCGCTTTTTAATTAGTAACACCTTGGCAATACCATAAAACACCAAACATTTGTGTTTAGTGTCCCTTTGGGAGCCAACGGCTACAATTGCAATTGCAAAATGGCAAGAACAGAACTGAATGAGTTAAGGAACAGAACTGAATGAGTTAAGGAACAGAACTGAATGAGTTAAGGAACAGAACTGAATCAAAAATGACACTTAATAAAAAGAAAATGTTTGTGTGGAAGATGTGTGCAGAAACATTTAACATTGCTTGTCAATGGACTTTTGTTATGGAGCCAGTAAATTTGCAGGACTATTACAGAATTAAGCAAGCATTCAAGAGACTTCCTGTGAGCACTGTAACTGGTGACTCTTTGTCTTTGTGATGACCCCACCCATCAGAGACCTGTGTCCAAGTAGCTAGTACTGTCTGCAAACAGAGGCCCCTATTTGACAGTGTTCTTTTCAACATCCCTTCCAGTTCTCTGTGTTCCTGGGGATCATCTTCTTCTTGGAGCTGACTGCTGGGGTCTTGGCCTTCGTCTTCAAGGAGTGGATCAAGGACCAGCTCAACATCTTCATCGACAACAACATCAGGGCTTACAGAGACGACATCGACCTGCAGAACCTTATCGATTTCACCCAGGAATACGTAAGCATGCTGCAGTCGCCGGTGCATAGCGCTGCCAGGGCCCTATTTCCATAGGAACTCCTGACCAGGCACCAGGCTGCTGTCTACAGACTGCACAGAGCCTTGTGGTGCTGTTAAAACGTTCTAACAGTGCTACCGACTGTTTCCAGTTAATAAATAAATGTGAGAAACTAGAGCCAAATGTTGTCTCCTTGGTTTCCACCTGAGTCACAGTGGAGTCACAGTGGAGTCACGGCAGAGTCACAGTGTAGTCACCGTTTCTTGCTTGCTGGATAACTGTTCCTTTTTATCCTTCCCAGTGGGAGTGCTGTGGGGCCTTCAGTGCTAACGACTGGGACCTCAATGTCTACTTCAACTGCACGGACTCCAACCCCAGCCGTGAGAAGTGTGGAGTACCTTTCTCATGCTGCACCAAGGACCCCGCGGTACCAGCCCCCTCACATGAATCCCTCACACAAACCCCTCCCCCCCCAAATGCCCCTCTCGTTCCCTTCATCCTCTGTACAGCTTCACGCCAGCACTGCACTCACCCATGGAGCAGTTAAAGAAAGGGCAGAAAGCACAACAAAGAGTCAGCTAAATGCCAACAAAGAGGCTTTAACACAGAGGGGGGGGATCTGATTGAGGCCCTTATTAAAGCCTTCATGCCAAAAGTTCAGCACTCAGTGAAGTCAATGGCATATCAGGCCCCTAGTATGTCTCTGGGAGTTTTAAATATATGTTTTGAGATAGTTGTTTTTAGGGTGAACTAGAATCATAAAGGTTTTAAATAAGCGTGCATTTTGGGTTTTAAATAATCCAGCGTTTTTAGATTTCAATTATGCCTGCATTTTACAATTTTAATTAAGCCAACATTTGGGGATTTTAATCAAGCCAGAGTTCTGGTTTGTAAATATGCCACTGTTTTGGGGTTTTCAATAAGCCGGGCTTTTAAATAAGCCCGTGTATTTGATTTTAATTAAGCTGGCGTTTTGGGGTTTTAATTCAGCCAATGCTTCTGGGTTTTAATTAAGCTCACCTGTGTGGTGATCTCAGTCTCCCATGTCACTGTGTCCTGGGACCTCGTGCACAGTGGGGGGGGAGTGAGACGACACAGGATGCTGGCGGCCTTTTTAAATGCGGCTGATACATGGCCTGGCCCATATTCATCAGGGCCTGTTTCCAGGCTAAAGCTCCGCCAGACTGGCGCTCACATCTCAGGCCGGCTACTGCCAGCTTGGGACACTCCCACAGGGCAGTTCTGTCCCAAAATCACCCATGACTCCCCAAAAATATGGAAGAGAATAAGTTGGTCTGAATTGCTGAAACAAGCGACTTAATATACCCGAAAACATTTTAAGCAACGTCACTTAGATTTTTTAAATAAATGGAGTATTTGGACATGAGCAGCATGAATGCCGTTCAGATAATTACTTAATTGAAGAAATATAAACACATGTACTTTGGTTTTTAAAACATCGATTGCAGATGCTGTCCATTATTTAATCTAAATCCCTGTGCAGCCTTTAGTCTTTGGATCTGCTGGCTGCTGGAGGGTGGCCACAGCACCTGCAGGTTACACTAATCCAAAGCCCATGTCATCTCATCCTAGGAGGATGTCATCAATACGCAGTGTGGCTACGACATTCGTGGAAAGGCGGTGAGTCGACCTCGTCTCATTTTTTTCCGTTGATCCACCCCCTTGCTGCCCTGGTAATCTCACCACCTCGTTGTCCTCTATCGTTTCCACCCCCTTGCTGTCCTGTTGACTCCACCCGCTCATTGTCTCCTGTTGACTCCACCTCTTTGTTGTCTTTTTGACTCAGCCCCCACAATGTCCTCTATTGACTCCATACTCTTGCTGTCTTTTTGACCCAGCCCCCTTGTTCTGCACTGTCAATTCCACCCCCTAGCTGTCTTGTCGACTCTACCCCCTTATTGGCTTGTGTTGACTCCACAGCTTTGCTGTCTTTCTTACCCAGCCCCCACAATGTCCTCTATTGACTTCATCCTCTTGCTGTCTTTTTGACCCAACTCCCTCATTCTCCACTGTCAGATCCAACCTCTGGCTGTCCTTTTGACTCAGCCCCTTCATTGTCCTCTATTGACTCCATCCTCTTGCTATGCTGGGGGGGGGGGGGGTTCTGTTTTGTGAGCCTGCTGGTCTCAGTGGATTAGGAGAGTCTTCCATGTAGTGGAGAAGTGAGGAGGCACTGATCTACAAATAATATCGAAAATCAAAATCCAGAGGACAACAAAGAACAAAGGTAGAGACCGGAGAAGGCAGCATTATCAGGGGTTTGGTCTTTCCGTCTGCCCTCTATTTATTTGGTTACTCCGTGTGAGAGGCCCCAACCGGTTGATTGGTGGGACCCCACGTGGCCTCTTGGCCTTGTGATGAGTTTACCATTGTTTCCGTGCAGCATGGATGGTGCTAATTAATAGGGCACATCCTGCTGGGGCAGGTGCAGAACCATGAACAGACCCAAACTAAACAAACACTTTTATTACAGTACTATCCAAAGGCCTTAGACAGTCAAAGAAAATGATGTTTAAATGATGTTCATGTTGGTGTAGAACTATGATATTATGCCTGTAAAGTGTGTCAGCTTACCATTTCAACACCTAAAATCACCCCAGTGTTTGCCGCAACCATTCAATACGCCATGTATTTTTGACTCGACCACCAGCACACCTCGTATGGCTAATCAACACCTCATTGACTCTTTTTATTTTATTTATTTAATCAATTAAGTGACCTGGTAATGAAATCGAATGTACTTGGAGTTAATGCTGAAGTACCCCTGAGGAGAGATTTGGGAACTGAAGTGGTGTTCATCTAGACATCCAGCAAGATATCAGTAACTTTTAGGAGAACAGAAGAAATTCTTATTTTTTCTCGTAACTCTTCATTTTCATATGTCCTAATGTTAAATTGTGTTTTTTGTTCGGAAAAATGTCCCGCTACTACTCAGATAAATAGTCTTAAACATCTCATTTGACTTTGCACAGAAAATTTCATGTAGGGTTCAGCGCAGACACGTTCAGGCTCTTCATGGAAGTTATTTGCGCAGACGATGGCAGACCTACAAAATTCCAGGAACACTGTAATTCTGAAGAATGAATTTTTCCATGGGGCCCTTACTGGAGACGTTGATAGCTGATATTTGCTCCATGGGGCTCGTCCATAAATAAAACATCTCTGTGTCTAGGAGTCGGAGCAGAAGATGTTCATCCACGTCAAGGGCTGCGTCCCCCAGTTTGAGAAGTGGCTTCAGGACAACCTGACAGTGGTGGCAGGGATCTTCATTGGCATCGCGCTGCTGCAGGTGAGCGCCTCCTTTTGGTGGCACAATGGCATGACTCTCGTGGGATACACCCTGCTTGTGCCAGAACCCCTCTCCACCACACCAGCTGGACAAAGGCTTTCCAGGAATTCCCCTCATTTTCACCCATGAGCCAAGGCAATCACATGACTTAGATGCTCAGAATGCACAGAATCTTGGGTAATTTACATTTTTCGTTGGGCTGCCAGCCGTAACTCTATGTGAAACGCCCCTGGAAAGCCAGCATCTGCTTCCAGTCAGGCCCGGAACATTCTATTGTACAATGACCCCGGTGTTCACCGTCATGTCGAAGGAGTCCCAAACCCTGATGAGACTTTTGGGGGTCTAGACAAGGAGGGAAATGCTTCACTGCGATGGGGCACAGCTTCCGGGGTGGCTGGGAGGAATGGACCATAAGTGGGCCGCTTCCCTGACAGAAGTCGGCCTACTGAGTGCCTGTAGTGGAGCATTCTGGGTAGAGCAGAGCTGCAGCAAGACCCTGCACCATCATAAACCGTTGTTTATACAACACAGTGATATGATAACAATTCATAGACACATGCTGCTGCTTGACTATTAAGCAGAACCGGCTGTAGAATACACATTTCTCCTGCTCTGGGTTCTTCACACTGGCAGAAAAATATAGGATATAATTTAAGACTCTTTAACTTACTCTTAACAATCTGGTGCCCATTTATAT
>JAAGVU020000049.1:2072384-2187551 GCA_011763525.2 Mormyrus iriodes
TTCACACCTACGGGCAATTTGGTAACTCCAATTAACCTCAGCATGTTTTTGGACCGTGGGGGGAAACCGGAGTACCCAGAGGAAACCGCCCAGAACAATCTGGCTCCTATTAGATGACTAGTTTTTCTTTTTTTTTTTAGAAGTGATATTTTATTGGTCGTTTATTTGTTTGTGAGTTGGTGATTGGCTGAAACTGAATGGGGAGACGAATTCTTCTAAACGTACCTTTTTTTGGTGCTCTTTTTATGCTGTTGTGTATTCTCTGGTATGCGTATGCGTAGTCTGTTTGTTACACGGAGTCAGTCTTTATCAAAAATGTCTGGCAAAAAAATGTGTTAGCTCAGAGATTAGAAGAGCAGCAGTTAGATCTTCTCCGGAACATCCCAAAACTGGATCACCGTGTCATGCTTTAAGGTTACCGTTATTGAGATGTGTTTATTCAATAAGGTCTCTGCTGACCTCTTTCTAGTTGCTGCATTTGACTGATGTGAAAATTTGAGCTTGCCGGTTTGTTGATCTTCTGGTGTGGTTGCTCTCGTCTGATACAGCGTCACTTTCTATTACTTTATAGAAATTATTCTATAGTTACTAATCTTTAATAGTGTTATAGTTAATTGCTGTATTGTTTTGGGGAGTGGGGGCAGAAGAGGGGCCTGTGGAAAGTGCACCTTAGGGACCCCTGAACTCATTATTACGCCACTTGACGGAAGCGTGAAGTCGGTCTGGTTTTGGCAAAGTTTCTACTGCTGTATAACATGTCACTTTACCTCCTAGAAGCAGCTGCACCATGAGGTCCGAGGCCATCTTCAGCTCAACCGCATCCTCCTCCAGCTCCCCATCCACCGTCTGGTCCACCAGCTCCAGCAAACACTCTACCAAACCAGCCTCCACCAGTTGCAGCTTGATCATGTCTGGGGAGGGAGGGAAGGCTAGACAGAAGCATTCAACACAGAAACAGCAATGGTACAACACTACAGACACGTTACATCACACACTGGCACTAGGAGAGAGAGGGCAGACTTGAGGGTGTGAGGAACGAGATGGGACACAGTGGAGACGATGGAGCAATCAAAGCTGTGGAACCAGAGGTGCTGAGCTACTCCCCGCTGAGCTTCCTTGTCTCCTTTGAACCTCCTTATGAAGAAGGCCATCTTACTTTGCCTATGAGAATGTTGTCAAGATGAAACCCCATCGGCTTGAAATGTCAGCAAAGAGAGAGAGTATGCGAGCCAGGTTTCAGACAGACCCCACCGGGGTCACACAGGGACTCACTGACCAAAGTTCATTCACACCAAACTCCACACCTCTACAAAGCATTAAAGATGGTCTTGGTGTGGATGCCAGGTGACCGGTTGCTGCTGGCTACTTGTTCTCTGGGCTTTGCACCCACTGATAATATCCATAATGCTCAGAAACACACAGAAACAAGCTGTTGGCCCTCCCAAGCCTCACCGTTCTCTGCCAGTGGAGCAAGGACTTCAAAGATCATCTCTTTCTTCTCGTGCTCCACCTGCCTCTGGAGGAGTTTGATGAGCTCCCCGGTGATGTTGGTGGAGGCAAACTGCTCCTTACTTGACTCTGTGGTTGGATGAAACAAAATGTCCAGTCAGCCATTTTTTACCCTATAGATGTTCTTCTGCTAACAGAAGCAGTCTGAAGTTTTAAAGAGAAGAAGTTCTATCTTTACCAGCATACAGGAAGTAGCATTTTATTTTTAATGATACAAGTTGTAAAGCGTCTGCCAGCAACAGCAGCCGGTCAAGTCTCTGGGCTATGTGACTGACTTATGAGTATCTCATCACCCTGTATGTTTCTATAACATTGCGGAAACCCTGAGCTCACCCAACTCCGCAAAACTGGCAAAGGCAGCCAGGCACATCTGCGTCACTGCTGCGTTTTGGGATTGGACACTGAGCAGCTTCACCAGGGTGGGGATCACACCCAGGCTGACCAGCTGTGCTTGTAAAGAGTCTGTAGAAAAACAAATGAAAATTGCACGACTGCCCCTACTGGCCAATCACAATATACATATGCTTTTATCCAAGGCAATGCACATTTGCAAGGGAAAGCAGGGTCAGTCAATCCCAGGAGCAATTGGGGGTTTAGGGCCCAACAGTGAAACAGTTGGATTTGAACCAGTGACCTTCCAAACACAAACAGGAGCCTTTCAGTGGCCTAAACTACTAAGCTACATACTTTACTGGCAATTAAAAAAGACCGCTTAAAATACACTTAGAAAATGAAATGTCTAGGAGACTTTGTTGTGACAATAAAAGTGGTAAGATACCATAAAACCAGGATGCAGGGCCGGATCTGCCTTTTTAGGGTCCCTTGGCAAAGCAGTACCTGAGAGCAGAGGTGGAAAATCCAGTTTCGGAAAGTATAAATCCAGACCAAGACTTTTGTTTCAAGCAACCAGTTGAGTGCTCTGTGACTGTGACTCTTTATACTCAACTGGATGGTTGAAACAAAATCTTGGTCTGGATTTGTACTTTCTGAACCTGAACTTTCCACCTCTGCTTGGGAGGCCACCCCTACCAGGAAAACTGATGATCATTTTACTTCTGGCCCTGTCAGGATGACAGGATGCCATAGAATAACCAGATTAACGTGTTGGTTTGTATGATAATGTGAAGCTGTCTCCTGGCCGGTGTACTGTGGCATTTCCGTCGTTTGGTTCCCGTGTAGTGGTGAATGCTGTTAGAATAGGTTTGAAAAGGTGCTGTCTTTTTCTTCAAATAATGCCCTTTGTGCCTGAATTAATTCTACAAAACGCTGCGAAATGAGGAGTGGCTCAGCTGCGTCCTGAAATGCCACTCGCCTGTGCTATACTCATCAGCAGCCATTCACATGCTGACCTGTCTTCTTCTGCCAGACAGAGAGTCACAGGTCAGCTGGCTTCCTCATTAATGCACACATCATGCCAGGAGCGAACAGATTACTGGTGATCGTTATGGAAACAGTGGTCCATTTGAATGGCTCTGGATTAGAGTCTAATTACACCAATTCATGGTTGGACCGTCAGTTGATAAATATTCACTTTGATGGTCCGTTTGACTTTGGGGCTCTGGATTAGTATTTAATTACCCCGACTTATTGGCACTACAGGTGCTCCTCACTTTATGGTGGTACAACTTACAATATTTTGCCTTTAGGATGGTGCAATAGCGATGTACATTCGGAAGTCATTGGTAGTAGCTATTTACAGAACGCAACCCCATCATATACTGAGGAGCATCTGTACTCCAGCTGACAGACTGTAAGTCGAGGTCTCTGCCAGGGGAATTCAGTCACCCCTGGCCCCCTTGCAGATGTGGCCATCATCGGTACTAATGACGGCCACCATGGGGCGCCGCGACACAGTGGGCAGCTGGCTTTTGCTTGAGCCCATTAGCCGCATAATTGGCCTTCTGCTGTCTGTGAATCGACAATCATATCGGCCCCGTGCGGCCCCCTGCTTTCTATCCTGGGCATCTGGCAAAGCCGTTTTCTGCTCACTTACCTGGTTAATGGCTACTGAGTCACTGGGAGGCCACTGTTAGCTCTGACTACAGTAATTACATTTAAATTCAGTCATAAGCCGCAATGCATGTCAGGTGTACATGGAGAAATGACATCTGCTAAACTTGGAGCTAGAGGGGGGTGGTGTGTGGTTCAGTGGGTTAGGACAGAGTGTTGAGAATCAGAAGGTTGTAGGTTTGAATCTTATAACCAGCAGCAGAATTTCACCCTTGCACCTCTAAGCAAGGCCCTTCATTTGCAGTTACTCTAGAGATTAACTGACCCTCCATCTGCTAAAAAAAAATTAATGTAACTTCTCACTGAATTACCAACCTACATGAAAGTGGGACTATGCTGGGTTATTAGCCTTTTACATTAACTTTTTTTACATGATACTTTTATCCAAAGCAAATTAAAGTAGAGGAAAGGGCTACAACTTATGCATGCTCCCTAAGATTTGACCCTACAACCCTTGCATTGCTAGCACAACACACTACTTTTTGAGTTACAGGAGCATCTTACAAACACAATACCAGTCTCCAGGGTTGACAGATATGACAGTTAAAAGACAGGCTGCCGGCTGGCACATCCTCGCTCAATTCGACAATCACAGCGTCCGAGACGCCGGATGTGCTCAAGTCATGGATTAACAAGAGGTTCATCCTTGTTAAAGAAAAGAAGGAAGCAGGATAACTCGGGTAGCTGCAGGCTAATAGGACGAAAGGCGACTCTAGGATATTTGAATATGAGCAGCATAAGGGGCTGTCATTCATACAAAAGGGCCAACCTCATCATTAGCCAATGATATGATTTGAATCGGTGATTGACAAGGGAGGGCGCAGTCCAGTGGCCTGTATACGTCCCTGATAGGACAGCCCACGATCAGCCACGATGCACATTAGTCCCTATTGGCTGCCGTCAAACGAGATTAAATAGTAACATGTCATGAACTGAAAAACAGACATACAGTTATAACCCAAAGCCAGTGGGCTTATAAAAGTAATGAATATGTAGTGTCAGCCATCTCCTGAGTCCCCGGGGCGGCAGCTGGAGTACGGGGGTAGGAATATCCACAGCAGCTCTTAAAAAGGCTCCAACAGTGCATGATTTACAGAGTCCGCTGAGATAGCGAAGTCTGGGTGCTGCCTTGGGCGGTCAGTCCTGGCAGACAGTCTCTCTGTCTGTCATTTTGTCACATGGTTATATGGGACGCTGAGAACCTCAAGTGTCCAGCAGACTAATCTGACAGGGTGGTGGGAATCAGTGCCGCAGAGCGGGCTCCCATCAGCTCCGTGACGTCAGAGACGTACTGCAGCACACAGCACCCCAAAGCACGCTGGCGACGGGTGCAAGACGTCAGCTTACACGACTTCCTGTGGACAAAAGCGATGTCCCTGTAATGCACACCAGCGTTATTACGGCTTTGATTTTTATTTAATTTAGGTTTTATTTTTATATTATTTTCCATTTTCATTTGAAACCCCATTTAGTTTTAGTTTTCAACTTGGATTTATTCCTCGGTCCTCCCCTCCATCCTTTTTCAGTAACCACTTGCCCTGTTCAGGGTCAATGGGGGTCCAGAGCCTATGGGTACAAGGCAGTGAACAACCAAAGACGGGGCACCATCCCATTGCAGGGCACATTCACATATCATTCATTCACACAGGCAAACCTATAGGCAACTTTAGATTGCTTTTGTACTGTGGGGGAAAACCAGAGTACTGGGAGGAAACTCCATGTCGACATGGGGAGAACATGCAAACTCCACACACAGAGCCATGGCGGAAACTCAAACCCTGGTCCCAGAGATTTGAGACAACAGTACAAACCACTGCGCCGATCCAGTCCTTCCTGCTCCATACCAAAAACAAGGCCTAGCTAACAGCCCCCTCTTAGTTTGCACCAGCATCAGAGAGACCGAGTTTTTCCCATCTCCCTCCTCTAAAGCTGAGAATTTCTACACCGAGAACAATTATTCCATTGGCGAGAGAGCTATATTGCCTGTTAATAGCTATTTTCACACACAGAGCAGGGAGAGAATTCAAACTCCCAGTACTGGAGGTGTGAAGCAACAGTGCTACCAGCTGAGCTGCCACACCACTGTCTGAAGCAGACTTAAGAAACAAAAATGCGAAAAGCAACATGCACCACGACAACGCTTTCTCATGCATGCACAGCTGATGCAGGCTAAAGAGGCGAGACACTGCATTCAGTCCTTCATCCATCAATCCCACATCAATCACAGTGCAGTATCACCCCAGGTGACTCTGTGTCCTTCACAGGGGCTGAATGAGAGGATGAGAGGCGGAGGATCACAGAGGAGGAAACGCTGAAAGTTATTTATCTGGATAGTAAATATATATTTGCTCTGAAAAAAAATATACAATTAACATTAGAGCATATGCAAATTAAGAGTAATACAATAAAAACTGACAAGAACTCATTGCCTTTTCATGTATTTGTTACATTTCACCACCAGCTCAGTTACTTAATTATTTAAATTAGTTAAATGACTTGGAGTTGCCAAATTGCCCGTAGGTATGCATGTGTGCGTGACTGGTGGGTGAGTGTGCCCAGCGGTGGGTTGGCGCCCCATCCTGGGTTGTTCCCTGCCTTGCGCCCGCAGCCTCCGGGATAGGCTCCGGACCCCCCGCGACCCATATGGAATAAACGGTTATAGAAAATGGATGGATGGATAGTTAAATGACTCAATGACGTATTGACTAGCCACATGAAGTGTGCTAGTGGTCAAATAAAAAAATATACGGGTGTATTAGATGGATGATGAAAATCCTGGGGTGGCTTTAGGGGAGATTTGAAATAGCTAAGCTGACGCATTTTGAAAGACATTTACACAGTACTATACTTTTGTAACTCAGAATAGAAAACCCACATAGATCTCCCGTTCAGAGCCGAGGCTAACGAGGCTAACATTAACAGAGCAGCAGATTTCGTGCCACACTGTAATAGGATAGTACATAATTATGAGCCATATTCATTGGATGAGCTGTCAATACTATTCCTGAATTGATTCATATGCAGATGTTCCCAGATGGCATTTCCATATACCTCAGGTAGATGCTTTTGACAAAATCTTCTCATTTCTGCCAAGACTCTTTAGTTACTGCTTCCGGAATCGACCCTTTTCATCCTGTAACATTTGAGCTCTGAGGAATCATTCTGAGATTTCAGGAAGGATAACACCTCTGCCTATCCGGACACCAGTCTTCTGACTGAGAAAGCGGCATCATGTGGATTCCGTTTCGAACAAACACAGCATCACTTCATTCTCTCGGCTCGGAAGCTCATGCTATTAATAAGAATACTTTCAGTCACCCCAACATGATTTGAGGCAGTTATTCTTTGCATTGAAATCAGTAAAACTGTCCTGACTTAAAGGGTGACAGTCAATGCTGCCAATGAGGTTTGCCAAACACATTTTAAACATGCAGCTCACAAGGGTTTAAGATCATGGAGACTGCCCGCCTTAGCCTTAGGAGTGCTTATCAACACCGTCACCATCTTGAGTCAGCACAGGGTTCACAAAGCTGCTGGAACAGTTGGTGGTGGTACTCACGGCTCTCGTAGCAGATGTTGCCCAAGGCTCGGCCGGTCTGGAGCAGGACCTCCTGGTCCTCACAGTGCAGTAACTGCACCAGGGGTGGAATGAGGCCGGCATCTACACAGGAGCTCTGCATGAAGTCTGTGAGAAACAAAAGAACAACCATCAGACCTGGCAGGACTGTCTCACATTCGCATCCTGTAGGGAGGAGGAACGCAATGGTGTGGCTCTAGACATAAAAGTGAAGGACATGGGAGCCCAATTCCCTTCAGTGACTTGGGATTAGTGTGTGGCTCAATGGGCTGAGCTTCTATGCCCTTAATCAGAAGGTTGCCAGTTCGAAGCCTAGCCTCAATATATGTGCACAACAGGCACCTGCCCTTCACAGTCAGCCTGCTTGCATCTACAGAGAGCAAGTTCAAGTGAGGCATAAAGCATCTATTATTATTATTATTTCTACTACCAAAGACTTCATGGGAAATACACACATTACAAATCTCTTCATGATATACCAGCTGATAATGCTACAGACTGTGTATGTCAGAGCTCCCTCAAATCTGTCCCTCGATTACATGTTTTTAGTTCCCCCGAGTAGTTAGTTTAAAAATGACTGATTCTGATCAGCCACAGAGGCTTCACAGGTAAAGGAAGGCTGGAAAGTCAGCAGTACTTGGCCCTTGAGGACCGTGATTTGAATTGCCCTGGTGTATATTCATTTCAATATTATGGAAAACCCAACAAAAGGCAGAACGGAGTCCCTCGAGAGTAGGGTGACGAGATAATACATGTTAGGGAGGACACTTTGAGCTAGGACATGATTTATAAACTACCATTTCAATTAAAAGGGACCTCAAATTCACTTAAGCACTGAGTTCTTGCTGTGTACTAATTGGTCAGTCTCATATAATTATGCATGTGCCACTAATGTTAATGTGAAACAACTGGATGAGTCTTTCAATCAAGGAAACAAACCAGTCAAAGCACAAGAAAAACTGAAGTATTTAGCCAAGCACAGGAGCCTTTCAGTTTAAAAGTAATTTATAAAACCTGAAGTAGCTCAAAGTGTCCTACCTGACATGGATAATCTGGTCACCCTACTCAAGAGTCCATCCCCTCTGGCTTTCTCCGTATTTGGATGTGTGTGGAAGGTTGAGTGAGGGCAGAAGTGGCAAAACTTGGGGGCTGCAAAGGGATTCCAATATCCCCAGAGTGAAGCCCATTTATTACACAGCTAGAGCACTCCCAATCACAATAATAAATAAGGCCAGCAAATGCTCAAGGTGAGAATATTGTTGACAGCAACTGACATCGATGCTGAGCATCATGTTTCGATGGGTTCAGTTGCCAAGCTACATGACCATAAAATCCCTTTATTACTCACACCGGTGGGACAACTGCAACCTCTCTGATGTGTGGCACCAAGTGGGCTGGAGAAGATTCTTTGATGGTGACCCAAACACACCGGCCCTGACCCGAGATAAACATCCTACAATTATTGCAAGTCTGAGTCCAGTAGAGTTGGTTGTAAGGCCCAGTGGTTAACTGACGGTCATCCTTACCAGAGGGGGAAAGTTCAGGTCCAGAAAGTACAAATCCAGACTAAGCTTTTATTTAAACGAACCAGTTGTGTATAAAAAGTCTCAGTCACAGAGTACTCACCTGGTTGGTTGAAATAAAAGCTTGGTCTGGATTTTTACTTTCTGGACCTTAACTTTCCACCTTTTATCTTTATATTTATTCCTGGCATATAGCTACCAAATGTTCTGTTTTCTGGTAACCGGTTACCCCCCCATGAGGAGGATGCACATTTATTTGAATATGTGTTCCTCTGCAATTACTGTAAACATTAGATTGTATTTTCTTAAATTTTTAGCCAAAAGCCTGTTCCTCAATAACTAAGCTACTTACACCCTTAAGAAACTCCTTCAGGTGTCAGGTTGCTGGACCCCACAACATGATTTGACTCCCAAAGTTAATGGGTTTGATTAATTTTGCCAAAATTTTCTATGAATTAATGAGCACCCTATAGTCTAACTATTGACACGGTCACCTTTTCCATTGTCTGTATGCAAATCAGCAGAGTGACAAAGTGACTGAGCTCATTCTTTGGGTTAATGAATGGTATCAGTCATAGTTCAGCCATCCGGCCTCTACTGCTCTTCATGCTTATATAAAACCACCTCTAAATGCTGAAGTGTCATTTAATAACCAATTTAGGTTAATTTGTCTCACCAAGTTCCTTTGGGGAGGGTTTTCTATGAAAAATGGAGCTGAATTATCCCTGGGGAACGAACATTTCAGACGCTCCCCATGGACTGATGATAAAGACATCATTGTGTCATGAGTGATGTCATAGAAATGGGTGTTGATGACATCATAGTGCCGAGAGCAAGACTGCATGTTATAACCGAGACATAACCCGGGTCCAGTGCATTCATGTAGAAATTCAGACATCAGTGTGACACTGCATCAAAATATAAATGCATCAAAAATCAAAATATACACTTTTACTGTGAAAAAGCAGCAAAATTGAGGGATTAAGCCGTTTTCCATAGGCAGGTAGGAAAGATCTGATTTTGCAATATCACAAAAGCCTCATCAACAACAGTGCTGAAGTAGAGTTATTGCTTTAAGACAGACTTTGACACAAACTTTTACAAACGCTGAGACATTGTTAGAGGTAACAAAGCCAAATGCCATCCGCTGGTATGCCAACCAAAGCTATGTTCAGTGGTTGATCTCAGTAATGTTTTACAATAGCATTGGCTCCCTTCCCCACCTGAGCACAAAGGCAGCAGAAGATAGACCAGTCGTGAGAAATTAACCATGCAAAACCAGACATAGAACACAATGAGTCGGCCGCGTGAAAACAAATGAGCGTGATGAACACCAGGGGGCAATACACACCATTCTTGGTGACTTCAGCTATGATGGTAGCAGCCTTAGATGAGCAGGAGGCTTGTGGGTGCAAAAGAGCAGGGAACAGTGAGAGGACCTGGGCCTCCTGGATCTTTTCACTTGCCTCTGTGTCTGGGAGGGGTCAAAAACACACAGACTCCCCTTTAGATGGGAACAAAATAAACATGGATTGTGGTTTCAGAGACAGTTCCAACCAGAGAGAGCCCCGGATCAATGCAGCGGGGCCTACAGTCATGCAAGTGACAGTTGCGGTTTTGAGAGCACTAAATGGAAATTCTGGGTTCCCAAAACCACAGCCAGGGTCAAAATAAATGTAGGGTGGTTTCGGAAAATGATACTTCCCATTTCTGACATCTTCATCACTGTCCCCATGGACCTGTCACTCTGCAGTAGCTCAAGTTTGCGGTTGATGACTGACGGCATTGCAATGGAGTGTGTGCGTGTGTGTGTGTGTGTGTGGGGGGGTTGTACATATATATTACACTGTGGCGACATTTAGTTCCCACAATGTGGTAAAAACCTGTTATTTTGACGTTGTGGGGACGATCATTTTGGTCCCCACAAGGGGAAACTCAATTTTATAAAAAACTGTGACTGAAATCAAAAAACTGAAAGTGCCAAAAGTCATGTATTTTATTCGGTCACTTATGGTTAAGGTTAGGGCTGGGTAGGGGTTAAGGTTGTCATTGTATGGATTAGGGTTTTGCCCATAGAAATGAATGGAGAGTCCCCACAAAGATGTAGATACTTAATCTCTGTGTGTGTGTGTGTGTGTGTGTGTGTGTGTGTGTGTGTGTGTGTGTGTGTGTGTGTGTTCCCAGCCTACCCACAGCCTCTATTTACCCCCCATCTGAAAGGGATTTAACCTGGTATTTTAGTCTTATTTTGTTGAATATACTGGGAGTGTATCGAACCCTCAATCGTCTATCGAAGCGAATCGTGAGTAGACTGTATCATTACACCCCTAGGGGGCAGTGTGTGGCTCAGTGGGCTAAGCCTCTGTGCCTGTGATCAGAAGGTTCCTGGTTTGAGGCCAGACTCGGCATCGCTGCGGGTTCTTGAGCAAGGCCCTTAAACCCCAGCTCCCTGGGTTCTGCTATGGTTGGGTGCCCCTCGTGGCCAGCTGGCTCTCATCTACAGAGAGCAAGTTGGGGGAGGCGTAAAGAGAATTTCCCCAAGGGGATCAATATAGTATTTATTATTATTAGTTAAATGAAGTGGATTACTGGACGGATAGAAGAGAAGAGGGTAACAGGCCTGATGTATAACAAAGACGTGTGCACTTACTGTTGATGGCCAGGGCTTTCAGGAGGCAGTCCAAGCAGCCCTCTATGCTGTCCGATGTGCCATCGGCCACAGCTAGCTGCAGCTTTGACAAGGCCTCGTGCAGGCTGTCTTCTGCAGGAGTGAAGGGGACACCAGGGCTGGGTGATTTAGGTGGAATACCTGGCTGACTTAGGTCACATGCACAAGCTATCGCCAAGTGCACACTTAGACCAGCTATCAAGGCACAGACTGCAGGGTGAGGATGCTGCACGGCAGCTGGCCTGTGAATGCGGGAGAGAGGAGCTGAGCTTTCCTGCTGCTAACTAGGGCTGTTGGGGATTTGTGTGAGTGCATGGGCCGGGTCATCAATGGGTGCTGTGCTATAAGCCAGCTGGTTTCTGCACTGAGTCCATTTTCTGGATGAAGCACACATGAGATTACAAAAAACTACCAATTTGTATCTTTGAGGGTACAATTACTTGTCCCTGGGGATGTACCCTCAAGGGTCTGCCAGTTGTACCTTAGCTGTAGGTAAATGTACCTTTTAAGGTACAGGAATGGACTCTGAGCAACATTTTTGTACCATTGGGGGAACATTAACATTGTTTGTACCTTGGGTATCAAAACTGTACAAAGGGCTGTACGCTTTTTATGACAGTGGGCACTACCAACTGGTCCATGATACAATACTCATCACCACTAAGTCAACCGGTATCACCATTCAGCGCAACACAACATTACCATTGTACCCTGATGGTTAACACTCCAATATTGAAATACTGCAACTACTACAATCGAAAACAGGCCAAATTTAAATAGCAGGCATTAACAGGCATTTAAGTACCATGGGTGAGTCAGTGTCTTCAATAAAGTTCTTGTTCAACTCCCTGTCGCATAAACTCTGCACACATAAATAGTACATTACTGTTTTAAAAACAGCAAATATGAAAAACATGCACAATTAAACTTTTGACTTGTACTTTGGCATTTCAGAGGTAGACGCTCCACTGCATTTTTGCACTGCAGTGGATTTTGCACAGCATACGTAAACAGCATATTTTTATAGCAAATGTCAAAAAAAAGTAAAAACATCAATGAATCGATGCGAAGGTTCAAAATGACGATGAGAAATCCTGACATACTTAATGGTAATTTAACGATTTATTGCAGTATTGATACAGCTATACATCCGACACTGTTTGTTTGGCCAGAGATGGGAATGGACCGCTGGAGCGGACTCGGCATCAAGGGGGAGATCTTGGAAACGAATAAAGAACATTCTTCTATCTTCGGTACTTCATGTGACGATGATGTGTGAATAAATAAGTCCATAAATTTCCCAGCATTTCCAGTATATAATGTCATTTATAGTTGGAGATTTCGGCTGACAAAAGTCCTCGTGTAGACTCGATATCATCACTTACATGGCATATACCCCAGCGGAAGGGGTTAAAATTGTAATTCAACAAAACAGGAATTTCTACCTTATAGCGAGTAACTTCAGAGACCCTCTAGCTGCCTAATGTAGATAATTAATTGCCAAAACTCAAGTTAATAAGACGGAATAACTACGCAACATTTGGTCTGAGTGACAGAAATACTTGCATCTTTAATCAATAAACGGCAGTGAACTTTAAAAAGTCGGTGCTTTAAGTATCCCTCATTAATAATATTAAGGGAGTAAAACACAATAAAAGACGTCAGAAATACGTCTAAACAGTCATGCAAAATTTACATTAAACTTCAGCCTATTTGATAGCATGACAAAGGAAACAGAGATCCAAAATATACAGTGCCAGTACAACCAGAGTCCGGTCCTTATACTGGCTTTACAGGCTAATCACACCATTACTGTCACCGTGACACCCATTTATTAAATCCAGCAAAATAACTAGTGAAGAATATTGTTTGAATCAAATATCCCTACTTACCCATTAGGTTCTCGAAATGCTCGTTAGTCCGGGATGCAACGTATCGGGCGAAGGGTTCGGCAGGACTGGACCGAATCGGTCTTTTTCTGAACCACACAAGACGAACAATTAATCCCTAGACTGGCGGCACATCTAACATTTGCAATCATGGGCAAGCGACTGCATGCAGGCAGCGATATACAGAGACAGAGGGATAAAGGTGTTATACTCACTCAGCTAATTGACAACTGCGCTTTCCTTTACACTATTCCTATCGCGTTATTTAGATTCAGTCTCCTACGGAGTACCCTTAGTGAGTTCACTCCCACCTCCAGCACACCATTTGTGAACTGGCACCATTAAATGCCCCCACCCGGTGGCAGAGGGCTGGACGGTGGCGCCACCTTCTGGCCATGCCACGTGCGACCCGGCCCTTTGCTGACATTACGACATTTTGAATCGGGAGTTCGGCAGACGCAAGGTGATCCTCACTACCGAGATGCACAATTAAGACTATTGGCCATTCATTGTTAAAAATACAGTTAAGAGTAGTTTAAGGTGTGTTTCTAGCTGCTGCCCAGAAGCTCATAGACAATGAAGGAAGTAATCTGTTAAGATGTTCGTCCCAAATCCATCTCATAGTAAATCTTTTTTAAGAATTACCTGCATGTTGTGATCATAAAACAACTGGACGTTAAGTCAGTATCCATCATGAATGGCCTCACTTTTTGTGTTTAATGTAGTGCTTAAATGTTTTGTGCGAAATTATGTGCATATTATTTGCTTACGCAAAATGTTTTGATATTTTTTATAGCATATCCTATATTTACTATATAAATTAGATCATAAATGTTGATATATGTTAAAACTATAAATCTAATAATTAGCGAAGAAAATAAGTTCAAATAGTCTTTAATGAGCTTTATGAATATTTAACATTTGACTCCAGTAGTATAACTACTAATGTTCTTCTCTCGGTTGTACAGCCATCAGCGGGCGCCATCTAGTGGGCAGAATTGAGGAAACGTTAACATGATTTACATAGCGTGTTATTATAATGTATGTCTGAGTAGAGTGCGTTCCGAAAATCCAGACGGCTTTTAAGCTTTGCTCTTTTGGCGAATTTCTGCTTCAGGTACTTGTGAAAAATGCCGTGAGACACATATCCCTATTCATATAGTAAATACAGTGTTTCACCTGACATTCACCTTCCGTTTCAAACAGTGCTGTATACACAAAGTTACTTTGGCTGTTTTCTGTGTGGTTAACTGGTTTCTTGAGTGGTGTGGTTATCATTCTCGTATAAACCACAAGATTTATAGTAGAGGTGGATAGTTTAGGTTCCGAAAGTAAAAATCCAGGCCAAGACTTTGGTTCAACCAACCAACTAACTACAAAGAGTCAGTCATAAATAATAGGGGGCACAAATAATGTAGTATTATGCTATTACTTCTGTATTAATTAATCACAAACTAAGTCTTAATTACATACTGATCTCATGTTTCTTCATCATTAATGAATCATGACAGCTTTTATCTCAAGCAGTTACTATATTTCTTTATATATTTGTACTTTAGTAGTTATTGAGTTATTACTAAGTATTTGTGCCCCCCTCAAGTAAAGAGCTACTGGAAAAATAAATGAAAATATTACATTTAACTGGTTTTGGTCTATGTCTAAAGATTTTGCATGAAGAAAACTGGCAGCGGGCGACAGGGATTCAGTGCCTTGTTCCTCAGGCAAATAATCACCTGTTCTATCAGTTAAAATGAACTGTAATGTTTGATTTATTGGAATATCATCAGCCTTAATGTACTGTAATGCCAAGAATGAGTAATTATGCACAAATGTGGGTCTCCTTATAGTCACTATTACTATTGCTATTTATCTGAATGCAGACTTGAAGTCCTTCATTGATTTCACTTGATTCTGTCATGCAATGTCTGTCTGGAGAACGTCAGCCTACTGTGACCAATAAGGAGGAGAGGAAGGGGGATCCATTTCTACAAGAAATTCCTCCCAAAATCCTCCCAAATGGTCAGGGTGACAACAGAGGTAGGGACCAGCTTGATGAAATCATATAACAAATTACGATGAACAAGGGTCAGAGTGAAGCGGGCAGCATTTTGTTAGGGATTTCCGTGACTTGGTGAGCAGTCATTGCGGTTGCTGTAAATAATCCTCTGACCCTCCAAAGTGGAAGCCCTGCGACTGAGCTGTAGGCCTCTCACCCCCGCAGACCATCAGTCCCACCTTCTCAAGCCTCTGCTGAGCTGTCTCCAGGGCAGTCTCCAAGCATCTCTACATCTTCCAGCAATAATCCATTGTGTGACATCACCCCCCCCCCCCCATTTGTATTCTTTGATCTTGATTCGTGTGTTTATACGAATCTGAGTAGGATAACCAGACAAGGATGAGAAACACCTCGCCATCATATATGCCAAATATGTAATATTCTATATATAAAATCTATAGCTTCTTCCCCACAGCTGTTTCCCTGCTGAACTCAAAACACTATCACCAATACTCACCCAATTCCACCATAACTATGACCTGCACAACCCACCCACTTCATAGTTAATCAAATATACTGTGTGTGTATATATACATGCACATCACATACTTATATATATGGTGTATGAAACACTTATTCTTATTTATCGCAATTGAACTTTCTGATTCTATTTATACCCGTTATTTATATCATACCATGTAAGCAACCACCAAATGGCACGTTACAGGGAAACCGAGGGAGGTCAGACCCCGGACTGTAAGGCAGATACAAATAATTTATACAAAGGCTGAAGACACAGGAGGATTGGACAGGGTTTATGCAAGACACAGGCAAGGGTGCACACTTCAATTGGGAAAGTATTAGCAATAACACAAAGAAGGTGCTACTTCCAAACATTTCCCAGCATGCTCCTTGGTACAATACAGTGACTGCCATTGGCCGAAGCACAAAAGCTAGTTCCTTGCAGCATGCTTTGTGAGCGCTTACACAGAATCTCACGAGCTATGCTTATCTCTGTATCTGATACATTATTAGAACAATTGTCTGAAAGTGTCAGACAACAGGTGCATGAAGGTCTGATCTGTCCACTGAGAGCATGCAAACTGCTCGTTAAGGTGGCTCCCCGGGGACATGGTGCCTCCTGCCTGCTCACGCCTCCCCCAGGCTAAGGGGGACTCCCACTCAGGTGCACCGTTGCTTCCTGGGAATTAAAGTCACATCAAGAGATGGAGAAGGATGTGAAACGTCTATGCTGTAGAAGCATCCTCAGAAAGAGCCAGTGTCTCATTGTTACAGGTGTAGCTGCAATTTTAGGTAAGCAGACCTCCAAAATAACCGTTAAACATGATGCTACGTTACTGGAAAAACTGTTTTATTTGTCAATCATGTATGACTGTGGTAAACATCTTAAGATGCAATAGCAACAAGAATGAACTGAACAAGGCAGCACTTACATTGTTTTAAAGATACGTATTGCTATATAAGTGTTATTAATATTCGAAATATAGATTCCCTACGTCTATTAACTGCGGGTTTACTTTAACAATTACAAACTTCGTTTGGTGGAAAAATAGGGACAAGCTACAGGTACAATTTACAGGTTTCTGAAGCTGCTGGTCTTTATGAGTTTTTGTATCAGCAAATATTTGCTTTGGGTAAAAAGCAGGCCTATAGACTGTAATAAATTTTATGGAGTTGAGGTACAGCAACACTACTGGTATATCGGCGCAGGCTGCGCTTTTTGCTCAAATTTGGAACAATCAATAGAACACACTGAAGTACTTTTGTATGATTGGTAGCTATCAACACCCAACAAGGGTAGTCTTTTTTGGGGGTTGGGGTGGGGGGGTTCACACCCAGTATTTTAATTCTTGGTGGCAAAAGGCAAGCAATTAAATGTAAATCTAAAGTGTTAATAGCATAATGAAGACAGACAACGAACTATCATGTTCCCTGACGTGGTCCTATTCCCGCCCCCTCCCCTGTTTGTCTCCCCCAGGGGTCGGACTGGGTGTTCTGGTTCGGGAGTATGGCTCCCTGTCCCGACTCCACAGGCAGTACTTGGGCTTTCCTGGAGAGATCCTGATGAGGATGCTCAAGCTGGTCATCCTGCCGCTCATCGTCTCGAGCATCATAACAGGTCAGAGAATAAGGTGGAAGTTTCTATCTGGGAGCGTGAAGAACCCTTTCTATAAAGGTGTATTAGAAAGCAAAGCCCTTTTCTGGTTTCTCAAGTGATGTGGTCATCATCCCCATAGAGTAAATAAACCACTAGGCTACTGAAAACTAAGCACGTTCTGTGACTATGACCTGAAGAACCATAGACTTATATATCAAAACATTTGAAAAGTACTTTCTTTCATTTGGCTGATCATCACATGTTTATTTTAAGATCTTTCTTATCATTGACTGTTCATTTTTCTGGATTTTTCCATAGGCGTGGCTGCTCTGAATTCAGAAGTGTCAGCTCACATTGGTTTCCATGTGATAACTTACTATCTGTCAACTACTGCTTCAGCTGTTTGTCTGGGTAAGTCAACTCACCCCTCCCACCAGCCCGAAACACAATCGAGTATAATTTGATTAATCTATCATTGTTTTCCAGGAATGGTGTTAGTTGCAACTATCAAACCTGGACTTTCACACGGACCCCACAGTGTGGACTGGAATTGGTCTGCAGAACATGTTTCCACTCTGGACGCCGCGTTGGATCTTATCAGGTGAAGGATCATTGACAAATCCTCTCTTAATCATCCAGTACTCCAGAGCATGAAATTCTTAAATAAGTACCACCTTGCTGACTTTGACAGGTAGGTTTTGAGGTGTGGTGACTGTGTTAAAAACCGGCCATCGAAAATGAGACCATCAGTCCTTTGTTTTATATTTGCCTGCAGGAATATGTTTCCTGAGAATCTCGTTCAAGCTTGCTTTGAGCAGGTACAGTACAATCATGCAGCAGTGTAGTGAGGACAGAAATTGACAGCAGCTTGAGTCAATGAACAGATGGATTATGTGTTAACTCAAAACTTTATTCATGAGTGATTTTGCTAAACATTACAATGTATAGCTGTATTTAATAAATATTTCAATTTTGACCTTCATTACCCTGAGGGTATTCCACTGTTCTCCTTTTTTGCTTCAATTGTAGTATAAGACGCAACGGAAAGAAGCTAAACATCAGAGCATGCTCGATGGGAAGCCGGAACACACACCTGGGACTGTCACCATGACAATGCTTTCCCCACAGGTAAAACCTGTCTTTGACATTGCAGCTGGGGACAAGCGTAGAAAAACAGTCGGCCACAATGTAAGATAACAGAAAATAAATGTATTACATTTTGTGCCCTACGCTGCCTCAGGTTAGGCCCAGGTTAAGCAGCTGGAAGATGGACGGAAGGATATTGCATTTGTACCGCCAAAATCTAAATATACATGACCTCATGGCTTTGTCTTCTCAGAACCTGACTAAGGAGTACACCGTAGATGGGCTCTACACCAATGGTATCAATATTCTGGGCCTCATCATCTTCTGTGTGGTGTTTGGGCTGGTCATCCGACAGATGGGAGACAGAGGCCGTATTCTGGTGGAGTTCTTCAATGCTTTGAATGAAGCCACCATGAAGATGGTCCAGATCATCATGTGGTGAGGAGTATCTTTCTCTAGCATCTAAACATGGGAAGAGGTTCTAGCAGTTTTTGGAGACCCAAATACCCTTGAAGTACCTTCTCATATGGGATTCCTTTTAGTATCCAGCGACCGTAGTCAACAATTGTTCTGTACTTTTTTTGTAATTCACAGGTACATGCCCGTCGGAATACATTTGTTATGAGGTTTTTCAGTAGTCATGGTAGAACCAGTCCCAAAAAGACCCTTACATCACTTAAGATGTCTTATCTGATAAAGTACAGCACTGTGCAAAAGTCTTAGGCAGTCAAACAAAACTTCATGGAGGTGAGGTACAGCAACCCTACTGACCCTACTGAAATTAACAAGAATTTCTTTTGTTCTTTTGTTGGTTGTTCTCCAAAAAGTCACTGATATCTTGCTGGATGGCTAGATGAACACCGCTTCAGTTCCCAAACGTCTCCTCAGGGGCATCTCAGCCATTCCAAGTATTTGTTACATTTCACCACCAGCTCACTTCATTAATTGCTTAAATTAGTTAAAAAAAATCAGTGATGTACTGATTAGCTATACGAGGGGTGTTAGTGCTCAAATCAAAAAATACATGAATGTACTGGGCGGTAGCTGCAAATATGAGAGTAACATGAGGAGACGTGTTCAAATGGCTAAGCTGACACATTTTGACAGATATCATAGTTTTATGTCAACGTGAAGATCATTTAAACATTATTTCTTTGACTGCCTAAGATTTTTAACACAGTACTGTATATGTGAGTGAAGCAGGGTAACCGCCTAATCCATGTCCGGGGGGCACTATGAGCTAGGACAGGATTTGTAAACTACCATTTCAATTAAAAAGACCTGGATTTCATTTAAGCACAGTGAAGTTCTTGCTGTGTGCTGATTGGTCAATCTCCTATAATCATGCATGTGTCAGTAATGTTAATGTGAAACAGCTGGATGAGTCTTTCAATCCAGGAAACAAACCAGTCAAAGCACAAGAAGAACTGAAGTATTTAGCCAAACAGTTTCAGTTTTAAAGTAGTTTGTAAAACCTGAAGTAGTGTCCCCCCCCGACACAGAGTAGGCGGTCAATAGAGCAGGGGTGGGCAATCTTATCCGCAAAGGGCTAGAGGGAAGGGCTTACCTGCCTCCCCTCTGTTTTTATGTTTCGTTCACAGGTACATGCCTGTTGGGATACTGTTTCTTATAGCAGCCAAAGTACTGGAGGTGGAGGATTGGGGCATCTTCTGGAAGCTGGGGCTCTTTATGGTGACCGTGCTGTGTGGGTGAGCGGCCGTCACAACTAATAGGAGTCTATGGTGTTCCCTGCTGGCCTTTACACTGCCCAAAGTCCAGACCCAGCTCTACCAGCATTTGATGGAACTGGGGAAAGTTCATGAGATTGGCTCATTAGCCAGAAGTCACAGTTGTATGCTAATGCTTTCAGAAGTGGTAGAGTTGGCATTGGGAATCATGGTGTGTAATAAACAGTAAGTTTTCTTTCCCTGCTCCGGGTTTAAGGCTTAATTTCATGCCCATTATTTATGTACTTGGTTATCAATTTTGAGACAGAAAGTGATCAGGGAATTTTTTTATTATAAAACAGCAAAAAACAATTGCATTTAGCTCATGAGTAAATTCTCTGATAATCTGAACAAATCTTCTGTGGTGTTTGGCCAACATTTAGAAGGAAGATGTTCAACGAACAGTAGTTGTGACCTTTTAACTTCAGATAGACTGGCTTTAACTCATATGATGTGTGTTTTTCTTATCTCCAGACTCTCAATCCATTCCTTAATTTCTCTCCCATTTCTGTACGTGGTTCTTGTAAGAAAAAATCCCTTCCGATTCATCTGGGGCATGGCTGAGGCCTTGACGACTGCGTTTGTGCTCTCCTCCAGGTACAATGGACTGTGTAGAGCATGATTAAATTGTGTGGAAAAGTGTTCAATAAAATGCCAGAGAAGTTATTAAAGGTATTTGTTTAGCAGGTGAGCAACGTATTAGATATTTAGTTTTACTAACCTTAGGACTATGAATATGTTGAAAGAAACCTTACATAAGTGGTTAGAAATTAGAAGAACGTATGAAAGCAGCCCCTTTTGAACGTTTAGGAAATGTTCCCTCATGGAGTCTTAAAAAATGCTAAAAGAGAAATTTGATATTCTGCTTGTTTCCAATTCAACTACTAGCTCAGCCACGTTGCCAATCACCTTCCGCTGCGTAGAAGAGCACAACAGGATCGACAAGAGGGTCACTCGCTTCATGCTGCCAGTGGGCGCCACCATCAACATGGACGGCACAGCGCTCTACGAGGCCGTGGCGGCCATATTTGTGGCTCAGCTGCACGGCTACAACCTGGATGTGGGGAAGATCGCCACCATCAGGTGTGACGACTGGACTGCAATTTGTCATTAATAGAGAGAACGAGGGTCCCTGAATACCCTTCACAAGAAGGTTACTCCTGGCTGTTGGTTTCTCTTATTGACATTCCACAGGCCTTTACTGAAGTCAACCATAGAACTGTTGGATAGATCCTTGTAAACTGGTTGAGAGTTACAGCGCCTCCTCTGTTGCCTGCATTACCTGCAGTATAACGGCGACGATTGCCAGCATTGGGGCAGCGGGAATCCCTTCTGCAGGCGCTGTCAGTACACTCATGGTTCTGACCTCTGTGGGCCTGCCTGTGCATGACGTCTCACTGTTCATTGCTGTGGACTGGTTGCTGTGAGTCCCTCTCTTATCTTCGTGCTTTATGTATTAACCCTTTCAACTCGCTTTCACACAAGAAGAGTAGAGGTTGGCCAGCTGAAAAGTGTATTACTGAATAAGTACATTAGCTAAAAGATATGCTCAGTCATGATAGCTTCAAAATGCGAAGTAAATTTCTCGTTTGGTTTTGTTACAGTTAGGGTTTAACCAGACCTGGGACCACTAGAGGGTACACCTGTATCAGATCAGATATCTTGATCCCGCCTCCTCTAGTTGCTTAGACCCACCTCCTCTTCAATCTGGTTCAGAGAGATAACCAATCAATCATTTTTTTTGTTCTGCCCTCAGAGCATTTTTGTGTAAGTAAAACTCCCATGAACAGGTTGTTTTTTCTTTCTTTCTTTAATTCAGCGATCGTTTTCGCACAATGGTGAATGTGCTGGGGGATGCGGTCGGTGCTGGAATAGTCCAGAATCTGTCCAAGAAGGAGCTGGAGAGGACAATGTGTGAGCTGGGGGCCTCCAGTTCCAGAAGCCTTGACCCGGTGCTGGATGCCACTGAGAACTCTTACATCAATGGGGTCTTCGTTGACGAGAACACCGACGGGGACTTATTTAGTTCCTCTCAGTGTTAGAACAGTATTTCCTAACCTGGTCCTGAGGGACCCACAGATAGGCCATGTTTTTGCTCCCTCCCAGCTCCTTGCCAGACAGTCCAAATTACTGGGAGCTGGCAGGGAGCAAAAACGTGTAATGTCTGTGGGTTCCCGAGGACCGCATTGGGAAACACTGTGCTAGAGGACGTGAGCCTCCTGACCTGCACAACATTACAGCATCAACAGCATGGTGCATTTTATTCAGTTGACTGAGGGATGCAAAAAAGGTCAATAATTTATGCCGATTTGTACCACAGCTTCACTTCCTTGACCAAGTTTATGTAATTCTGTGCCTTGAAGAAAGCCTGAACAATCCTGCTAGCTTCAGGAGACTATAACTCCACAAAGAGAAGGGCCACTAACAGCAGCGATGCCGAGGAGACGCCCTGTTGGTCCCGTGTGGATTTTTCTGAAAGGGTCAGCACAGCAGGACAGGACTTTATTTCGCAAGCTGTGATTTAATACTCCGGTTATACACTTCGCTGTCTGGCACAACAATAAAATGAAGTATTTCGCTACAAAGTGCGACTGTACGTGTTGTGCATTCATGTGTCCGTGATGGACATTTTTACTCTATTATGCTGAAGCCTCATTTCTGTGGCGCTACAGTTTATGGACCATTGATGGCCTGGGTTAACAGGGTGTTAGGCAACAGAGATTAAGCTAACACTTGGGTGCAGTGATGCAGCACACTTGCCCAGTGTGTGTGTGTGTGTGTGTGTGTGTGTGTGTGTGTGGGTTATGTATATATTACATTGTGGGGACCAAATGTACTCACAATGTGATAAAAACCTGTTATTTTGACCTTGTGGGGACCGTTTTTTCGGTCCCCACAAGGGAAAACTCAATTTTATAAAAATCTGTGACTGCAATCAAAGATCGAGAAATACCAAAAGTCTTATATTTCAAATACATTATTAGTATTTTGTTTGGTTACTTATGGTTAAGGTTAGGGCTGGGTAGGGGTTAAGGTTGTCATTGTTGGGATTAGGGTTATGCCCACAGAAATGAATGGACTGTCCCCACACAAATATGAACACAAACGTGTGTGTGTGTATATGTGTGTGCAGGTAGGACTGCATGCTTCTGTGTGTCCCATTATGGACTGGCATCCTGTCCAAAATGTACCCAAGCCACGTGTAACTTGTGTGAAAGATGGATGGATGGATGAATGAATGGATGGATAGATGGTTAAATAGGTGTTAAAGCTTAGTAAAGTGTATGCAGCATAGACAGACCCCTCTGGGAGCAAAGTCTCCTGGGGAAGGAAGTGATACGTCACCCCGTGAATATAAGACACTCCTCCTAGCCCCCCTTGGGACACGCACACTCACTCACTTGCTCACACTTCCACACACTGGTCACACACACCCCGCAGCCTACAGGAAGCACCTGCTCACTCCAGCGGTCCCCAAATCTCTCCAAGCCCACCAGATCCTGCCCATCTTTCTCCATGGCTTCCAGTCGGCAGACGTCGGGGATGAGGGAGAAGAGCGAGGCAAGCTCTTTGGGGTTTAGGACATTCCTGAGGAAGAATTGGCTTTTGGTGGCCACCCTCCTGTCAGTGGTGTCAGGTGAGTGATTCTGTGCATGAAGCAGGAGGGGAAAGGGGCTTCTGGGTGGGACTGTAGGCTTAAAGTCTGCTCTCTTTAGCTTTATCCCAGTAGCAAACAATGGCTCCAGCTGTGTCCAGCCGGCTGGCTTGTACTAAGATCTGCTTGATCTCCATTCCTCTTCATCCCGTGGTCTCCACTAATGGGGGGGCTGTGCTGCTGTCCTGCTAAATGGCTTAACCCTCTGCCCCCGTATAACGGCACTGACCTAGGGCTGATATAGCTTGCCGTGCATGCCGATTCATACAAAAGGGCATCATTATACATTAATTTTTCAGTAAAGAGGTCTGTGCAGCAAGGGTTAGATAATTCGAATTTTAGATGACACCCAACATATCTGAAAGATACAATTTATTCATTTAATTTCAGCTGTATTCAGTGACTCCAGCTCAGAGGGGCTTATGTGGTCATCTTGACAAAATGTAATAAATGTAAATAATACAGCTGTGGAAAAAATCAAGAGACCGCTTTACATTTTTAAAAAATCTGCACTTTTAAATCCTGGTTTAATCGTGGTTCTGCTGGCAGAGGCTACACCGAGCAGCAGGCGGCTTCCAGGCTCAGCATTTCTAAGACAGCAGCACACAAGAATAAGGTGAAGCAGGAGACACTGCGAACGACCAGAAAGCAGCCAGGTAGAGGGTGGAAGCAAATTTCTAATGTCAGAGATGACTGTTAACTTATCCGACAGTTTCTCATGAATCGGAGGATGACCTCAAGTGACCTTCAAAAAGAATGGAAAATGTTAAGTGCAGGTGTGAAGTGCACTGCTAGGACAGTTCATAACAAGCTTCTAGAAGCAGGATTGAAGTTCCATAAAGCAAGGAAGAAGCCCTTCATCAATAAGAATCAGGGTAGAGCCAGGCTGGAGTTTGCAAAAAAATATGTATTTTTTCCATAAATTGAGAAATGAGTGAAACTGAAAATTCTGCTGTGGTCTCTTATTTATTCCAGAGCTGTATATCACAATAGCACATCATCAATATGTCTCATGATCTGTATGAGTAACACGGGAAATGCTACACTACTCATTATAAATAAGCATTATCATAGATCAGAGTCCTCCGCCCCTCCCCTGTTTGTCTCCCCCAGGGGTCGGACTGGGTGTTCTGGTTCGGGAGTATGGCTCCCTGTCCCGACTCCACAGGCAGTACTTGGGCTTTCCTGGAGAGATCCTGATGAGGATGCTCAAGCTGGTCATCCTGCCGCTCATCGTCTCGAGCATCATAACAGGTCAGAGAATAAGGTGGAAGTTTCTATCTGGGAGCGTGAAGAGCCCTTTCTGTAGTCTTAAGAATGTACAGGTTGTCATTGACTTACAACAGCCGACTGACTGGTCATAAATTGATTTGGTCGTAAGTCAGCCCTTTATTTTATATGCAAAAATTATCAAATGTATAGTATATTGAATAATAAAACTCTATCATCTTTAAGTCATATTGTTTATGGTGTTTTGACCTTTTCGTCACCATTTTCTTAGTTCATTGCTGCCTGCAGGTGGGCCGGAAACTGTCATTCGGTCATGGCCACATTTTTGTGGTGTCAAAATGGTCGTAAAGCCAATCATTCGTAAGTCGCATATGTCGTAAGTCAACAACGACCTGTTTTAATAATGCATCGTAACAAGTCAGGAATGAAAACTCACCGTGCTTTTAGTGAACTGTTTAGCGAACTAGTTCCCTGAAAAAAAATGAGAATCCCGTGAACCTTCACGTTGAAAATGGACCTTGGATTTGTGTATGGAATTTGGCCCTCAGAGAAAAACAGTTGTGGACCCCTGCTGTAAAGCTAGGAACGGTCTTTGGTGATCACTGCCTGCTTCTTCCATAGGAGTGGCTGCCCTCGATCTTCGGGCGTTGGGAAGGATTGGTGTTCGAGCCCTAGCCTACTACTTCTCCACCACCATCATCGCTGTCATCCTTGGTGAGTAAGGCACTGTTCCCAGCCTTCGCATCCCAGGCCATATTCCTGCGTCAAACCACGGAAAATCCCCTGGTTTACAAATAGATCCAAAAGAGCGACACACAGAATAACAGCCAAAATGAATAGAATAATGTCTTAGTTTTCCATCTAACATCTTCAAAAAGATGTGTAGTTTGGAAAATAAAGCTTTAGTATCAAAAGTTTGGACACACTTAGCCATAGAAAGGTTTATTTGTACTGTACTCTGGATTTCAGAATAATTAAACACATCAAAACTATAAAATAACATATATGGAATTATGCACTGACCAAAAAAAGAGTTAAACAAAATTCAAATCCTGTGTTTGGCAGAGTGATTCCTCCATTGAGCCTTTGAGCAAGGCCCATAACCCCAATTGCTCCAGGGACTGGTAGACCCTACCTTCTCCTCTACACCAGTTTCATGAGGCGGCCTCCTGGGATGCTTTTCCAGCTGTCCTGAAGGGGGTCCCACATATGCTGAGCTCTCATGGGCTGCTTTTCCTTCAAACTCTGGTGAAACTCCTCCAAAATCATCTCTACTGTGTTTAGGTCAGGTGGCCAGGTCATATGATACGACACTATCACTCTCCTTTACTGGTGGCTTGGCGTGTCCAACTTTTTGACTGATACTTTAGGTGTCAAGTCTCACAATTTACCTGTGAGGCTCACAGTTTTTTGCCTTTTGCTGGTATCTCACAAGGTGCTTAAACCAAACAAATAAGTTTACTTCAGTATCTGAAATGACCTGCTAAAGATAAGCAAAGGTTTATCTAAATACACATAAAAACATATATACCACTGTTTTTAGCCTCCCTGGATTCATTTCCGGGTTATAAACTAATACACTGGGGGTGGGTTTCTCTTCTGTGACCTCGGGAAGGAAAGTAGCTTTGCTATACTGCTGTCAGTCACATCCAAAATGACTGAGACAAGTCAATCAGATGCAAAATGCCAGTTTTCAGATCAGTGGAGCCTTTAGTATGACTGTATTGAGAAATCAAAACTGAGGGAAAGTGACATGCTTTGTAAGGTGTGTCAGCGAGTCTGTTTAACTGCAAGTGTTACTTTGTAGTAATAATAATAATATACACTATTGGCCAAAATTGTGGAAACGCCTATCATTTTTGGCATTACGCTTTAAAAATTACTACACGAATATTGATGGTAACATTTATAAACAATCAAAGAATGTTTACAAATATAATTCATGGGATGATTAAATAAGTAACTGGAGCAACAGTTGAATACAGTTCTGCAATCTCTAAAAATCAGAAATGTTTCCACAATTTTGGCCACTAGTATAAGCTAAAGGAGTCTAGAGGGCCTTTTTGATGACTCAAACGTAGAAGTTTTCCATCATCCAACTCCCTGTTTTCACTGTAGTTAGGTCCATGTATGTCATGGAGAGTGACTATGACATGGTGAAGGGACTCACGTGGGCTTGCAGGGATCGTCTTGGTGATGACTATTAAACCGGGGGCCTCCTGTCGAGTTGACATTCCTGACAAGATGGGGTCTGAGCTACTAGTCAGCACCGTGGATGCACTGCTGGATCTACTCAGGTAACACAAGAAGAGCGTAAGTGTGGATGAGTCGGTGTCACGCTTTTTGATTTAGAAGATCTCACTCAGTGAGAATCTCAAAGTATTATTTATTGTCGCTTGTTTAAAAATAAGTTATTCAAATAAGACTATTGTATAGCCTTTAGGAAACACGTAAGTAAGAACTTCATTGCACCATGTACGCAGGGCGAAAAAATTTCCTAGAAATTGAAGTGACATGAAAGTGCATTCTTATTTAACCAATAGGAACATGTTTCCAGAGAACCTTGTCCAGGCTACCTTCCAGCAGGTAAGCATGCTTTTATAATCAACATCAACCGCAGTAAACAAGAGCGGATACAATTCATAAGCTGGCACAAATCATGCTCAGTAATACATAATGAACCAGCAATCGCCTGGAAACAGACGTGTAACTAACCAAATAAGAAAATTACAGTACAAGACAAGCCTGAATGAGATTAAAGCCAGTCCACCACTGCTCAATGACTCCCTCACTGTGAGCGCCCCCTGTGATGTCACCACAGCACCAGCGGAGGTAGGTGTCAAGCCTGTCCCCTCAGGATATCTCACTCGATTACAAAGCAAGTGTACTTTGCTTGTAGGTACATGCGATTTAGTTTTTGAATTGGTTTAACATTAAAAGTTGTTTTTAAATGGAAGAACGGTCAGTAAATACAAGAAGGAACCTTTTACATTTTTGTTTGTATCTTTCACTATTACAGTCACACTAATGCAGGTTACTGTGTACAGTTTATGTTACAGAATATAACCAAGGACTATGAGACAGTTGGGCTCTACACAGATGGGATCAACATTCTGGGCCTCGTCATCTTCTGTGTGGTGTTTGGGCTGGTCATCCGACAGATGGGAGACAGAGGCCGTATTCTGGTGGAGTTCTTCAATGCTTTGAATGAAGCCACCATGAAGATGGTCCAGATCATCATGTGGTGAGGAGCATCTTTCTCTAGCATCTAAACATGGGAAGAGGTTCTAGCAGTTTTTGGAGACCCAAATACCCCTGAAGTATCTTTTCAAATGGGATTCCTTTTAGTATCCAGCGACCGTAGTCAACAATTGTTCTGTACTTTTTAATGTAATTCACAGGTACATGCCTCTCGGAATATTGTTTTTAATTACATCCAAGATCCTGCAAGTTGACGACTGGGACATCTTCTGGAAGCTGGGGCTCTACATGGTGACCGTACTGAGTGGGTGAGTTTTGCTCATCTCCATGTTGAGGGAAGGGCGAAACACATTGTGGTTCTATGTCAAAGGCAGACTATGGACAGATTAAGAGAGGCCTCACTCTCCATGGGTTTATGAAAAGAGGTAAAACGAGGTATAATATGGTAATCTGTACATCCGTATTGAACGGCTAAAGTCTACTTCATGAAAAAATCTAGAACATGCAGATGATCTTGATCTTGCATTGCTAGCAAGATGATGTGTGAAAATATTTGGCAAAGCTTTATATTAACTGTACCTTCATAATGCCTTTAAAATGCATTCATAGAACACTCAGGGCACTGTCATAATGCATTCATAATGCATTCATAATGCGCTCAATGAACATTCGTAAGCAGCATTTAGGTAAAGCATAACATCCTAACATACCTTAACAGCTGTAGTATACATTAACTGCAAACCTTATTACACAATTATGATGTTTGTTGTCATCATATAATGCATGTTATTAATGTATACTGAAACTGTTAAGGTATGTAAGGGTGCTAAGGTATACATACTGTTTATGAATGTTCTATGAATGCATTATGAATGCATGAAGGTGCAGTTAATGTAAAGCATTACCAAATAATTTAATATCTGTGCTATGACCATGGTGTGTATAGTCTTTTACATTTTTTTGATGACTTTGGATTTGTCTGAAATTTCACCTTGTTATTATAAAGAAACCCCCTGCATCTGTAAATGACTCCCCCCCCCAATGTCCCTCCCAAACAACAGGCTAGCGATACACTCCATAGTCATCCTACCACTTCTCTACTTTGCCTTCGTGAGGAAGAACCCTTTCACGTTCGTCTTGGGCATGACGCAAGCCCTGCTGACCGCCCTCATGGTTTCCTCCAGGTCCGACGTCCCTAACGCACTCACTCAGAGACAAGCTCAGCTTCCACATTCTGACTGATGACACTTTCATATTGTTATATGGGTTCAAAATTATTTTCTTCATGTGAAATTCTGAGGATGCTCGATCCTGTCCAGAAAACCCACTCCAAACATTTGATTCTGTTTGACCAGAGAAAGCAAAGTATTGATTTCCATGATTTAATACTATTTTTACAGTATAATCATAGTGCAACCAAAATGGAAAAAATGGTATTCACAATCATATACGAACCACATCTGTTCCCATGCAATGTAATCGATAACATGTGACATAACTCAACTCAACTCAATTCAATGTTCAATGTGACATTCAATTGATTTTGTGCAAAAACATTTTGACTTATGTTTAGCTCAGCCACGTTGCCAATCACCTTCCGCTGCGTAGAAGAGCACAACAGGATCGACAAGAGGGTCACTCGCTTCATGCTGCCAGTGGGCGCCACCATCAACTTGGACGGCACAGCGCTCTACGAGGCCGTGGCGGCCATATTTGTGGCTCAGCTGCACGACTACGACCTGGATGTGGGGAAGATCGCCACCATCAGGTATGCCACTGAAGTCACAGTGCGTAGTTTATGAAATGATCTAGAAAAAAGATGCGAAATATTGAATAGGGGATGATATCTTGGAATGTTTACTGTTTTGGATACCAGCTGAGTCTTTATAGCAGAGATGTCTGCTTATTTTGTTCATTTTGATTACAGCATTGCTGCTACAGCAGGCAGTATTGGGGCGGCAGGCATACCCAGTGCAGGTCTGGTAACCATCGTGATAGTCTTGACAGCATTGGACCTACCAGCAAGTGATGTCAGTCTTCTTATTGCGGTGGACTGGTTACTGTAAGCTTTCTCCTTGTTAGCCAGTGAGCCAAGGCTCTGTATGAAATGAGATCTGGTGATCTGGTTATAGAAACAAATGGGATCTATCCCTATTTTTGTTCAGAGATCGATTCCGTACCATGATCAACGTGCTGGGTGATGCTATTGGAACCGCAATAGTCCAGGCGCTATCGAAGAAAGAGCTGGAGAAGATGGACCACACCTCAGACACTGGCGTGATCGACCTGTTTGTCTTGGATACTACTGACAATAAGGACTGTGAGAGGAACACGTGTGTCAGTGATGGTTTCGTGGTTGAGAGGTCTGATGCTGTTTCATTCACACAGACATCTCGATTTTAAGGCATGTTCATTGGTTTTCCAAAATTGTTGGTCTAAAGCCCATGACTTCACTGCTGTGAGGTGGCTGGAGGTTATGGGCCCAGAGGTAAATGGGCTCATATTTGAGCAAAATCAATGTAGCATCAAACTGCAACACTCACCATGAGAAGTGGAGAGAAACTGATGATGATGATGATAGCATCGGGTATACATTCAAAACTAGACATACTGAGTTTCAGGTCACTGCACCCCTCCAGAATTTGTGCATATAGAGGAACAGAGTCTGTGATGAGTAATGTATTTAATAACGTAATCTACATTTTACTAATAAGAAGGTAGATGCAAGGTCTGGTCATGTCAGACTATGCATTTACATTTTTCTAAAAAAATGTTTCATTACATTCAGTAAACGTGCCGATGTGTAAGAGGTCTAGGCTGTATCTGTTTTTGGAATATAGACTCCAAATGGTTTGATGTAAGTTTCTTTCTTATGGTAATTGGTGCCTGAACTGTGTCCAATTAATGAGTAAAAAAAAAAGATAAATCCTTTATTAGCCATTTACACAAGTGATGGTACAGATAAACAATGGTGTCCTAGGAATCATCTTGTCCGATATGTATAGAGTGGCATGCATGTGTATTTGGGACAGTTTCTTTTGATTTTAATTGCAGAGTGTAATAAAGAAGTCATTAGAATATGTCTGAGTTATTTTATATCAAAAACCAAGAACCACGACAAAATCGAGGATCGACGAGGAATACAAATATCTCAGCAACATTAACTTCTGAAAAGATTAAACAGAAAATGAAGAGTGATGCATCATCCACCAGTCTAAAGAGTTCTGTGCTACACAAAATAAGCTACAGGGAATCTGAAAGGATCTCTACGTTATGAAGAAACCAGTTTATCATCATTAATAGACCCCAAATGTGCTGTGTTCTCCTTTCTGTCCCACCATGTCATAATGATTGGAAATAATGGCTTAAATCAGCAGCAGCCAAATTGATTCTGGTTCCGAAATTTCTGCTGAAACTGTAGTTCATTGCAGATTTGCAAGCATAGCCTTTACGGCGGGCAGAGGGAATTTCACATCAATATTTTATGCTGGACAAATGCAGTGGATGACAAACCATGCACTGCGTCCAAGGGAATTATAATGCCGTCTGTTCTGGAAGGTCTGGGAAATGCAGCCCATGGTCAAACTGAAAGCCAAGGACGACACGGCCTATGCTTGGCAGATGGTAAGTAGATATACAGAATCCAGAGTTAGTGAACTGAATTGCTCATGGCCGCATCCTTCTGAGCAAGCTTAATTATGGATAGCATAAACTAGGACCCGCCAGGAAACAAATGACATCATCTACTTTAGATGAGTTTGCAACGTGTCACCCTGACTGTCCTGTAAACCTCTTGAGCGACACAGTGTCATCAGTTTTGGGTCAATAAATATCATTTCTGACTGCCAAATCTAGATATTGCTGGCTAAAAAGTAAATGCTTATAATTTGGGATTTCTCCTGCGCTCCAGGTAAATTGGTTTCTCTAAATTGTACTGAGTGTGTATTTAAAATATTCTAGAGATCATAATTAGTACTACGACTGAAAATGGACGCTAAATTGTTTGGAAGATATGCTCCTGTGCTAAATATACTCAGACTGTAAATAATGAAAATCTATGATATACAACCAGACACCCCCCAAAAAAAACGCCGCCGCGGAACGACATACAACAGAATAGCTTGCCATCTTCTGGCCGCCCTGAATCACTGCATTAAGGAGAGCAGCGTACCTTTAAGTTAACGCACAGCAAAACGGACACGTACAGCAAAAGAAAAACAAAATATATTTACATAAATTGCGGACATAAAGTGATTATTCTGTTTTTTTAGAAGTATTTTGTAACTATATCGATGATAGATTATTCTTGTCAACATGCAAATAGAAATTTAAAATTTGATCATTTTAAATTTTCGCAAATTTTAGCCTGTGGTTGGCTCAAGAATACGCAGAAGTGTGAGCTTTGACTATTAATGCAGAATGTGAGTGACTTTAAAATTAGGGCGCTTCAGCGACTGTAGTTGTTTACCATTACATGCCCCACACGGCGACGTGCAGCACATAATTCTTATTGCCAGCAGAGGGCGCCAGACTAGTGACTCAGGAGCGCCTCAGCTGGAGGACTGAGACAAGAACAATGCACGTAAAAATGTGTGGACGCTAAAAAAATTTTAAAATTCTGCACAACACTCATTTTTCCTTGATTAAACCTTTTTTCCTCCAAAACTTCAGGATATATAAGTATACATTACATGTCTGAAAGAATCACACATTTTCTTCGGGAAAAACAATAAATAAAATTAGGTCAATGTAAAAATGTAATTTCCCACTCCATAAAGTCAAATGAAGCTGTAACCCGTGCTGCTTTTGCAACTACTCAAGAAAATCGAGGTATTGATTCTGCTAATCAGAGGCGTGGAAAATACAGGAAAAGAGTGTCCAGTCGAACTTGGACCTTGATTGTGATTAGTTCAAAAACACATTATCAGCACAAACAGATCGGTCTGATAATTGGCCGAGTTAGTCATTATCATTTGGTGATTTGAATACCCAGGCATTTCTTGCAATGTCCCTGTTTTTAAAAAAATCCTTTTGTCACACATTACTTTTGAATGATCAACTACTACTGATCAACGATAATACTGATCAGAGCATGAATGCTTGTGATGACATCACACTTAAAAATATTCAAATAATACTGTTTTGGTATTTTTCTCTAATTTACTTTAATCACTTTTGGGGTTATAAATGTTTCTTTCTCGGCATTTTCCGCGCCAGTTACTTTCCCTTTTTGATTCCACGTCACGCGTCCTGCGTCATCAGCTCGCGCGGCTCCTGCATCATAAAGTCAAAGTAAAACAGAGATTAGCTCGAAACGGGTCTCTCATCTGCTATTTAAAGCCATGCAATGAAACGGCTCGGCAGTAAAATTGCGAATTTTAATTTTTAAAACCTCCTTTACGCGTTATGTTTAGTGCGGCGAAATCATTTAAAATAGTAAAAGCAGCCGGAGAAATTGACTGCGGTACATACACTTCTATCTATTGAATGAAAGTAGAACTGATATTGAAATATTAAATATGAAATATGTCGCGCTAGCGGTGCAACCAAGTGCCAGTTTGATATAAACAGCATTCCCCAGACAGGCTGCCCGGCTCGCCGGCCTCTCGTCCCCCCAAAGCGGTCGGGGCGCCTGGCACTGATCAGTACCGAGCCCTGAAAGAGGGTGAAAAGTTTTCCACGACAGACACATAAAACAGACGAAGAGAATAGTACAGATTTATACATTTCTTTATTGTCCTAAAGTTCACCCTTTCGCTTTAATGCATGTGATTTATTTTTATTTTTCAAGAATATGGGCAGACTTTAAAATAAGGATGCTGTGTTGCCCATGCAAAAATTCATTTTTTTCTATGGCTGGTTGAGATTACAACTGGAAACTAAACAGTCGATTTTTAAATATTCCCCCCAGTCCGTTTACGTGCAGGACAATCCTTTCAAACTGCGGCGCTGGCTTTACGTCGTAGTTGACCTGCCTTTTGAGTTTTAAATCCAATTAAGACGAAGACATCAGTTTCAATGGGCTTGTATTTAATAGGGCGGCAGAGGTGAATCGCATCCTTATCGGCGCCGGCCGCATCCCGAGCGCCCCTCAGCGGAAACGCCCCTGTCACAGCGGCTGCTTATCGGCCGGTTGATCATTGACAGGCGGCGTGACCTTAGTACCGGAGCGTGGAGTCTGGATTCTGCCCCCAGCTTGATAAACGGCACCGGAGCGGCTCCGCTCCTCTCTGCGGACACCCAGACGGCACAAGGAGATCCAGCTCCTAGTATCCCCTAATCCCCCCCAGCCACAAGGCACATTATGTTTAGATTATTACTCATTTTCCTCTGCACGGCGTCGCCCTCCTTTTCTGCCTCTGTTGAAGGTGAGTGACCAAGATATCTCATGTATCAGTAATTTAATGCAATATGTGCTATTATCTATTATTACTATATATAAATATATCTACTCTTACTATTAATAATTTCATTTCATGAATCATTTTTGACTTAAATTGCTTTTAATTTGGAGGAATTTTGGCATGTCGTAAAAGCAGGTATTTACAGAAAATGTTAACTTTAGCAATATAATTAATAGTTCCTTGGTTTTTACTTGCAAAGTCTGTGGCTGTTAAGATTCATGTTTACATTCAGTTGTAGTTTTGTAAGCAAACTAAAGTTTTAGTGTGTGATATTAGTGTATTAGAATCCCAGAACTGTACAGCTTTAGCGATTCTGCAGTTCTGTACACTTGGACTTGATGATGCAACCCAACAGTGACACGTCAGTCTGTAATTCCCTCATCACTCAGTCATGCTTATGAGAAAGGGCACTAGTTTCGCTTCGCAATGTGATAGAGGTGGATTTCAGCTTGTTCAACTGAAACATCATCGAATCAACATGAGTTTCTTTGGAACTTTTTCCAAAATACTCTCTTCATCACGGAAGATGGTGCCTCTCTGGAATCTCCTTTACCGGCTGTCTGATGGCTTGTGGGTTTGGTGTTTGAGTTTTTTAATCTCACTAGCCGTATTTATGACCCTAACCCAGGGGTGGGCAATCTTATCCAGAAACGGCTATCATGTATGGGGGTTTTTGCTGCAACTCCCTAATTAGATTTCTAATTAAAGGACTGATTGGCTGATGAGTCCTCACACCTGGGTTTGAACATCTGACCTAAAGGTTATCCCAAAATCTCCCTAATCTGGTCTGAAATAGTAGGATGGAGTTTTGCGAGGTACAAGACACATTTCAAATGCTTCATGTGAATACAAGACATTAATAAACATAAAAACGACCTTCAACATTTCATTGGTAACGTTTTTGTTACGTTATGTGTTTGGTTGTATTTATTGAAGGTGGAAGGCTTCTGGAATAGGGCTTTCATTGTATGAAGAGAGAAGAACCTCTTTTTCACATGTCATTCATTGCTCATCTTTGTTTTTCCTAAAAGCATGTTCCCCTGTTGTTCCAGGTGGCGTCGTTGGGCCCAGGCTGAGTAATGGGCAGCTGTACAAATTCAGCTACTCCACTGAAGTGCTGCTGGACAGGGCGAAGGGGTCGTCTGAGAGCAGCACCGGCTATAGGGTTTCATCCAGCATTGACATCAACTTGGTGTGGAGAAATCCAAGCAGTAAAGATGATCAGCTACTCAAAGTGCTGGTATGTGGCTCTGGGTTAAATGAGGGCTTTGGGTCCGTTTCCTGTGCCGGCAACAGGAAAAAAGGAAACCAGCTGTGATGGCGATGAAAGACATCTTCAATTGGCTCCAGCTCAATGTGCGAGATTTGCTTTCCTGTGAAGGTGTGAGGTCACGAACCCAGATGACAGTAGGCCGTGTCTGTTATATACATTAAATACTTTGTGTCTAAAGGTTGGGTCTCTCATAGTCAGCCTCTTTTTCAAACAAGTTTATTGATGAAACCTGTTCCAAGTGGGTGTGAAACACCCAGATCAACCGGGGTGGGGGTAGGGGTGGTGTAGATGTCAGTCCAGCTCTTCCTTGACTGCTACAGATCGGAGATGTGAAGATTGAGAATGTTACACCGCGTCCAGAAAAGAAAAACATTCTCACTGGCTCCACTACCCAAAGCATTCTGGGAAAAGGCAACTTGGAGACGCTACAGAGACCCTTCCTGGTTCACTGGAAACTTGGGAAGGTGAGTGATGTGGTGGGCGTTTTGTTGATGCATTTGACAAGTACAAAATGGAACACTGAATGACATAATGATACTAATACAAGCCTCCCATTGGTGTGCTCTGTTTTACAGAAGTATTGCACACCGTGATAGATACTTATTCTCAAAGGAAATTGCAGGAGTACAGTAGCACAACAGTCACACTTAGACAGTAAAAAAAAACACGTTTAGACAGGAACAAATAATAAATGACAATGAAGAGTTACAGTGCAAAGAATGGAGGGCAAGTAGTGCACAGAATTCTGTAGCAGTGGCCTAATGGGTTGTATAATGAACAAATGAATTTTCTGTGAAATCAAGCGGTTCAAGGCCATCAGAGAGCCGCCATAGGGTGACCTTGTTGTAGAGTCTAATAGAGGCAATAGCAACCTTAGGCATTAATTCTGGTGATACACTGTGAAAATACCAAAGGTTTATGCCCCAAATATTTAGTGAGCTCATCCCAGCCTCCCTGAAGTAAAACTCCAGACACCTGGCATGCGTGCAAAGGTCAGGGTGGAAGGTGTGTCATGCTGCCCTTGAGATCACTGTGACAACACATGCAGGTCAGTGTGGCCAGCGCGGCACGTTGGCTAAAGGGCACCTGACGTACTGTTAGCCAGGACAGGCTGAACGCTGGGATCCTTACTGGAAATGCATTTCTATCAGATCTGGAGCGATGAGATCTGGTTGCTAAGTTTAAACTTTCTCTTTCATGTGTTTTAAAAGTATAATATATGGCAGGAGAGTGCAAACGGTAGATTTTTACTTAATGAGCAGATGCTTTTATCCAAAGCTATGTACATTTTTTTGAGACAGTAATTGGGGGTTAAGGGCCTTGCTGAAGGACCCAACTGTGAAATCAATTTGCCGACTATGAGATTTGAACCGGTGACCTTCCGATCACAGGCACGGTGTCTTAACCTGCTAAGTCACACTCCACTGTCTGTAGCGTGTGGCTCATTCAGTGTCAGTTACACGGTAATGTACTTAAATCACTGCCTGGAAATCTCACAGTTCTGTTTCCTCATGGTAGGTGAAGGGCCTGTACTCGTACCAGAATGAACCTGCAGTCATCAGAAACTTCAAGAGGGGCGTGGCCAGCCTTTTACAGCTGCAGCTCACTTCCGGAAAAGTGGAGGAGGTCATGGTTTAGTCTTCTATTGCTGGTGCAGTGACACAGATGGCCACAAGGGCCTTGTTATTTGCACTCGTTAATACTCATGTAATTAGAGTAGAGTAGATTAGATTACGTTCGATTTTTATTGATCCCAAATTCTTGAATTTGCTTTGATTTTAAATTTTTTTTTCTTCTGATCATACAGCAGTGTTAACGGAGAGTTGAACATAAATCGATAAATTCGAAATATATAAAAATTGTGCAGTCGTTTATTAACCATGAGCTCTGATTGGTGGCCCGGTTGTGTGAGATGTACTTTGATGTTGTTATTTCCATTTGGAATCAGGTGGATGTTTCCGGGACATGTACGGTGGAGTACAGGGTCGGGAAGGACCAGGTGACCCGAGTTAAGTCGCTGGACAGCTGTAAGACGGCTGAGAGGGGATTCACCACACTCAACCCGGTCAGTGACGCCTCACCATTTCCTATGGGGATAAAACGGGGATTTCTGGAAGCAGCATCCATGTCAGATCAGGTCATCAGGAAGTCAGGATGACCTGGAGCACTAGAAGCCTTCATATGTTAAAGGGGGATTCTGTTGATACCTACATATGGCATTGCTACAACAAGCAATGATTTTATGAACAGTGTGGCCCTACGCCATCTGCTCTCTGTCTCCCCCTACAGGTCCTGGGTGTTAATGGCAAGTCCTCCTCTATCACAGAGTTCGCCCTGCATGAAGGTTTCATCAAGTCGGCCATTTCCGAGGAGACACATGTCATCTCTCTCAATGCACGTCGCAGCATTGCCACCAAAGTGGTCTCCCGGTATGTCTGTGCAAATATACCTCAGACATTGAAAATAACCGTAAAACAATGGGAAACCCATTACATATTTAGAAAAGTGTTTTAAATACACTGAAGGCTGCTAATTAAATTGACATTAGCCTTATACGAATCACTGTTGCTGTCATATATATATATACTCTGTGTTTTTAGCGTTCAATCTTGTCTCAGCAAACCTTCTCTCCACTTTCTGTGACAGCTTGTGCTTAAACTTGGACCCGTGAGTTTGATTTCGGGTTTCTTAGTTGTGAGGCCGCAGGAGTGCTTATCCCGAGGCTTAGCGCCCTTCCTGAGCACTTACTGCACAGGCCTCAAATAAGTGTCAGCTTAGGCTGCAGTTTCACATGCGCTTTTTTACTGCGTTATATATGTGTGTTTACCTGATGTGGCCGTCAGATGTGCTAGGAGGGAGCTTATGAGAAAACGTGCATTCTGTGGTAGCTTACTGTGATTTTTTTTATTTTTTTTTTAGGCAGTCGCTGGTGCTGGTGATGAAAGAGGCCGGACCTCAGGAAAGTGCCGGAAAACAGATCGCCACTGTTATCAAATCGCTGGACGCCAATTTTGTCACCATTACCCTGTCTCCCCCAAAGGGCAAACATTACTGCAAGGGCTGCCCATCTGTAAGTGGCTGGAACATTCACTGAAGTTCACTCTGTTAGTGGCACTTCAATTAATTATTTTGGTAATCTGACCCCCCCCTCCCCCTTCCCCCCAAGCTCTGGGAGCATTGGCGGGGCATTCACAAGAACCTGGAACCAGAAAGGCTATCAAGAGCTGTGGGACCTCGCAGCTTCCTGGGGCTGATTCAGAGTCTGAGGAGAGCCTCTAAGGAGGAGATCCTTAGAGTGCTGAAAAACAGCACCACAACAGCCCTGTAAGCCCATGTAGACCCACACTATCTTCTGGATTGAGCCAATTTATGTTGAATCCTAACCACAGTTGAATGCTTCAGCCTTCAGGAGATCTTTAATAAGCTTGGTTCCTCCAGGACATTGCATTAAGTAGCTTTCCATTATTGTTTATAGTGGAAGCTCTTCCAGGGTGCAAATTCACGGTTGGTGCTGTATTTACCTCGTATATGTGACTGTGTTGCCCCCATCTCCTCACTGGCAGGCCTCAGTTGGTGGATTCCGTCACCTCCGCCCAGACTCCCGCCTCCATGGAGGCCATCCTGGAGTTTATAAACTTCTCCAACTCGGAGCAGCTGGTCTTGCAGGAGCGGTTCCTCTATGCCTGTGGCTTTGCCTCCCACCCCAATGAGGATTTGCTGAAGTCTCTGCTGGTGAGGAGAACCATCCTCTGCTACTTGCCTTTTGGACATGAACTGCCTTTCAGTCCTCATTGTAGCACTGGATGTTTGTCCATGCATTCTGTTAATATATATCTGTTGCAATGAATGCTTAATGACATAGACTGAATGTGGCTAATTAGTCATACGGAACTTATAAGGCTTATGGATTTGGCACACCTTCCCACTTCCTGATAGATGGACAGCGTTCAGATTTCAGGTGATCTGTGCCTGGAGATCCCCGTTTTATTGGTGTAACTCATTTTTACGTTCTGCAAAATGCACATAAGCTGTGCATGTAACATAAGTGCCATGCCCCTCCACCCAGGGTTTGTGGAAAGGGAAGATCGCCAGCAGTGACATCAGAGAGTCAGTGATGATCATCATGGGTGCCCTCATCCGGAAGCTCTGTCAGAAAGGGGGCTGCGACCTGCCCGTGAGTTCACTGGTCACTTTTCCCTTGAGTGACACTGTCATGATGTCATCGACCTTTTCTGGCTGCTGCGTAGTTAGCCTGTCACATCGACATGCATGTCATCGCTTGTTAGGTGGCTGGTGCAATCTGTTTAAGCATGTAACCTAGACCATATGCTAAGCAAGGTGATGTAGAGGCAGCTCTGAAGGTGGGTTGTTGTAGCCCTAACTCTAACCCCAACCCCAACCCATTCACCTCATAGACTGTAGTGCAAGTCAAGACCCTGATCCTGGAAGGTCCTGACAGCACACAGGTGGAGGCAGAAGTGCAGATGTACCTGCTGGCTATGAAGAATGCCCTGGTGCCCGAGGCCATCCCGGTGCTTACTAAGTACGCCGAATCGGAGGTCGGAGCCTACAGTACCATCGCCATCACAGCCCTGCAGAGATACAACTTCACTCTCATCACAGATGAGGTGGGTGTTTTGCGTCAGAATGCATAGGAGCCTGGAAATGCTTCAAAGTTCTTGACCCAAAAGAGTCTCAATGCTCAATGCTTGAACATGACAGCTGTGATGTCATCTATTCATGAATGGCCTGCTTTACAGGACAGATAACTGACAGATACTTAATTACTAGCTGGGCCAGATAAATTGTCAAAATGGATATGGTTAGTAATGACAACCAAAAGACATAAAGCTGAACAAGGAGTCAGGTTTGGTAAACCTGGCCTTTAAACAACCTTTCAGGTGCATGAGATCCTTAACAAACTTGAAGGCCTGGTTGAGCAAACCCTAGCTTGGTAATGTTGTGTTGCGTTCTGCTACTGTCCTGATAACCATTAACAACAGTGCAGAGTAGAGGCACTCAGTGGACATTCTAGAAGCCTGTAGGGATTACTTTCCTTCAACATTAACTGTTAATTGACTGGACAACCAAATACACTCCCCGGGTGTTTTACAACTAATATAGGGGCACAGAAGGTCTTTCGTCTTTTTCTGGAAGGGTAGCCATTCTTAAAGATTTTTGCTTCCCCACGATCCAGGTGAAACGGACGCTGAACCGCATCTACCACCAGAACCGTCGGGTCTTCGAGAAGAACGTGCGGGCGGCGGCTGCCGACGTCATTTTCAGCAGCAGCCCCTCGTACATGGAAGTGAAAAACCTGCTGCTGTCCATCGGGCATCTGCCTCACGAGATGAACAAGTACATGCTCTCCAAAGTGCAGGATATCCTGCGCTTTGAGATGCCTGCCAGGTGCGTGATGGGAAGTGTAGTCCAATGGCAGTGAGGCTTCACTCTCAGTAGAATCTAGTGTGGCTCATTCTTGCATGAGGCATCTTCTTCAGCCAGTGTATTATGGTAAAATCATTTTGGTACAGATTGCTATGAGTGCTGGTGTCATGGTAAATTGGAAATATAAAAATATAATAGTCCTGTTATACTTTGATAATTCTCTGATTTTCATTTGACTGTAACCATATATCATGTATGTGAGAATTTACAGAACTGGAGCAGTGACTGTTGTTTGTGGTTCTTCAGTAAGGTAATCAAAAAGGTCCTGAAGGACATGCATACACACAACTACGACCGCTTCTCCAAGATGGGGTCCTCCTCTGCTTTCTCTGGCTACATGACAAGTGGGTGACCATCTTTTTTCACCTTACCTTTCTTCTGCCATCGCTATACTTCTGGGTGAATCCTCATCATAATCGTTTTGAATCTGGTTTTTGAATGAATGAATGAATGAATGAATGTTACATTTATATGGCGCTTTTCAAGTCACCTGAAGCACTTTACGGAACCAATAGGGAGCCACTTCAGCCACCACCACTGTGTAGCCCCCACCTGGATGCTGCGATGGCAACCTTTCTGCACCAGTACACTCACCACACAGTAGCTAAGGTGGTGAAGGGACAGGAGAGAATTCACCAGTTAGATATAGAGGATGATTAGGAGGCCAGATTTGATAGGGCCACAGTATTGTGTTTGCAGTATTTCTCTGGTTCCAGTGTTGTGGAGAATTTTTGTTGGATATTTTGTCACAGCTGTGTGTAGTAATACACAGAAGACAACAAAATATGTGCAGCTGTGATGAACAGAGGTGGAAAGTTCGGGTTCAGAAAGTAGAAATCCAGACCAATATTTTGTTTCAACCAACCAGTTGAGTGTAAAGGGTCATAGTGACAGAGTACTCAGCTGGTTGGTTGAAGCAAAATCTGGGTCTGAATTTTTACTTTCTGGACCTGGACTTTCTACCACTGATGATAAATGTGTTCTCCTGTAGAAGAGATGGACATCACCACCATCTACAACCTTGACCTCCTGTACTCTGGGTCTGGGGTCCTCCGTAGGAGCAACATGAACATCTTTGCTCTCAGTGGGAGTTTCCATCTCCATGGTCTTCAGGTAAGCTGAAGAAACAGTGCCTGGCATGATTGTCAAAGTGACGACAAGGCAGACGTTGCAGCTGACGGTGACCGTGTCAAACTCCTGTTTCCCAGGTGGCTATTGAGGCGCAGGGCCTGGAGTCCCTGATCGCTGCCACGCCTGATGAAGGCGAGGAGGAGCTGGAGTCTTTTGCCGGCATGTCGGCTTTGCTCTTCGACGTGCAGCTACGTCCTGTCACCTTTTTCAAGGGCTACAGTGACCTCATGTCCAAGATGTTCTCCATGTCTGGAGACCCCATGAATGTTGTCAAAGGCCTCATCCTGTTGCTGGACCACTCCCAGGTATGAGCGCTGTGGCTTCACTCTAAACACCTGCCTTGACTTGCATGGACTGTACATTTAATGTCTGCACTAAATAATACTGCTTATAGCGTGATGCTCTTCTCAGATCTGATTGGTCAGCAAGATCTTAATTCATATTCTATAACTGCACATTCGGCCAGGTGACTCACAGTAATAAATTAATGCGCTATAATCTTTAATTATAACTAACATTTCTTAAAATTTCAGATATAGAACACAATTTAAAAATGAACAGTAACTAAACAGAAATGTTTAATCATTGGTGGAGGAAAGTAATTCTACTAGTAAATGCGTTTTGGGCTTGTAAGTGTGAAAGTCATGTCTTTAACTACAAACATGTAAGCTAAATGTGTAGTTACCTTGGTATAAGTGGGTTAACATACGCCAAGCCGTACGTTATACGTTTTTAAACGCGTAACGTATTACGTAACGTAACGCTTAACGTATAACGTTTAAAAACATAATGCTTGGCTTGTCATGCATTAACCCTTACATATTACACCCTCTCTGGGGATTGCAGTTCCAAATTCTCGATGCAGTGATAACTCCTGTAACCAGTGATGTTCTCACTGCAAGGTATTAGTCTTGTAACATTACAATTAGTCTATTTTTGACTGAATGCTTTCAGTTCCTGCAATAAAGGGAGATATATGGGGTCCTGCTTCAGGACGTCCAATACCGGGCAGTGAAGTTTTAAGTGAGATTACCATAGTTGTTTTACAGTGGATGAAATGTCTTGTGGGATTTGAAGCTGTTTGGCTGAAGTTGATTGGTGGCGTAAAGGAAGAAATTTGGGCTGTATTTAAACTGTAATAAATCTACTGTAAGCAACAGTTGTGTGTTTCGTATACATTACAGGCGTATTATGCCTGTATATAAGCAGTAATAAATTAAGAAAAATGCCTTTGGAGTACAGGCGCCGTTAGTTGAGGATGCCTAAAATTAGACCTTTACACCGGATAGCTTGAAATGTCCTACAGGCAGTCCTTGCTTGAGAAGCCATATTCATTTCATCTTTCCACAGTCCAGTGCTGTTTGCTGGTTTTTGAATTCTTCCGTGCCGTCTGCCTCCCCCCCCCTACTCAGGTCCTCCAGTTACAGTCTGGGCTGAAAGCCAGCATGGAGTTCCAGGGGGGCTTGGCCATTGACATTTCAGGCGGTATGGAGATTAGCCTGTGGTACCAGGAGTCCAAAACCAGCGTTAATAACAGGTATGAGGTCTCTTCGGTGGGTGTGAGGCCCAGAGAACGGACCTGGGTCGTTACAGATCGATGTGGGCTACGCTGTGGTGGGGAAGGCCCTGTGAGTAGGGTCACATCCCTCTGGTGTACTGGGTGAAGGGCAGGTCATGTGTACACTCGATGATGGATTCACACCCAGGATTACGGCATTAGCTGCCTGACATACTCTCTTTACTACAGAGCTGGGCAGAGGATGATTTATGTCACCGAACATGCCAGTCATGTGGTCAGAGCCAGCTAAGTGAGCTCTACAAATCATTTTAATTCATTACGCTATCATACGTAGTATTTTCTGAAAATCAGAAATACCAGTCAAAAAAATGGTCAAAATCCCGTTTTCTCATAAAATTTTACAGTATTTTAGAATGAAAAGTAACATTACGCATTAAATAAAAAAATGTTAGCCTTTAGCCTTAGCATTGGCTATGGCTTCCTGCTGTCGTGTTGCTAACAGCGCTAGCCGTTAGCCATGGCCTGCGTCATTGGGCGGTTTTGAATGGGTGATTGTAACAAAACATCCCGGCTGTTGTCTGATGGCATGTCGGTGGGCTTCGCCTGGGCTCTTCGGCCGGTCTTTTGGGTGGTATTTGGCGTTGGGTTTGCACCAGCATGCGCGAATGGCAGCAGCAGGTGTGCGATTCACTGCTGGTCTCATATCCCCTCTCCTGTTGAGCATGTCACGCTATCTATAGGACTACAGTAAGCATGGGGGCCATTGTCATCAGCTGCTGGGGTCATTATTATATGGGCAAGCACACACACCTTTGCGAAGGTGCTCAAAAACACACGGCCTTGTCACTTTCCATTTAGTTTTCAATAAAATAATGAGCATTGGCCACAGTCATCCAGAAGGAAAATTTGTAAGAGTATATTATTACACACCTTGGTCTTGAAGGCGCTCCAGCAAGGGTTCCTATATCTTTGTTCCTAGTTGCTACACTGTGTTGCCTCAACTTCTTGCCAAAGTGTGTTGTTGACTAACGTTGACCATGACATTAGACTTGTCTCACTGCCTTCTCCCAGAGGTGCTCTGGTGATGAACGCAAATGTGACTGTGGACCTGGAGTTCGCACGGGCTGGAATGGAGGTCAGCTTTGAGTCTGAGGCATCGCTGGACTTCATCACTACGGTCCAGTTCTCTAAGTATCCCTTCCTGGTTTGTCTGCAGATGGATAAGGCCACTTTCCCCTACAGGTGAGCCGTGCGCTGCATGTCAGTCTGCTACTGGTCACCAATGTACAAAATGGTGGGTGCCTATTACCCATAATCCTTTGCTAACCCTCACAATTAGCAAGGATTGCTATACTGGAAGAAGTTTTTTGATGTATTATCCCATTCTGAAACGTTATTATGATCAAAACGCAAAAAACAAAAATTTAAAAATTATCATGCGATCTCCATCCCTTGCAGAGAGACCCTAACAAAATATGAGGGCCTTTCGTCGGGGAAAAGCTTTATCTCCCGCAAAGGCAGGAAGGGCCTGGTTCCTGGCTCGGAATTCCCCCTGCACCTTGAGAACTCCAACATGTGCAAGAAGGTGTTTGAAGGGTAGCTTCCTCTCTTCCCCAGATCCCTCACTCCAGGATACTCTGGGAGTGTGAGAGCTCTCATGGGGGTCAGTGGGATGAGCAGAGGAGTGCCGTGGGCAAAGTGCCTCACCCCACCCCCTAGCCGAGCTCCAGTTCTATTTATTATTTAGGAAAATGTTCCGAAACACATCTCTAAAGCCGACAGTGGGAATGCATAGCCAAGGAAAGTCACACATGCAATACAATGTTTACATACTTGTTTTGCAAAGCAAAAATATATGTATTATTGGTATTAGGGAACATTGGTGCCTTTCAGATTTTTCTGTTAATGTATTATTTGAATTTGTTTTTGTATGGGTATTCACAAGTATCCTTTGTTTTAAGTACACACTTTACTGTACGCTAAAAGATATTTCCATATACATGGATGTTTAACTGCTGTATTTGAATAAATCTCTGGCTCCACCTGATGTGTGCCCGTTTACAGAAACGGTCAGGACAATTCGTAAGAAAACACTAATTAAAAGTGCAAATCGTTTACTTGGAATGAGATCGTAAATGCCAGAAGGAAGTAACTGAGGGTGTCTGGATGTGGTGGACCTGGGACAGCGAGTGGGTTGGGTAGGGGCATATACAGGGACGGGGCCACAGGGGTACGAGCCCCAGCTAAAAGCTGATTGGACCCTGGAGTGCCCCCTCCCTGTCACTCACTGATTCAAAACACTCTATTGGCTAATGATAAGGTTGCTCCTTTGCATAAATTATGGCCCTTCTTTTGCTCTTAAAAAAAATCATTGAATTTCCCCTGGGGCAGGGGGAGTATCCTCAGCGTCCTGCACACCTGGCTGTGAACCTTTCAGTGAGTGTAGTTCCAGTCCTTCATATCAACGACGGTGGAGCACTGAATGGATATCATTCCTAAAACCTGACCATAGCATGCAAGCGAATGAAAACTCCGTCATTACCATGTATATATTGGCTTAAGAAATTGGGTTTGGATGTCCGAAGGTGCAACTTCTTGTTAATCGCCTGGCAAGGACAAACTCTGGGTTTTATATTCTTTTGGCATGTTTATTGCCCCATCATTTCCTATAAGATTGTGTGGCCAGAGCCTTAATTACTGTGATTGTACTCCTGAAACGAAGTGATTTCCACGCGAATGTAATAAATGAGCAGTCTGGCTGTGTTTTCACTTTTCCCTGATAAAAGTGTCCCCTGAGAATAGTATTTGTGTGTGTGGAATGCTCTTTGCGAAGCCACCTGAGCATATGGTGCCTCTTTCTGACTCTCATTCTCACTCACGGCTCAGCACCCTTGGCTTGGAGCATGGGCACACCATGTTCTCTTTTGGAATTGCCCCGTGGGCGGTTGGCATCATGGCAACACTTCCTGGTGTGCTTCAGCAAGGGCCGCTGAGATGGAAGTTGGAGGTCTTTGGAAGTTACACGCTGGCCTACCGGATCCTTGTCCCACAGGTCCAGTTGGGCCCAGTCAGAAGGGGCTGTGATGGGTGCGCTGTACGGTGGTATGACACTGAATACCCATGAGGCATTACTGCTCTAATAAACACCGAGGGACATGGATGGCACTGACGCTCGTACGACTAATTAGGAGTGTTGGATCTTGAGTACCTCTCGCCTTTCAAGTGTTCTGGAAGGGTCACTTGAACAAGCTAAATATAGTACTGATTTGGATGAGGTATGGAAAGGGTAGCGCAAATGTGTGCATTCCTCAGACTTTGGATCAAACGATGAGCACAACTATTTCAGCTCTTCAATGCCGACATTAGACATCCTTTGATAAACTTATTAAAAATAAACTACGGCTGGGTTGGCCTGCAGGCACATGTCTTCTGGCCTAGCTATAACGTAATATATTGCTTGGCACTAGATGTGTCAGACTCATGACATCAAAGCCCCTCCCCTTGTTGTCGGGGGAGATCTCAATGCAACAACTGGGTGTTAATAGGGATTCTTTAAGAGCAGATGGACAACAGCTGGGAGCAATGGGGTGCCTGTCACTCATCCCGTTTCCATAGCAACAGCACAAACAAACCAATAAACTGACGGGCTAAACTAAACCAGCTAGCGAGTAAGGTTTCACATACCGTTGGAAATCCTGCTTCTCTTCATGGTATAATCATCAAGATTCACATGTCTGCAGCAATAAATTAAGTTATATATTACAGTGGACAGATGAGACTATTTACCATGCAGCCTAGACTAAGATCGCAAATAAACCCAAACATTTCAACAGAGGCTTAGGAAAACGACCAGAGCAGTCTGTACCCATAATTACTTATAACTGAGTGTGAAATTCATCTGAAAAATAATGTTGCCTCTATATATATATATATATGCACTTTAACTAGGTCCTTGTTATCCTTAACCCCATCTGTAACCACCCCCCCCCCCACAGATCCATTATAACCATGATGGTAATTTGAACCCTTTCAACTTTCCCCCATTACATTAAGTCTAAATGAAACTGTGAGGCTGCTCTGAAAACCACGATAACTATGTGGTGATGGTAAGGTTTGGTCAGATGCCAGCCAACGTAAATGTAACACTTGGGGGGGGAATCCGTGCGATGGCTGCGATCAGCACCTCCCTCTTTTCCCCTGGGGTTCACGGAGGCCAGGAGAGTAAACAGGTAGTGTTCAAAGCAGACCGTGAAGCTGGGTGTAAACAGGAAGAGAAAATAATGATTGACAGACGTGAGTGGTGGAACAGTACATCGTTTAGGCATCGGTCTCAATGTACATCAGCTTGCAAAATCCATACATTCACTCTAACAACTGTTTGCTCGCCAGTCTCCTTGTAATTCATCTGTGGAACCTTATTCACCAAAGTCTGTTCACTGTCTCTTGTCTTTTCAAGTAATCCATCTTTTCCCAAGAATTCCAGTTCCGTTTGATAGCATGACGTTCACATCCTCGAGGTAGTGGGGGAGTGCTACTTTCCAAACCCTCCCCACCTGTGGCAACCGATTCTTCTACCAAGTGTCCTCTGAGGTCTTCACATACATCTCTCTTACCTTCACCACGTTACATTGTCCAGTTCAACCTTCATCTCAAAAACATTTCAGTCCACAGTATCTTTTTCACCAAGCAAGCATTGACATTGGACCTTATCATTCTTTGCCCACAACCCCAAAACATCTAACTGGTTTCTGATTGGAAGTTCACATTAATGGGGGTGGCGGGGGGTGGGAGGGTGCTGATTTTAAACCTCTTCCTTTTTCATGAAGGGTCCTTATCCCAGCAAGGCTTGGCTTACTGCACAAAGTCTTTAAAACCCAGAAACCATGAGCTTTCCCTAAAGTTGATGCATCCAAACAATAAAAATTACTCTTTATTTGCTATTCTTAGTGAGTTTGGGTTTTCACAGCTCAGATAAGGTGCACCTCATATAAAAAAAATCTTGCCCAAAAACAAGGCTGGCACAAAGTCAGGTACAATGTGAATAGAAACATGATCCAAGATTTACTGATTAGCAGCAGACTGACCTTGTGAAGGAAACGTAGGCACTTTTTTCTGAATTTCAAGCGATGTACTACCACCTCGGTTAACCAGGTATATGTGCTGTATTGCTAGGTTGAGACTGTAGTGAAACATTGATCCACTATTGGTCTTTATGTGCCTTCAAGCATTAAGATAGTAATTTCTGTCTGAATGTGGATCTGGGGCTTCACTCACATATACAGGTTTCATATTGAGAAAAATACAACAGAACTGCATAGGGCTTCACAGCCATAGGGCCTGAGAGATTAACAATATTCCAAAGTGTGACATTCATTACTTTTTCCAGCACACAGGGAGTGCACAGATCATAATTTACAATCAACCATTTCAAAATTACCTCAGGATTTATGACAGCAGTGATTTCTATGTAAAAAAAATTCACAAACGGAACACATTTTATCCAGAGACCTAAATATTACAGTTTACGCGAATCTGCTGTGGCTGTTGAATGAGGTTATGTGTTTTATCAACAGTACTTGTCTGAATAGCTCCTATTATTAGAAAACCTCAGTCTGAAGTTAAAAATAGATCATGGTAAATACAGTAGAGACTCCAGCTTAAGGTCCTTAAAAGTGCAACAGTTTTTTTTATTTTTAAAAAGTTGATGTGCAAACCCACGTTGTGTCCTCTGGAATCGACTGAAAGTCACACTCTCACTGACAAAGACACATGGTGTAACAGTGATGGTTTTAAACAAAAAACTTCTACAGGTTTTCAGGTAAACGGACTGACCAGCAGTTTAGGATACCTGTGATTCGTGTTCATTTTACTGTAACAAAAAAGAAAAACAGGGCACCAACCTATGCGTAACTTAACTGTGGATCTAGACAGCTTCACATTGTCCTCTCTTTCACTGGCAGAACAGGCCACTTAACATGTCATGCGGCTCAGCAATGGGTGCTAAAGAATACACTGCACAATTTTCAGTTTTATTTTGTAAATAAAACTGCTCAGCTCAGCTGATTACAGCTCAGGTTTCTTTTAATATTGACATTTGTTTTATTTTTCTCCATTTTTACACCAAAAATACAGGTTGTGATGTTTTTAAGCCAAGAAATTGGTGAGATGGGTTCATTTCAAATTCTGACCTAAAAAACAGCAGACGTATGCATACATCAAACATGTACAGTCACACTGAGGCAACCTGGAAGAAAAGATGAGGTTGCTCACACAGGTTTAAAGTTTTGCTCTTTCAAAAACCACCGAAGATGCTGAGCTGTGTGAGTAAGACCGCATTTACACACTATTCGTTTTTTGATCCAAACGTTTGTTTAATGCAATTATTTTTGCTGTCCTAAAACGCCTAGGCTACAGGGGCCCTCTTTTCAGATTCTCAGGGAATCACAGTCCCACGGGCTAAATAGCTCCTTCCAGGGTTGCCCTGACAGGTAAAACAGTGCCAGGTCTGGTACCCCTCCACCGTACTCAGACAGAGAGACACATGGTCATTTATAACTACAGCGATAACCTTAACACATGCAAATTCACACACACACACACACACACACACACACCCATCCTCTCTAGCAGTCGGTTTCCCCCTTACATGGGGGTCAAAGCCTGGAACCCATAGAGGAAACATTCCCCTAAAAAGTCCCAGCAGGTGCCTCCATGGACCTGCAGCTACTTTGGTAACTTTTGCCAAAGTAAGGCGCAGACTCGGCTCTAACCGGCCCTGGATTCTGAGCCAAAGTTAGGCTGGAGTCCCTGCTGTTGAGAGCACATGCCGTTCTGCACTGCACTCAGCCCCTCATCAAACACAGCGGTGCACAGAGGGTGTCCTTGATCACATACACACTGCAGTAACCCATGTCTGGTACACTGCCGTGTACCATGGTAGTGTACGCTGCTGGTATACATGAGAGATGGGCCCTCTTCAGAGACTGAGGAGGGGACGGAGGCCTGGTACTTCACTTAAGCTAAAGGGCAACGAGTAGAAGCTGTCTGGCCCAAAGGGTATGTATGCCCCTGCCCCACTGCAGCCTGATGGCAGTCTTCCCAAAAACAGGAGTTGTTTTTGTCCACAGGACAGCAATCTATACTGTTGATTAAGCTCTCTTTCATTCTGCAAAGCAGAGTTTGTCAGTTGCATGGGATATCCCTGAGCTCCGCATATTCCCAGAGCTGCTTGCATAGTGTTCTCTAGAGCACGGTCACAAGCATCCCATTGTGGTCTCCAAGGAAACACCATCATTAGACCAGATCGTGTTGTGAACCATTCGATAACGATTGTCGAGCAAGTACTTTCGGTGCTGCCTCGAGTCAGCAGCATCTCACGAGGGCTTTTGCCGACCACCCATAAACTATGTATCTGCAAATGAAAGAGTAGGATGTGGTGGTTGGAGGCGTACTGGGGTATACTATTTTGTTTGCTGCACACATATTGGAAACATATTTTTTTCTCCTGGCTTGTTCATGCCAACGGAGGTGCTAGTAATGGTACAGCGACTGGCATGCATTTCATTTTATAGTAATGGTTTGGCAACTTGGTTGCAAGAGTCAAAGGGAGACTCAAAGATGATAACTGACTGCGGGAAAGGAAAGAAAGAAATGATGAAGGAGGGGCGTAAGGGAATTGAGCAGGCTGAAAGAGGAGATGTGGCTGGGCGGGTCAGCAGTGCGGCCTGACTGGTGACCATGAACCGAGTCGTGCCAGTATAGGCTCAAGAAAACCAAGTGATCGTGGGAATTGCAGGAAAACTTCATGGATTGTCCCTGAGAGACATGGAAAGCAGAAAGGAGGTGAATTATTAAATAAGCTCTTGGGTGTGTCACCTCAGACATCAACTGAATATGGCCCTCTAATACTTTAATCGTAATAAATACCAGAATATTTGAATAACTATTCTAGTTTAGTTCTCAATCTTAATAAATATTAAATACATTACAACTGCTTCTGCTTGTTCTACAACATCTGCTAACCTATTGCAGGATGCCGGAAAATGATCACAACATATTTAAGCAATAACATACAAGAAGGGGTGTGGTTATACTCCAGTTTATCACAGCCGTGATATATTGGAGTATAACCACATGACTGTGAGTATGTTGTTGCTTTTTTAAGTTAAGAGATAATACTTTGCTTGATTATTTTCGGGCCTCTGTTAAAAAAAAATATATAGTTCCCACTAGCCAACTGTTGACTGTTGCCAAGCAACACAAACATTCCAATGCAACACAGCTCACTCGCTGCCAACTACTTTGCATCATTTCAATTTAAAGATTTAACCCATAAGAACCCGGACCCATTTCCCCCTAAAGGAAAATTATGGGGAATATAAAACAGACCAAATGGACCACATGGAACACATTTCTAATTTGTTTTTTAAATTCTGACCTGTAAAAACGAACATGTCACTTTGGGGCCTATTGAGGTAATGTCAAGGATAAAGTTGTGTGATAAAGTTTCCAGGACATTTTAAGTCGTAGTGACACCTGTGTCACAGTGGGTTCTTATGGGTTAAAGTAACGGTTTTTAGATACACCTGTAAAGCGGAGTGATACATCTGATGTGAAATGTCCAAGTGTGGTTGTACTCTTATAACAACACTCATAGAACGCCTCTTGTCCAATCAGATTTCTTGGTCGGAACTAACTGTTGTATAATTACAGATCACATGGAAACACTGCAGAGGCCCAGATCACAACCAATAGAGTTAAGAACACAGAATTAGGGCAAGGCCAATACAGTCCTCTTCGATAACTTTAACTTATGTTATGCAAAATGTGTTTTCCTTGACCTGTTGATGCCAGCAGAATGTCCGTCTCTCATTTTGACAGACAGCGCAAGTTACTTGGCATAATTTATTATTAACTGATGACTGCCTTATATTCCGGACAGCAAACTCAACTGGCTTTTGGGTTTCCAGGGCTGCTGTGAACAGTTTGTTTATGTGAATGGGCAGCGCCAGTGCTGGCCCTCTGGCCCAGACTTCCTGACAGCCCCAGCCTATTAAAAGGTGACCTCAGCACAGCTCGGTGCCACAGCCAGCGTCTGATATCTCCCAGCAGCTGAAGCTCTTCCTGCATCAGCACAACAAATGCTCCGCACAGTGTGACCTTCTCTACCACACTCCCCACTCCCTACCACCCAAAGCAGGCCCACGCAGTCCTGCAACACACCCTCTTCTACTGCAAAGCCCAGCGGCCTGCCAGGGTTGTGCTCTGACCTTGGTTTGTGATCTAGCTTACATAAACAAATATCTTCACCAGGAATTAGGCTATTCTTTCCAAGCAGGGCGTGCATGTGGAAATACAGCTATATAAAAACACCATCGGAACATGACTGCCCTTGAAAACTGCGGTCAAAATTTTAAAAACAAAATTTATACTGAAAATATGAGACTTTGTGTCTTAAACATCACGAGAACTTTCATCCCAAGTCATTAAATAACGTCATCTCAAGTGTCAGAGATACTACTTCTTGTGCAAATCTTATATTGCTGCCATAATACCCTCTACACTCGCCCTCAATGAAGGGCAATGAATGTAATATGCCTACTGGATGATGCTGGGGTGGCTGAACAAGTTAATACCTCATAAACTGATAAGTAGGAGAAGGATCATCAGTTTATCAGAAAACACCAATTGACTGATTCCCTGTTAACAACCTGTAGTAACGATTACTGCCGAATAAGGCATCTATTTACAGAGTCTTACGCAGGAAACTACACCAAGCAAAACATACTTAAATGGAACCATCCAACACCAATTAGCATGGAATCACTCAAAGGATTCCACTAGAACCTTAATGTACAAAGCAAAATGGATACAACCACTAATACCCTGAATGATTCTGCAGGTGATAATACAACGATAGTATTGCGATTTTTCATTCGACTGTAAAAAATGAATAAACTTTTGCAAACCTCTCACATACATTCAGAAGTCCATAGCTTCTGATCTCCTTCCATTAATGCACACTGCTATGTCTATAATGTCCACGTTTGATGGATACTGTAATTGTCATTTTGTTAAAAGAACAAAACATGCACTATAATTGTGAGCATTGCAATATGTCACAAAAATGTCACAAAACTATGCATACAACAGAAAGATGAAGAATACTTACATGTCAAGCCACCTGCAGTTTACCTGTGCTCTACAACAAAACTCATAGTGGTTCCATCAAACGATGGTGGAGCAATGATTCTTGGACCTTGCTGCGTTGTAATGCTGATGATGGGCTTTCCGTCAGAGGGACACTGGACGGCTTCAGAGCCTCTGTTAGTGATAAACTGGGGCATGGTGGCACCTTGTGGGGACCACCCCGTGGGGCTATAGTAAGGGCTCTCCCAGCATACCACGTCCACTGACTGCCCCTCATGCGTGACCTCTTGGCTGGCAGGTTTGTCTACACTACTGTCTGCCTCCGGTGGTGTTTGGGCAGGCAGCATGGTCGTAGAGGGCATGAAGCCTGGATAGATCACGTAAGCAGGGCTATACGAACTGGGGCTGAGTGCCAGGGGTGAGACAGACACAGGAACAGGAGTCACAGATGACTGTGACATAGGGATGTCCACATACTGCCTGGTCTCGGGGTCAAACAGCCTCCGTGTGGCTGGCTGGACTGGGGTGTCCACCAGGTAATAGTGCCCCGTGGTGGGATCTAGTAGCATCTTCCGCTGGGTCTGTTGAAAGGCCTCGGCTGATGGTGTCGCCAGCGCTGCGGGCACTGGTTGTGAGAAGCAGACGACCTGTGGCTGTGCACCCTGTGCTGCCATTGGCAGGGAGTGATGGTAGATGGTAGCAGAAGGGGAGTCTGGGGACCGTGTCTCTGAGGTGACAGTTCTGTTAGCTGTCTGTTTGCTGTGTCTCCTTGTATTGGCTTTGTTAGGATGACCGGTGGGGCTTTGGTCCTGATGTTTGGCACTAGTGGATGACCAAGTACTAGTTGACTTGTTCATTGGCTCTCTGCTGGATGAGGCAATCAGTTTTTTGGTGTGACATTTAACGGGTATAGTCAGGTAATTCTCAGAATCACAGAGGGCAGATGGGTTCCCTTCTCTGCAATTAGGCATTTCTTTTTCCTCTGCTGCATGCCTAGGCTGGGATATTTTTAATGACAGAGGTGCTTCTGTGTTTTTAGATACAGAGCATTTGGTGCCAGGATGTGCTGACGATATGAGAACTTTGTTGTTGCTGCTACTGCTGCTGGTCATATAATTTTTATTCCCGGGCGGGAATGCTGTTTTATTACTGAAAAGTCCGCTTTGATGAGATGCCGCTTTAGATGAATGTGTTTCCTCTTGATTAAATGGGATGTGTAACGTTTTAAGGAATTCTTTCCTTTCTTTTTTGGGGCACCCTTCTGGAGTGGAAACAGCAGACAATGTTGGGGGTGACCGATTTGAATTTTGGTGGGAGTTTGCGTGGATTAACTTCTCGGTACCCACTGCCGTGCAGCCAGTCAGGTTTCCAGACTCTGCTCCAGATTCCGATTTTCCAGTAGGTAATTGTTCTGCACTGGTAATAAGTGAAAGTACGTGACTGTCCGTAACTGGCCTGGGGGCCTGGATTTTACGCTTCCATTCGTTGCGATCGAAGACGTATAGTTGCTCCATCGTTTTGACCGCTGCCCTCAGTTTCTCTATGGCGGCTTGGTTCGCCACTTTTGACTCCGCCTTCCTTTCACCTGTGTCAATGACCTGTTGTTTACTGGTAGCTAAAGGAACTCGACCTGTTGCTCGTTTCACTAGTACGCTTCTGTTTTTAGCGTCGTCTGCAGGCACGAGGGAAGATGACGTGCCAATCTCCGGTTTACCCTCAGCAAGCCTCTTCCTCGAGACTGCCGTTACGTCTTCCGTTTGTTTCGCGTTACTGTTTGTATTCACCGACTGACACTTGATAACTAGGGGTGACAGAGATGCTGTGGTTTTGACGGGTTCCTCTATAGTTGCCTTCTGCTCCACATTTGAATCAGCTGTGGCTGCTGCTTTGTTTTCCTGATTATCGAGTGAAACAAAGTGATAAGAACTTTTGACCAACTTCCGCACATCTCTAACCTGGTAAATTGGAGGCTGAATCTTTCCCTTGGTATCCCGGATGTCTCTGACTATGAAATGAGGCACTTTCTCCATCATCTCTCCCTTCAGTGATGTGATAAGCGTTTGGCATTTGGAGTCACCGGCCGACCTTACAGCGCTGGTCGCATTGGACACTATGTTTGGAGTTAGTAGATTAGCTATGTTGAATGGATGGGGTTTGTTGTCCTTCACACTCTGCAAGCTTATTTTGATTCCAGGTGGCTTTGGTGGCCCAGTACTACCCGTGTCGCTAGTGCTATTGAAGCTCAGTTTGGTGTCCCTTAATTCTCCGTGCTCAGTTATGACGTGAGTCGGATATTTATTAATTGTTTTCCCCAGTCCCCTGTCTTTGGAGGGAAGCTGTATGCTTGGCACAAATAGATGGGACATTTTAGTTAGTCTACCGTTTCCTGTTTCAAGGTCGAGGTTTGCTTTACCGAAGTTGCCGGTGAACGATGCCGGCTTCCTGGCTGGAGTCTTCTTACTTTCCTGTTCCTTCTGAAACTCTGGTCCGTCTTCTCTCCAGCTTCGGAAAGCACTATTTTGGCTACGAAGGAGGGTGCTCTTAGTTCCCTCCGATGCTCCTTTCTTCGTGTCTGCAAGCTTTTCATATGCTGCATCACTGTTTGGTTCCGGTGAAATAGTTAACGATACCTCTCTTTGCCTGTTATCCTTCGGTTCACAGGAATTGCCATCTACTATGTCTCCAAGTTCATCCAGAGAAACAATAGTGATCCCTGACCCTGTCTCAAAAATCTTAGAGCCTTGCCTTTGTATGTTCTCAGTCTCGTCCATGGTAACCTTCTCCCTAGGAATTTCGTTGTCCTTGCACAGGAAGCTTGGAGACAGAATTGGGTATGTGTCCGATATCTCTCCCCTTTCCATTTTACGTTCCTGTTCAAACTGCATTTTCTTCGAAATAACATTTTTCAGAAGACTCGAGGCAAATACGGACTTCTTGTGTGTGTCATCCATGGCTTCCCCCGTCTCGCAAGCTGGGTGACTGGCCTCAATCCTTGGCTCACTTGGCAGGGTGCCTGTAACTTCATCTATTGAATGTGATCCCGCAGCATTTTCTGCAAATTTCACATGCCTGTCTCTGTCGTCAATGCCAGCTCGGACATTACAACGGAAATTCAGAGTTTCTGTCAAAGTTATCACCCCGCTCTGCCCTTCACCAAATTTGCTCCTCACCTCAATTTTCTTTGTGGATGACGACGTGCCACTGGGATCAGGCAGGCTGCTATTCATAGCAAAAATCTTTGTTTGGGTTCCTTTCTGACTGGGTGATGGTAATGCATGTTTGCCTATTGCCCCTGAATTACTGTTAATTTCAAACGTTGAAGCAGAACTTTTATGGGACATATTTTGATCCCTTCCCTGTGTGAGGTTACTGCATTTTAAATCAACAAATGCAGACCACCTGTTCAGCCCCAGGCCGTGCTCTGATGCAGGTGACTCGCTGGAGGTGCTGAAATTAATGGCATCGAAATACGGACAGGCTAAGCTCCGGAAAGCCCTAGTCGTTAAATTGCGCACCTCCTTATCAGCATCGTCCATTTCGCTTATTGAACTGGATGCTCCGCTGGAGTACTCCGCGATGTCTTTCCCCTTTAACTTACTGCCAATATGCAGGCGGCCCGGGGCCGGGATAAAGCAGTTCGCCCTGTCACATATTGCCTCTGCTTTTACATTTTGGCTTTTGAAAACATAGCCGTTCAAATCTCCCTCGTGCTTAGCACAGTAATGCAGGTTTTCATTGTCCAGGCTGTTGCGCTGGTCGTTTATAGCCCTGGAAGCGGTTTTGATTGACAGGTGGATCTGTCCCACAGAATTCCCACTCCCGTTCTGGTGCTTTGACAGGATTTCATCCGGACTCGCGCATTTGTGCAAGTCGCACAGATCGTGTTCCTGCTTAGTGCTGACCGCTGTCCCGTTAGTGCGACACAGGAGTGTCGTATTATTAGATTGTTCCTGGTTGCTTTTCAGTTTCGCCAAAGTCTTGTCCTCTAATACCTGCGCTTCCTCGATCGTCTCGTCGCTGTCGAAAGAAGCGTAGTCGACGAACGAATAGACCCGGTTGTCATCCTCAATGTCCCAGCAGGATCCGCCGCCGAAGTCGTAGTCCACATCGTGGTCTAACTCTAGCAGCTGTATCTCATGGGTCGTTATGTAGTGAGACTCGTCCTCGACGCAAATAGGGGTGCAGTTATCAGATAAAACCACGCTTAGGCCATCGTCTGATTCACTTTTCCTGGCCAGATACATATCCGTGTAGTGCAATTCTTCGCTTTCGAACGAAGTATTTTTTGTATTGCAACTTAGCCGCAGACTGTCCGGTTTGCGCTCCGCTACAGCATCCCGTTTGTCGGCTGGAACTTCGTCACAGTCCCCGAAATCGTTAGGAGAGTCCGGGGAAGACGCTGTTTCGGACGAAAGGTTACTCTCTGCTCTCTTTGCGGGTCTGACGTGCCCGGTATGTTCTTCATTATTAGATTTACAGTCCTTGGTGGGGATGTAAGCAGCATGTTCCCTCCGATCGCAGTCAACTGCTCTCTTGTCCGCTGAAAGCGGCGTGTCATTATTGCATTTAATTATAGCCAGTTGGTTCCCCTCGCCAGTAAAAGTAACTTTTACAGTTTTTGTACCTTCCGCTTTCATGTCAAGCAAATCATCCAGATCCACGTATTTCGAATCTTCCTGTTGCGTCCCGGGATTACAAAGACCCTTGTCGGACTGAAGCTTTCTGTAAGGACTGGTGTCTCCTCGGTAAGTTAAAGTTTTCTGGAGCGCTTCCATTCGGTAGGTTTCCCCGATGTTACAAGGTCTTTGTTGTTATAATTTTTAATCCGGGACGCTTCGATAAAGAAAGAGTGAGACACAAGTCCCCAGGAATCCCCACTTCACTCCCCGGTGCCCAGTGGAACAACCAGAGTCTCCTAGTGGAGCTGTCGCTCTGCTCTGCGCTTCTTGTCCACAGTTGTTTGTGAGGCGCTCACGGCTGTCATGTCGGATGCCTTTGGTAACAGTAGCGGAGGCGGCATTCCAGCTGCCTGCCTCATATAACAGGACACAAAGCGTATGGAAATTCTTCTTTTGCTGCAGGCGAGACTATGTCATCGACCGGGCACCATTTAAAAAACATACTCTCTCATTGTCATGTCCCGAAGGCAAGTCTGTTATTGCTGAGGATAACTCACAAGTAGGCTAACTGGCAGCACTAATGATTAAAAAAATGGTTGTTCAGAATTTCCTGGGAGCATTTTACGATGTGTCAATTAAAAAATATTTTTAAAGAGTTATTTGTCATTTAATACTCTTATATATATATATATATATGTGTGTGTGTATGTGTGTGTGTGTAGCCCAGTATGCTAGTAAGCTAGTATGTTTAATGCAAGCATGAAAAACAAATGTATATATATTTATATATATGTATAAGTATGCGTATGTAGTAGACATATAGACTTACGTATATGTATGTATTATATTGTAGTTTCCCTTTCCTAAAATATATTAACGGTGATGAAATGCTAAAAACATTATTTTAAACTCTTCATGGTATTATATTGATATCGTAGACACGTATTTAACTGTTTTATTTTAAATCTGGGGTTTACTTTTTAAAGTCCTTGTTTTCAAAATGATCCTAGCCTAACATTCTGAAACAACGTGTATAAGTTAAATAAATTAAAAACAGATCCGAAAAAATCTGTATTTAACTTATTTTAATTTATTTTTTTTTCATGTCGGAGTCGTCCGACAGCCCTCTAGTGCAACTAAGGATCAGCGGCAAGGTTTGAAGACTACTTGTTACTTTTGCGTAATGAGAACTATCGTATTGCACCCAATAATAGCCTATATGATAATTCAGCCTTTAAAATTATATCCCATTTTTAGGCAGCAGTAAAGTAGTAACAAAGGTAGTAGCTTATACTTAATGCATGCATGTAAAACTCTCGTATAAAATTATTTACCTATTATTCGCAAAAGATATGTAACTGTTTGATACCGTTAGGCGAACGTTAATAGGCTACTTAAACATTTTTTTAGGCGAAACGTTTAGGGCAAATTCAGCACCAGAATCAACGAACAGCTCCCAGTGTTAGAAAAACGCCATCTTCTGCCGAAAATAAATATTTCTTTCCCTAATTCTAACTAGGCATATATTAATAAATACAATACGCCTATAGGTCTACTTACAGAAAAGATATATAAATAAAAGATCGGTTGTAGCATAAAAAATTATATCGTTCAAAAATATGTTCGATTTATAGTTATAGTTGATGAAGGATCTACTTTTAGCATCTTGATTTCTTTATGATTTTTGTTAGCGTTGTATTTTGGAGTGAAGCGGTGCTTGCAATGCATTTTGACGCAACGTGTCATGTAAACAGCCATCGTCCTCAATTAATCTGTGGCATTTTCATTCATTTCAATTAATTCAAATACTTGTATATCACCGAATTTACGAAATTGTGGAACAACTGTAGCTTTACTGGGTACCACACATGGCGAAAATTGTTATTAATTATTATAATTGACAAACTGCTATGTAATAGGTCATTTTTACGAAACGTTTCCTGAACGACAGACGAAATAATACGAAGCCTGACGGTGCAAGTAAATGCGTGTTCTTTTGAAATATAAATTCGATTATGGGTAATCCAGGACTAGATAAGGTTAGAACCTATACACACACGTCACTCTTATTAGAAATCGGCTCAGCGTCGAAACAAGTACCGTGACTTTTCTTAATTTTAAGGCAAGCAGGTGACAGCCACCTATGTAGAGTATTCCTCTCCAAAGTCGTGGCACTATAAATAGAGTGCGGCTCCCGGCCAAGTCTGAGCCATTGACCTTTTTACGCGGCTTAGCCGCGAAATTTACCTGGGCAGTGTAATGTATATGTATAAAACTGAAAAGTGAAACGAAAGCACCAATATTACAGACCGTAATCATTTAAACAACAACAAAATAACAGTATTACTACATATTGCTCAAACCGTAGCTTATTTCTTTTGGCTGCCCACCACAAATTATCGTAATTTTAGTTACATACTGAGTACTTCCTCCCACTCCACATTAAAGTAGGCTAACTATTTAAATTTTAGCAAAACAAGTTCTACTCCCTGCTACATTCTTCATAATGAAGGTAATTTTTTATTATTGGCATTTAATAATTGCAGAGCATATAGAATAAATCACTGTAAATATATTAAACTGGGAGTATATTGCATGTAAGCCCATCTATCTATCCATCTATCTGTCTGTCTGTGTGTCTGTCTGTCTGTCATTGGTGGATTGTTACCTCAAGGGCCCATTAGAGTATTATTTTGCATGCCCTGTGATAGACTGGTAACCCTTTCAGGCTTCCCCTTACCATGGATACTTTGTTTTCTGGGATGGATTCCAAGGTAATCATATCCCTGCACTCAGTAGTTATAGAAAATGTTTGGATGAATGGATTGGTGGATGAATGGATTGATGGATGGATGGATAGATGGATGGATGCCTTAGGAAACAATGATAGCCATATTTTTAACAGAAATATCTGATACCTATGGCATTAGAATGTTATATTAGTCTACATGACAAGCTCTATACAAAAAATAACAGCAACAGAGATTTATGGGAAATGCTTGGGAGTTTGTGGGAAATCACATGGGCGGCAGTGATTAGTTACACTGTTCAGTTCTCTTTATATCTAACTTACGACAAAAATAGTCAGCATATTACTTGTGTGTATGACGTAATGTCAGTGCCTTGTCCACTTACGTGCGTCCCTGCCTCCTTCAAAGGGTCTGGCCGCACTGCTCCGATTCCTCACCTCCATCCCAGAATGCATTGTGGCCAGTGACCCCTCCTCATTAGCCTGGCCCTAGCAGCAGGTGTGTTATACTCTGCCTCTGGGAAGCGGTGCCGGTGGCCCGGTTTGACTCACCAGCCCTGTCAAGCAGCCAGACCAGCGACAAAGAATGTGCGTTTCGGTGCCAGCCCCCCTCCCCTTTAAATCCCAGAGTGATGCCTTATGGGAAGAGTGCCGAGTTCTCTGCTTATGGAAGATAGGGCGTTGTGTAGGACGTGTAGGAGTTTCACAGTGTTTTACAATATAGTGTTCATGGTTTTTTTGGTGAAAAGTGACTCGCATGAGAACGAGCACGAGCAAGGGAAAGAGAGGGCGAGAGAGAGAAAGCTTCCTGTCAGGCACGATCAGAGCTCGGCTCTTAGCTCTAACAGCTGCAAGCTGTTATTAGAGGGAGGCCTGCACTGCCAGGAGCTCCAGGGACCAGCTCTCCCAGCTGAGCATGCAGAGCTGTCTGGAGAGACTGGAGCCTTCGAGCCTAGCAGACTATTCTCTTGGTTCGGGATGTTCTTCACTGGGTTCAGGTTAGAAGGAGAGAGTTAGGGTAAGACAGTAAACTCTAAGAAACAGCAACACAAATCACGATTTATAATACTTATAATATTACGTTATGCTCTTATAATATTCACCGTGGGTGAATCATGGTGGTAATCATGAGGAACGCCTTGTGCCTGTTATTAATAAGTGGATGGAAGAATGAAATGGGAAGTTATATTCTATCATCTCCCCCCTCGTCCCGAACCTGTTATTTTGAACATCTCAGGAACTGAATTTATAAAATCGCAAAAACTGCAATATGCTGTTTTAGAACTTTATGCAGGTAACATCAGATATAGACACATATCACATTTCATTTACCTTCTGCTAAGGAATTTTCACACATTTTCTGATTATACAGCACTTTGGTCAGCATTGGCTGTTTTTAAACGTGCTTTATAAATTAAACTTGATTTGATTTTGATTTAATAATGTCATTTTATTGTGTGGGATGCTGGTTAAATTGCTAGGGCTTTTTTGCTTGAAACAGTCAGCTGGAGTTCGGTCGGATGTGACCCCGAATGTTTGCCCCGCCCCTGCACTGGGCTGCTTTCAGCATGGCCCCGACAGGGGGTGGAGTCCTGGGAGACTGTGGCTGTCAGTCCCTCATGGTTGTGCCCTTCAGTCCCACCTCTTTTTTCCAGGATTCACAGTAGGGTGGCAAGGAACTCAACTCCTTGCCCTGCCTGCATCCTACCCTCACATCTCCAGCACTAGGCTTAGTTTTCTGTGCTCCCTTGCTTCATTTTGCTCTTTCTCTAAGTAAAAGGCCAGGTTTTCAATTACGTCCGCAAGTAGGATAAATTTAGACAGCTATTTAAAAAGTGGGCTTGCCTGCGCAAGTATGGAGAGATCAGTTACTTTCAGGAGCTACATTAAAATGGCAGGTGTTAAATCCAGCCACCATTAATAATGCTTCGGCGCTAAATCCCGCTTAACCCTAACACACATGTAAAGCACTTATATTTTTGACTGCCTTCAGTTTAGTTGGTTTGACATACCTTTGTGTACTAATGTCTACATGCTCTAATATTTTCTGATGCATGAGGAGGCGCATTAAGACACGGGCAGAGGGCCCTGGGCTATCTGAGTTGTCAGAGGTCCCACTATATTACGATCGTGTCGTTATCGGATGGGGAAGGGCAGTGCAGATGGCTGCTGAGTGATGCTGGCTGTGGGGGGAGGGGTGTTAAGATTTCCTTAAACAAGGTAGGTTAAGGCACCTTTTTTAGTGGAGGCACCTGTGCATTAAAACGCTCCTGGACATGTGATATATTATAGTCAGTTGCTGCATCCTTCAGAGCTGAACCAGTCATGTAACTGGAGGGTTTTGTCCTACTAAACAGGGCAGCTTATTCTGCAGCCTCTGCTTGATATGGGGATCTAGGAGAACGAGACATGCCAGTGATGACACCCTTGATCTTGCTGTTATTTTTTTGTCAGACTCAAAGCTTCAAGTCCATGTGCATTACAGGAGGTGTTGACTTTGACACAGAGCGTGAATTATAATGGACTGGATACATCCAGGAATCATGTGACCCCAAATCTGACTCATCAGTGTGCAAAACCCAGACTCCTATCTACTGGTATCCCACCTACCTAGCTACCTTGTGTTTACGCCTCACTGTTGTATATCTTGTATTTATCCTCTGTCTGTTTATACCCTAGTTGCTAATAGTCTATTGTCACGGTGTCTCCTAAAGTAGCAAGCCATGCCAGCACAGATCTGCACCAGGTCAAGTGAGAATAAGTGTTCTGGTTCTGATGTCCCCTTTCAGAGGCCAGCTGAAGTCCAGATGATCCCACTTGCTGTGGTGGATTGGACCCTCACACACCCCTCGAGTGCCCCAAGGTGTTGGAGTATCACAGAGATGACGACCACCTGTTGAATTATGGGAAAAAAAACCTCAACATACACCTCAGGTGACGTGTTCAGTCACGGGAGTCACAGAGGTTGACATCACCCCGTCCCACATGATGGCAAACGGGTGTCATAACAAACGTAAATCTTGGGTGTCGTGATTCATGAGAAATGCCAAGTTGATCTCAGGGGATGGTGCAAATATGTGAAAGGTTACCCACTCTGTGAGAGGCTTCCTGCTCTTGGTCAGATTGATCTTCCACATTTGACCCCTTGACTCGGCCATAGCTCACAGTTCCGAGTGAAACTACAGAAACTGTAGAACAACATAGTCAGGACTGCATTTACACAGGAGCGCGTGGTGCGTCGGGTATCATGTAGCAGCCTAGAATAATGCAGCTCTGGATCTGGGCTTTAGAAACTCCCAGTCCCTTACAATGAACCCCACAAATTTGTTTACTGATTTTTTTTAGTGTTACTTATTTCGGATATGTGACACCACCCGAGAGCTTGTGCCAAAGGTGGAGACGTGCACCGACCAGTCATGGGCCAATATCACCATACTTGTCACCTGGAAAATATTGTCACCCCGGGAGCACTCTGCTCGGCCCCATAGTTGTAAACACCTTTATAAATATTTAATTCATGATTTGGCAGACGCCATGATATTAAAAGATGGAACGTGTTCGCTGAAGCTTAATACCACATGTACCACTGTAAGTTTTTACGGAGATCCTTACAACAGAACTGCAGGCATGCTACTAAGCTAACTAAGTTAGCTACTAAGTCTAATTAGCTACTAAGGTCCAGCGGTGACGAAGACACTTTCGTCTGGAAACTGTTTCCGAGCAAGAGGAGTTTAAAATGCTGGGATATGTATAATATTCAACAAAGGTTTGCTAGCGAGGGCTTGGTATGGGCACAGACACCACTGTGAAAGAATAACCTAGACATTCCGTATATATATATTCCTATTCTAAACTTTCAAGGATTCTTTTAGTGGAAACATATTGTTGATGTAGGAATTCTACAGTCACCATTAAAATAACTCTCTCAGAGTCGTTTTCCAGACTTTAAAAGAAGGTGTCAATCTTTATGCTACAGTGTAGCACCAGTAATTACTATGGCTGATATTGAAGAGATAGGTTAATTAAATGGTATATTCACCAATACATTGTAAGTACGATGCATAATTTTTAATATATATGATATTTAGTCTTGTCCAATATTGGTGCTTGGAAAAGTATTTTATCAGGCACAACATGTGAATTTCAAAGGCTAATGTTTCCCTTTAGTTGTAAAGTTGCAAATTTCACTGGCATGTCTAACTGCCATTGTTACATAAATACAGGACTGCGTAAAAAAGTCTGTCGGTGTAAAACTATGCTGTCGTGTCTGTTAAGCTGTGTCAGCTTAGCCATTTCAAAACCTCTCCTAAAGTCACATCATTTTTTACAGCAACCGTCCACTACATTCATGTAGCTTTTGACTAGACCACTAGCACGCCTCATAAAGCTAATCGATATCTCATTGACTTTTTTACCTAATTTAATTAATTAATGAAGTGAGCTGGTGGTGAGATGTAACAAATACATGGAACGGCTGAGGTGCCCCTGAGGAGAGGTTTGGGAACTGAAGCGGTGTTCATCTAGCCATCCAACTAGATATCAATAGCTTTTTGGAGAACAGAGGAAATTTATTAGTTTTTTGTGTGTTACTCTTCATTTGCATATGTTGTAATGTTAAATTGTGTTTTTTCTCTGGGCAGATATACACTTACTACTCAGATAAATAGCCTTAAACATTTTCTTTGACTGCCTAAGACTTTTGCACAATACTGTAGATTTTAATCGAGTGTTATAATATTCAGCTGCCTGTCTTGCTGAGTAAACTTGGGGAGCGACAGTAGTATTTTGGATCCCCTGGAACCTGGAGCCAGATTGCAGTCTGGGGCTGTTCCAGTAGCTGCCAGATCCATGTGGCTGTCTGGAGGACTATATTAGGGGCTCGATCCGGGGCAGCCGGGTCTGACACAGAGAATTTGCTTTCACAGAAACATGAATCACCAATCTCCTCCTATAGACACACGTCACTGTAAGATTAAAGTGTCGCAGAAAATGTGTGTTTTTTTATGCTCATTTTTTTATCTGAACTAATAAAATTATTTGCCAACATAATGCACATCATTTAAAGGATAATGTATATTTATTTCGACATTTGAACAATCAAAGCGTTTGCATTGCCTGGGCCATGCTGAGACTTTGGGACTGTTTCCTGTTCCTTGTAAGCATGGGATGGAAGAGCACTTGGCCTTCTAAATAGAAGAAGCCCAATGATGAAACATATATATTAATGCAGTTCTGTTAAGCTCCTGGAGTTAGTGTTATAGCTAACAAAGTGGAGGACCCTGTACCTTTAAGTAAAAGCCGGGCTCGACACAGGGCTGTCATCAATCCCCTGGGTAGTGGAAGGCATCTGTGGTTGTCCCTTCTAGCTGCAGAGTCTCAATTACACATCCGTCTGTGGAACACTGACCTCCAGGGGAACCACAAGGGCTGTGGGGTAGCCGGTGCCTCGACCTTAAAGCCAGATGTGACGCCTCAAAGCAGAACATGGCCACACTTGAGGAGATTTCTGTGCCCCACGGTGACCTAAACGGTCTGTTACCTTTCCCAGCAAAAGGTCCAAATTCAGCTCAGGCTAGAGATGCCATGTGCTCGGGGGGAGACTTAGTCCAGGGGCAAAATGTCAAAGTCAGTCAAAGGGGCTTTTCCATCCCTACTGAAAGTCAGGAATGCAAGAAGCACATTAATAATTTACTTAAAAAAATTAATTTAGATATATCAAGACTGGGTGCATTTCACAGGAAGTATGTATATGTATCAGCTAAGGAAAACATGACCAGGAGAATAATGAAGCAGTCAATCCTGGCGTTTTTCACCAACAGAGGGCATCATTATGCACAACATTTATTTATTCACATACAGTACGTCAAATTATTACGTTCAATTCAATTTGATTTATTTTTACGTAGCGCCTTTTACAACAGAGTCTGCGCAAGACGCTTTTAATTGGGTGTGTCGCGATACATCACAACACCATTAGGACACAAGAGTACAAAAAAACAGGGAAAAGGAAAGACAAAGAAACGAATGAAAGAAAGCCAGATGACAGAGGAGAGGAAGCAAAAAACCCCAAGTAAGGAGAAAAAAAACCTCTGGGGGTCCAAGGTCAACTGGCTGCCCAAACCCCCCCCCAGGCAGGCTAATATTATTAGCATGCCTCCCCAACATTAATTCCCCTGTCAAACTGATGTCTCGCTCACCCAGCCTTACCAGTTGCTTCATCCTCTCCCTCCCGCCCTGCCCATTGGCTCCTCCCTCACCCTGTGGCCTTTGGAACACCTCCCCCCCCGCCCACATACTTTTACTCCCACTCTATCTGCTCCCTCCCTCCTTGCTGGCATGACAGGTGTATGAAACCATGACATCAGCCGTAGATTTTAGCTCCCTGACGCCAGGGATGCAGTTGCTTAGTGCTGGGCTACCCAGCCTTCCAGGACCAGGGCTGACCCTGTTAATCAAGGCAACTTTTAGCCTTATAAGTTCACCTGAAATATTGCCCTGTCTTCAGGGATTGAGTCTGTGTTTCATTTACATTTAATTCCGTACGTGAAGAAAGAATAAAGGATAAATGATAAAGGATGAAGGATGTTTTATTGTCATTCCCAAACATGTTGTACATGAAGAGAACAAAATGAGCTCCTCAGGTCCGGTATAGGTAGCAATGATAAAATACGCTAAAATCAAATCCAAAATAATAATTCAATCAATAAAATAAGGTAAAAATAAAGAAAACATTTTTTATTATAACATTAGGATAAATAATAACCTTAGGAGAATGTAACTATGAATGTAAATATAAAGGAGAGGGGGAAGGGAAGGACCACCTGGTTCCACTAGAGGGCGCCATCATAGACTGAGATATTTGGTTAAATCTTCTGCAACATTATGCCAATTACATTTCTCTAGAAATTGACTAATAGATATTGCATTGACAATAACACACGCTTATCTGTGGCATGTACCCCCCGAATATTTAATTTGCCTTTGTCTGTACAACTTATAAATAAACTTTGCCTTTAAATTATTAAATTGTGTCCCCCTCCTATGCCATTGAATTCAAGTATAAAGTAACTCTAAGTATCCTTGTCCGTATAGAACTGTACTATAGTTCTGCTTCAGTTTTTTTTTCTGTTTTTGTTAGTATGTCTTACGACCCTGTTCTGTTCTGGATAAGGAAGGTGAACGAATGGATGGATATTTTTAGCACACAACAACTCATTTTATATGAAGATTATGTTCGCAGCTCTAGTGCATCAATAAATCCAGTGACTGCTCTTCAAAGACACAGACGATATTGAGTATCGGTCGGTGCTAATTTTATAGCATGCAATTTTATAGCATCTATTTTCCTTATGGCAACACCTGTGAATCTCTCAGGAGGAAATGACAGCAGTGTGGTTTACGTTTATCTATCTATTGTCGGAGTACTCTCTTTTCTCCTTGCACATTTTAGCACTGTGATCTGTTGAAGCAGTGATCATGGGGCTACTCTGCTGCCAGTGATCATGGGACCATGTCGATCTCCCTCGGGTATGTAACTGTTTGTGGCTGCTGTTGTATTAGTGTCTTTTTTTTTACTAATAATCCCAGTAATTCATTCCATTCATAAATTGGTCTCATGTCACCGTGGTAACACTGCTCCCAGGATGTAAGATGTAAGGACATCACCATGAACTGGTCTGTACAGATTCTACTGAGTCCGTCTCTCCTGCCCAGGGGAAGATGTCTGATCACCAGCAGCCAGGTACTGGAGGTCATGCTGCTGGCTATTTTTAGAGCCCCTGCAGGACCTTGGGGGACATCAAGCTATCATGGTATCACCTCCCTTTAGCCGTCCTGCCATGTAAAACCGCCCTGAGACATAATGCTGCTCAAAAAAGCAGAGAGGAGTGTATGAGCAAATAATTTACAGCAGGACTCATGCTGATCTTCTCTAGGTGGCTTCAAATTTAAATACGGTCTTAGTGGTACTCCTGTGAATCTCCTGTATTATATGTTGACATAAGCTGCAGATTTATGTGACAGTTATCCCTAAGGAATGACTTTTGGTGTTTAACCCTTCCCTCGCTGTTAGTTGGTTGACTTGCTTAAGTTGGAAGGTTGCAATGGGGTGAAAAATTTCCGGTATATTTCTGAAAGCTTTCCAGAAACTCTCCATGGAAAGTAGGGTTGCAAAGGGGGTGAAAATTTCCAATAGCTTTCCAGAAACTTTCCATGGGAAGTTAAGTTGGGGAATTTTGGGAATATTGAATTCCGTGGAACTCCACAGGAACTGTCAGATACAGCAAAGAAAACGTATTAATAATACAACATAGAATATGACTTATAAACAGCGCGGTTTGATGCTGATGCTTATTAAAGGTTGTTTTTACACCCATATAATTACTCACAAGCACTTGGTTACACACTGATATCACTGTTAGTGTCGTCAAGATGTTTTTTCTTTCAACTACATTTAAGTTCCCTGTTAAGGTTAACCTACAGTTTTGTAGGGGCCTGTTTGTGAAGTGTTTGGGGGGGGGGGCTGCTGTATATCATATCACCATCCCTGTTTACCTTACTTTGTCTCACCTGTTCCTTACTGTGATTGTCTGCTTGCATCATTGCATGTCATATTGTTTTCCCAGAGACTCCTGGCGCGGTTCATGACAGACACGTTTAAGTACACTTACCCATAGCACTCTGAACCATAAAAGGGGACTTCTTAAATACAGCTCAGGTTCTTTCCCAAGTGTGATTCTATTTCCGGGGCAACCTGCTTTATGAACGTTTGGGCCCCTCACTGGATCTAAGCTGCCGCTCCCAGCACCAAAACACTTACCCGGCTCTCTGTATACACACACGTGTGTCTTATTGCTTCTATGTCTTGTCATCATTATGTGCCACACCACGAATTGTTCCTGTTTTGCCCTCTCACAGCTAGAATAAAATTACAGTAATGGGAACACAGGCATGTCCATTTATGTTGTTGCTGTTACTTAATCAACGGGCCAAGGGGCAGAGAAAGTGCTTTTTGCCTAGTGATGGGGCAGGACTGGGTAAGTACCTGGGGGGGCACTGAGCCATATGGGAGTCTTAACAAGGGACGACTCAGATCTGCTAAAACAGGGCAGAGCCCTGCTGGTTACGAGAAGCTGAGTGTCCCACATTTGAATGGGGGTGGGGAACTTATAAGCACACTATAAGAACACGTTTACACACGTTCCGTAATGTTTGTGCAGCTTACATTTGCTGAAACCAGCCCTTCAGACTCAGAGAGTCCTCTGTTACTGTGATTCCACTGAGCTTTGTTAATATATACAATGTATTTTAAAGTGTTCATAGCGATTAAGCATGTTTGTAACCATAACAAACTGCAGAGCGCTTAGGTGAGCTCTTATGGTCTGATCAGTGTAGTAAAGAATGACTTAAGGGGTTAGGTTGTATGTATTATGGAAATAAATGGTTTCACAAATCATGAAGCTTTATGTGTCTCTGAGGGTTTCTCACAGGATACTGAGACTCCATGCTTGAGATTGATGTAGTAAATTCCTTGTCTGGTCCATTAAAGCCGCAGCCACACTTAATGGGTGTTCATTTCGTATTCGCTGAGGTTCTCACCAGCATCTTGAAGCACCAAGGCTGAAACTTGCTCTCTACTGTTAACTGTGGAAATACACTATATGGACGAAAGTATTGGGACAGCTGGCCATTACACCTGCAGTAACTTTTATGACATCCCATTCTAAATCCATAGGTACCAATATGGAGTTTGTCCCCCCTCTGCAGCTATAACAGCTGCCACTCTTCTGGAAAGGCTTTCCACAAGATTTTGGATTGTGTCTGAGGGAATTTTTGCCCATTCATCCAGAAGAGCATTTGAGAGGTCAGGCACTGATGTTGGACGAGAAGGCCTGGCTCGTAATCTCCATTCTAGTTTATCCCAAAGGTGTTTGATAGGGTTGAGTTCAGGGCTCTCTGTGGGCCAGTCAAGTTCTTCCACACCAAAGTCTCCCAACCATGTATGGACCTTGCTTTGTGCACTGGGGCACAGTCATGCTGAAATAGAGAAGGGCCTTCCCCAAACTGTTCCCACAAAGTCAGAAGCATAGAATTGTCCAGAATGTCTTGGTTTGCTGAAACATTAAGAGTTCCCTTCACTGGAACTAAGGGGCCTAGCCCAACCCCTGAAAAACAACCTCATACAATTATCTCTCCTCCACCAAACTTTACAGTTGGCACAGTGCAATCAGGCAGGTAAAGTTCTTCTGGCTTATACCAAACCCACACTCATCCACCAGACCGCCAGACAGAGAAGCATGATTTGTCACTCCACAGAACACATTTCCACTGCTCCAGTGACGGCATGTTTTACACCACGCCATCCGACGCTTGGCATTGTCCTTGATGATGAGAGACTTGCATGCAGCTGCTCGGCCACGGAAGCTTATTCTATGGTGCACAGTTTTTGTGCTGGGGTTAATGCTAGAGGAAGTTTGGAACTCTGCAGTTATTGAGTCAACGGAACGTTGGCGACTTTTAAACACTATGTGCCTCAGCGCTCGGCGAACCCGTTCTGTTACTTTGCGTGTTCTTTTGGGAGGAATGTTACGAGGTTACGTCAAGCAAGATTGTTGAGGACCTTACAAACAAGGAATCGTGAGGAGGAGCCGAAATTTTAAGGGGTGTCAGTATAGGTCTGAGAATCAGAGAAGCAGAGGACCGGGAGTAATTGCCCATGATGAGGGAGCTATAGTAGTTAAGGAGGCTGGAGATGCATCAGAAATCAATCAGAGACTCCTCAAGGGCAATGCATGCACACAAAAGGCTTGTGAAGGACCTAACATTATCATCAGCTGCATTAAAAACTCATCATCATCATTCATTGTGCAGAACGGACGTTAAAAACGCCACAGTCCTAAGGCATAATCCAGGAAAAGCTTCCACGGGTTCATCGGGGGTCACGTTCAAGTTTCAGATGTCAACTTTCATTTGCCACATACACAATCATGCATTGTACCACAGTAAAATGGCTTTCCACCAGCCTCCTGGATTGTGCCAAAAAAACTATGCGACATGACAGAAAACAAATCAGTATAAAAAGAGTAGAATAAATAACAATAAAATAAAATATAAAATGAAATTAAACAAGACTAGAAATAAAAGTCGAAATGAAACGATGGTGATGCAGTGGTTGGTAGTGTCGCCTCACACCAATGGGACCATGGTTCAAAACTTTCCTAGGCCTCTGTATGTTTCCATATTTCCCCCGTGTCGTCGTGGAGTTCCCACCACGTACTCCAGTTTACCCCCCCGTTCAAAATCATGGTGAGGTTAATTGGAGTTGCCAAATTGTGCGTGTCTGAGTGTGCCCTGTAATGGGTTGTTCCCTGTCTTGCGCCAGTATCTTCCGGGATAGACTCTGGACCTCCCGTGACCCTGAATAGGATAAGTGGATACAGAGGATGGATGAACGTTAAAATTACTGCTAAATAGGCAATAGAAATAGAGAACAGTTTTCAACAGTAGCAAGATTATTTTCAATTTACAATATGGAATATAAAAGTGTTTAAAGTGACAGTGCAGTTGAAAGACACAACTTGATAGCGGTTGATAGCTTCGTCTTCTTGACCCCCTGTGCCTTTACAGAGCACAGTGGTGATGAGGTGGAGGTCAAAGAGCTCCTCGGAGATCTTCCTCAGGCACCGATGAAGGTGACCGCAGCTGGGCCCCGTATGATGTGCGAGATCATTTCCGCCTCATTCTATCACGCCACGAGCATTTTCAAAGAAGTTGGGGAGCAGCTATTTTTGTCTGCAGGTGCCAGCAGCGAAATGCGCCGATGAGAAAAATGTTTGCAGCCCACTCCTGCTTGGCGTGTGCCCCGATGCAGTTTTGGACCGAGCTTCAGGGGAAAGTTCCCTCTCTGCAGAAAACAGTGCTAATCATCTGCACCTTCCTGGATCCCCGAGTGAGGCCTCCCCTGGATAGAGCTTCAGATCGTAGGAGCCTGGACAAACACCCGCTGGTCACCACACTGCACAGCTTGTCAGTGGCTGGTCTCCAGGAGGAGCAGTTTGGTATTCTATCCCAGCTTAACATATCTGAATGTCTGCCAGTCTTTCCAGAATTACCGTATCCCCTTATTTTACAACAAAAAGACCCTCATTTAAAGGTAATAACTGAACAAAATTAAAACTTACTGGCCAAGCAATTATAAAACATATTCCGGGCCCTACAAATGCAGTAACTACCTACCAGCTAACAGTAACTACCTACCAGCTAAGCATTTACCTTTATACTGACAGTGAAGAGAGGAGCTCATACTCATTAATCAGTCTAATCAAGTCCTTCATCAACCATTATTGACAAGCTTCCTGATGCAGTTGAAAACCATCTCTGTGGCATTTATTTAGCTATGCTTGTGATTAAGGAAGACCGCATGACCAAATTCTATTCAGATGCCTTGTAGCTGAACATATAACTGATCACTCTATACCTGCCCATGCCTCACTTGATGTCAGGCAGTGGTGGACGGCGATTAAAAATTGAGCCTAGACTTTGGGTCCCCTATAATGAATTTTGCTCAAGGCGGGAGGGAGTGAGGGGGAGGTTCCCTATGATGCCCATGACAACTTTTGCAGAGCGATAGATCTTGCCGACCCCAAGATAAATTCTGCCGGCCCACATACCCATAAGCCCAATGGGAGAATGCCTGTATGCCAGATGGCCAATGCAGACCTAACGCCAGGCATGTATTCTTAAAGGGATCAAATCATGCTGAGTTGTTAATTAGCATCTAAATGCTTTTTTCGATGTTATTTCAGACTAAATGGCACCATCAGTGCTGTGACCCCATGCTCAATGAGCGGTTGCAAGATGGATGGGTGGGTGGTGTTATCTGAGGGCTTTGAAATCACGTACACCCTTGCATGGGTCCTGCAGGCGGCCCAGCTCATCAGATTGGGACCCACCATAGTGTGAAAACTGTGGCATCTCCTGCCTCCTTTTGCTGAACTGACTCCGGAGGCACAGTTCCCTGAAGGAATCCCCCCCTTAGTTTTGCAGACTGCCTTGCCTCCCCCAGCTGGTACCAACTTCAGCATTTATAGTGATATAACCCCCCCCATGTGCGCTGATGAGGCACCATTTCCTGCCGGCGCTGAACTCCCTCACCATCCACTGCTGACTCTGCACAGATATCCCACAAGCTGAGGCGAGGTTGCCTGTGCTACACTTTCTGTGGCCTCTAATCGTTAAGCCCCGTGCACCGCGTCCGCGGGAGCCTTTTGCTCGCCGAAGTGTGTCTGGCTCGCGAATTTGCTTCAGATCGCTTATGTTTATACCTCGTAGCTACTTCATGAATAGATACAAGCAATGCATTTTATGTATATGCATGTACATATATATACATATAAAAATATATATAAATATATATACACACACATATACATGTGTATATATATGTATATATGTGTGTGTGTGTCTGTGTGTATATGTATCCATAGCCAGAAAAAAAATTTGATGGGGTGTCCGCCAGCCATCCCAATAGGTCCCCCGAGTATATTTTTAGACTTTGCCGACTGGCAGGGCAGGGGGATGGGGTCAAACAAATTTCGGAAAGGGGATTCAACTCACCAGTAATTTTATTACCAGGCTATTGCCTGATATATCATATGCAGAGCAGCTAGCTGACCCTCATCTTCAGTGTCCCTATAGAAACCTGCGCCTGTAGAGACCAAGATTCACTGATGAATTGATTTGATAACTACTGATAGTTAATGCCAATGAGAGTGAATGGACTGTGCACCATATAAAAGAGTACTATGCCTTTAAGACCCTCACGGTCACCTTTTAAAAATGTAACACTGTGCGTCGTTGAACGCTCTGTTCTTATCAGTTGTGTTTGGTAATGTTATCCACATCTGCATATATTAAAATACATTGTGGTATCTATTAATACATCGGAAAAAAGCATCATAATAGCTACGCAAAGGGCAGCTCCAGGCCTTCAACAACCCTTCATGGTTCAAGGTCAAACGCCCTCCCTTTAAATGACCCCTCTTTGGGCTCACCTGTGCAATTTGATGTGAATTGGATGTGCTTTATCAATATAAATACAGATATCTGAAATACTGATCTCATGTTTGTTCATCATTGATGAATCATGATTCAACTTTTATCCCAAGCATTTACTGTATTTTTTACTATATCTGTTAATTCTGTAAACTTTTGTGAACTACTGAAGGAACAAGTCATGAATAACACAAGTGAATCTCCTGTTTGCTCATCATTGGTAAATTATGATGCATGTTTTATCTCAAGTAGCAACTATATTTGCTCATGATTTGTACTTCGGTGATTACTACTGACTATTTGTGCCCCGTCGCATAAAGTATTACCCTGTAATTATATCAGTAGATCTCAACTGGTCATAACAGAAATCCCCTATGTAACATCAGTGAATGTAATCCACAAGACCCTTTCATATCAGTCACGACATCGTTGGAAACCTGGCAATATGTCGTTACTGCCAAGGATCGTGTGAACCTCAGTGCTGCCTGCTGTTAGCCTCTTCCTGAATATATTCACCTTTGAGACGAATGTGACTTTCAGACGATGCTTTCCTGTACCAAGATGACTCACTTAAGGTCCTGTCAAAGAGCAGCCGTCACTGAGATGTATCGTGAATCGGATGAAGAATTGCTCATGACCCTATGTTTAGAAATGCGCTGAAGCAGTTCTTTATGCAGAACTTGGCCAAAAAGCTTTCAGAGACTGATCTTTGAGTATAGGTAGTCTTTGTTAGTTGCTGCTGACAGTAAACAGATAAACTACAGACCATAAAGGGATGTATTTTTCATCTGGAGACATTGGATGTTGCGCAACTTTGTAAATAAAATTATATTATCTATTGAGGTAAATCCAGTCAGTCAAGCATTTTCTATTTGTTCATTCAGGTTTCTTTTAAACTAATTTTAGTTTTGTTAGAACTGACAATACTTGCAGTGTCAAACACTGCAAAAATCTGATGGAGGCATATATATTTTGTATATAGGCTTAGTTAAAATGTTCTTTAGTACACAACACATCTGGTACAGTTGTAACACAGGCACTTGTTAGCCTCATTACGTTTTTGTGTTAAAATGTATCGTATACATTATTCAAAATTAGCTAAACTCGTAGCAAGTTAACAAACTGAAACCAAATTATCACCCATGACTCTTAGTGAAATATTGTTTTCATAACAGAAATTCGCAAATAATTTACAATATGGGCAGCTAATAAACTGTAAGCACGTTTGCTCCAATAAATAAGTTATACTTTAGCACGTTTCCAATCCGCCCGAATATGCACTGTCATTTCTGCACCGCCCGTATCTGTCCATCTTTCTATTCTACCTATTCTGAGTTCATTATGTAGATTTTCCACACCCAGGCCATCTACCAACCACAACTTGCATACTGTGGTGGCCAAATAATTCGCATGAATATATAAATAAATAAATGTGGGAAGAGGCTGCAACTGAACTGCTGATGTCAGGTGTTCAGTGCAGCATTGCACAGCGCGGACCAGAGGCGAGCCGGATTTTGCTTCGACGTCTTTTTCCTTTCACGCATTTGAACATCTGGAAACCAAGATGCTGCCGGTAATCAAACGCTGCGGTCTATTTTGCACCATCCTGCTCTGTCTGGCTCCTGCAGTTCATCTCAAAAAGATATTCAGATGTCCTTCTGCATGCGCCTGTTCCAAGGAGTCTATCGTTTGTGTCGGATCCTCGTACGTCCCTCGTATCATCCCCAACGACATCAACTCACTGTAAGTATTCTGCAGATGATTCATTGCAAATGCCACTGAATGTGGTAAGTTATTTTTTTTAATAATTACGGTTTAGTGAATGTTGCCGCACCATTTTAATTATCCACTTTTAAATGTTGGCGCTGCTGGATTTCACGATCTTTTAAAATAAGCTGCATTTTTGAAAGTCAGTTAATGTACAGTACAGTATGTCCCACGGTGCCTTCTAATTACAATTTGTTAGTTTGATTTCTTTGTGTAATTGGTCTTATTCACTGCCTCGCTTATGACCTCTGATTATGACATTCTCCCTTGTGGAAATCCGGCTGTGACTTTACGTGTTTGTGCATAATATTAATTGTTTCAGGAGTATTGTCAACGGGACCTTCTCTGAGATTAAAGAGGCTATGTTCTCCCACATGCCATCTTTGCAGTTGTTGTAAGTAAACTTTTAATGGGTCGGAACATTTTCTGTTCAAGATTTATTCAGATGCTGTTTATATACATTTCTCAGTAGAATATTTTGTGTGGTAATGCATTCTATTAAGTCTATATATGTGGTTATATTTGACCAGCAGGCTAAGGGGAACTCAGGGTGCACACGGCAGTGATATTGATCTGGAATTCCAGCAAATGGTCTGACCAACACTGAGAGCAGCAATATTAGCTATTTACTAATTAGCGAGTCTTATTGCATACAGCTACCTTCACAAGCTGCTTTCAATTCAAGCCAAAAATATTACATAAGGAATTTTTAATGCAGATAGTCTGTACCAATATAATCTCACCTAGACAAGACTAGTGGGCTGTTGCCACGCACCGTGCAGTAATTTATAATGGAGCTAAGGAGAGTTTATGTTCCAGGGAAGATGTTGTTCTGTTTTTGGAAGCTGGATCTTGCAGCGTTTCTATCAGTGGCAGGCAGAGAATTTTCCTAATTAACACAGAGCAGTGAAATGGCTAATTGGGTTGAGACACGATGGCTATTCCGATGCTCATCCTGATCAGGGCTAGTTGCCCCCACCCCAGATTACACAAATTTGACCAGTGACCCCCCCACAGAGACACAGCTGACATACGGTTGTGGCCAGAGGCCACATACCACGCTAACGGAGATGTCGGTAATTCCACTGTTGCATGATGTGACCTCAAGGCAGCTGAAAAGTTATTTTTCCAAACTCTCTGTTTTCTAGGTTTGTCCCCTAATATTTTCCTGTAAGCATATTCTGTAAATCATTTGGAACCATGGCTAGATCTGTAGGATAAATCACGGCAACAGCTATGATAAATGTGTCGTTGTACTGGCTACAATTAAAAATTTGGTTCACTTTTCATTTTGTCATTTATATGAGCTACAGAAGGGGTGAACACAAACTCATTAGATGTTTAAGGTGGCCAATCGGATGGAATGAAAAGTGAAACAGCAGGGAGCGTCCATCCATGCATACACAGCATACACACACACACACACACACACACATACACACACACACACACACACACACACACACAGATGTGAACACCAGTCCACTGGCACTGCCTGACTCTGGAAACCAAAGCAGAAATTGAAAACAGGACAGATGCCCAGCTGGGTGGGGTTTAAACCACAGCCACAGGGGGCATCTGAGAAACAGCAGGCCTGGCTCCCTGAATATATATTAGACTGCAACTTTACGGCTCGTTCAGCATAATATTAGGTGGGGCTTTATATCTGTGTGTGTGACACGCACAATCCCTGGAGTTTTATTTGGAGTGTATTTCTAATCTATCATTGTCTATCCCCACAGGCTTCTTAATTCAAATTCCTTCACTGCCATAAAAGACGACGCCTTCTCTGGCCTTCCACATCTGGAATATTTGTAAGTTTCTATTTTCACAAATCAGAAGAAAGTACCAATTTGTACCTATGAGGGTCCAATTGTCCCTGGGGCTGTACCCTCAAGGGTCTGCCAATTGTACCCTAGATGTAGGTAAATGTGCCTTATAGTCTAAAAAATAAAAAATGTGGACTAGGAGGAAGCTTGGAGGGAGCAAAAAAATTGACCAACTGAGGGTCCCTGAGGATCGGATTGGGAAACACTTGCAAATATAATAAAGAAAATATTAAAGATTTTCGGTGAGGAGATATATAGCTGTGAAGTTAAAATTAAGTATTGCTAAAGAAGTGTTGATAGAATGCATTTTTGGCTTAGGTTTAGTTCCTGTGATGTACCCTATGATTTTTTTTTCTCAATAAGACCAAAGCCAGACGTGGAATGTTCAGGCCCAGAAAGCAGAAATCCCGACCAAAATTTTGTTTCGACCAACCAGTTTCAGTATAAAGAGTCACAAACACACTCAACTGGTTGATTGGTTTGGTCCACTTCTGACCAAAGCTCCTTAAAATAACATGTAATTAAACTTAACAGAGATGCCATATTGACTCTTCGGCCTCTGGCTTGGTCTGTTGTGCTCTGCTGTCCTCCTCTGTCCTCTGTGTTGTGCTACTGAAAAACACAGTTTCAATTTGCCAGGTTTATTGAAAGCAATAAGATAGAGACCACGACCAAGCACGCTTTCCGAGGCCTGCGGGACCTCACGCACCTGTAAGCCTCCGTCACTGCCCTCACCTGTCACTGTGCCCATCACTTACTCAGTGTTACCATTCTGCAGAGACACTCAGGCATTCTCCAAGCCTTTCCTGTCTCCTGTCTGGCTCTTTTCGCAGGTCTTTAGCAAACAATAATCTCAAGGCTCTGCCAAGGGATCTCTTCATCGACCTGGACTCCCTGATTGAACTGTAAGCGGAAACTTTGTTCATCTTTTGTGCACTTACTGTACTTATGAACATCCTAGCATTGCACAACTTATAATGACGTGGCTGTGTATGCAGTGAAACGTTAATGTAAATGTAATACACACAAAGAGCGTCCTCATTTCCTGCTCTGCATGCCTGCCAACATTAGGCTGTGGAAAACAGGGAGATTTTGGTGGAGGGGAAGGCGGGCTAGAGTTTCACAATCATGAAAGCGTGGATGTGGAGTTTATCTAGGAGAAATGGTAACTCGGGATAAACCACTGGCAAATCGGGAGTATAGAGCTACAAAGGGTAGAAGATCAGGAATAACCTGGGGAAATTCTGGAAATAGCATTTCAGATGGGATTGTTGGGGGGGTTACCAGTCTCCAGCAGTGAATGATGTGCCACCCTTCTGGTGTGGTGTCATGTGACAAGAGATGTGTCCTTTGTCATGTGACTTCTGGCATCAATATGCAGTGATCCCGGTTTTCCTCCCATGGGTGTCCACTCAACATTTCCCATCTCTTCCACGTGTGGCAGCGATCTCAGGGGCAACCTGTTCGAGTGCGACTGCCGGGCCAAGTGGCTGATGGGATGGCTGAAGAACACCAACGCCACGGTGTCGGACGTCTTCTGCGCCGGTCCTGCGGACATGAAGGGCAAGCGGCTGAATGACCTGGCCAGCCTGCACAGCGAGTGCATCTCCACCGGTGACGGCCACCTCACATCATCCCTTACTGCGGGCGTCGCATTCACAAATGCTAGTTTTCAATTCAATTTATTTTTATATAGCACCTTTCACAAGAGTCGCCCCAAAGCGCTTTACTTGATATTGATATAGCTTTCATCTTTAAATTTTGTTTAATTTAACGTGATTTGGCTTTTATTATTATTATTATTATTATTATTATTATTATAAATTTTCATTTGAAATAAATTTGCCAAATTGCCCGTAGATGTGAATGTGTGTGTATGAATGGTGTGTGTGTGTGTCTGTCCTGCGATGGGTTGGCACCCCATCCTTGGTTGTTCCCTGCCTTGTGCCTGTAGCCTCCAGGTAGACTCTGGACAGCCCACAACCCTGCATAGGTCAAATGGGTATATAAAATGGATGGATGGATTTCTATTTAGTTTTTATGTATTTTAGTCTCAGTTTAAGTTTTAGGAATTTTATTTGTAGGGATAGATTGAAGAATTGTAGAGTTATGACCTTTAGGGAATCCTACATGAATACACAGTGCACATTATATACTAATGTCTTCAAAATGGGCAAAACATGTTCCAGGCATTGTTAACGGTGATTACAAATCATTACTTTAGCTAAATATCATTTAAAAATGGTAATGGAAAGTATTTGACAGTATTTGATCAATTTTATTTCAGTCAATTCCTGAAATAATATTTACAATATTTTCATTAACTTGCAGTTTTAAATTTTATTTTCGTATCGTATTTTACAACAAAGTTTCCTTATTGTCTCAGCTTTAGTTAATGATAAAAACCCTGCTTTCCGCAAAACCATTTTGCTGGCTTGTGTCTATCTGCAGTAACAACTAGAAAACTGCCACAGTTAGTCTTCAGGACCCAGTAGCTCATCCATAAAGTCACACTGATCTGACAGCATACAGGTCCAATTTGCACTTGTGCTATAAAGATTCTTTATAGGCCTATTGTCTCACAGGGTCCAGAGAAAGAAATCCGATGTACGATAAAATTTGCAGCCACATTCATATGTATGTGCATTGTTATATGGCCCCCTAGATAATGAGGTATTTAATAGACAGACAATGTTATCAGCATCGCCCCTGAGATTTACTGAGGGGTCACATCTTCAGAACTAAGAGCATCGACAGTAGTTCTGTTGTAAATATTCAAAAAAAGCCCATTGAAATGACTTCTATAAATTCAGTTTTATGGGATACGATGCCATCTCTGTGCAGACTTTGTCCTTCATCAGTCAGTGGGAGTGGAGTCGCTCTCTGCCGACACCTTTTCATATAAGAATGACGTTTACGTGGCCCTCGCCGCCCCCAACGCAGAGAGCTGCATGATCTTGCAGTGGGACCACATTGAGACGAACTTCAGGACGTACGACAACATCACAGGTCAATATCTCTCCTTCCAGTTCTTATACTACAAAGAGAACCCTAGAAAATGTCCACCAACTTGTCTCCTAGGGGATGGTGTGGAAATAAATCTATATGAATTAATTTAGCCTTAACAATCGCTGAATGTGACAGTGTGATGATAATAAGACAGTAACCTTTGTCTGACTTTGAAACTCAGGCCAATCCATTGTTGGGTGCAAGTCTGTTTTGATCGACAACCAGATTTTTATCATCGTGGCCCAGCTTTTTGGTGGTTCCCATATATACAAGTTTGATGAAGACCAGAACAAGTTCACCAAGTTCCAGGACATCGAGGTGTCCAAAATATCCAAGCCCAACGACATCGAGACATTCCAGATAGCTGAGGAGTGGTTCTTCGTGATTGCCGACAGCTCGAAGGCAGGCCTGTCCACTCTTTACAAGTGGAACGGCAAGGGCTTCTACTCAGTGCAGACGCTCCATGAATGGTTTCGGGACACGGATGCTGAGTTTGTCAACATGGATGGTAAGGCCTACCTCATCCTAGCCAGCCGCTCCCAATGTCCAATCATCTACCAGTGGAACAGAGGTACCCAACAATTTGTACAGCACTTTGAAATCCCCAACATGGAGGATGTGGTGGCTGTCAAGTCATTTAAGATGAAGGATGAGCTTTATCTAGCCATGACACGCTACATTGGTGACTCCAAGGTCCTTCAGTGGACTGCTAGGCGCTTCACAGAGGTACAAGCGCTACCCTCACGTGGCTCCATGATTCTACAGCCCTTCTACTTCAAGGATAGGCACTACCTGGCCCTGGGTAGCGATTATACCTTCTCACAGATTCACCTGTGGGATGAAGAGAAGAAGGTCTTCGAAATGTTCAAAGAGATATACATCCAGGCACCTCGCTCCTTCACCCCAGTGTCCATGGACCGCCGAAACTTCATATTCTCCTCCAGCTTCAAGGGCAGCACGCAGATCTTTGAGCACATCATCATTGACTTGAGTTTGTGAATTCAGGTCAGTTGCTCAGGGCTCTGGGAACTAGAGAACAGAGAGACTTAATGCACCTTTATCAGGCATAAAGCTATATTGGCTGTTTCCTGAAGTATCCCCATATCTCATTTATCCATAATAGAACAATTAAATGACAAAATCCTGAGCAACTATACACCTGAGCTGTAAAAAAACCATAACAACAAAACCTTTACATTTCAATTTAAGAGGAAATGGGAAGAATTCCTTTAAATTAGATCAGAATTATCAGGAGAATGAGGTGTCCATTAATTCTTATCTGCAGAGGATCTGCTAATGCAGATTAAAGACAAATTACAGCCTTTTGGATTTGGCACTTATCCAAAAGATGAGCAGTTGACTTAAGTAACACCAGTATGTCATATCATACGTGGGGATATCGTGTAACACTGTTTTGAGAAGGATGTTCTCTGTGTACACAAATCAGTAGAAGTGATCATGGTCTGTTTTCAGTCTCTGCTTAAAAGGTACCTACAATTACACTGACACCTTCTGAATGATATTCTCATGCATTTGAAAAACACTCTACAAATCCCATTAAGAAGGCCCAGAAAGGCGTAAAGGTTTTCCACGGAACAGCAGTGACCTTCAAAGTGTATCTCAGTCAGTCTTTGGAGGCAACAGCTCTCCAGAGTGGCCAATGGTAAGACATCTCCATGCATGACATCATTACAAACGCCACCTGTAGCATTACATTTATTACATCATAAAATCACTGGCATCTGGCTGTGGTTTATCTAATTTCAAAGAAACAAATCATGTTATTTTGTATTACAACAGATTTATTTCTAATCTTAGAAATCCACATAACAATATTTCACATTGCGAACTAATGGTATGATTTCTTTACAGGCTAGTAATTAGCACGGATCGTATATTTTCTCATTAGTGCTGTTAGATCAGCTGGGCACTTAGCTGATAAACAACGCAATACTCATTTCTATTACCTCTTTACAAAACGGCCAATCAGCCCTGGAGCATTTCACCAAACTTTGGTACAAACAATTGTAAGATGACTTGCATAAATAAAGAAATACGGATGTAAACAAAGGAAGAGTTACCTATTTGTTACTCAGGACAGCGATGAATAATTTCACCTGTAAAACATTATGGGTGACCGTTGCAACTGAATGCCGTCAAGGGGTAAAGTAAGACAGAGCTGGTTTTATATGACGTTTCAGGAACATTGAACTGGCAATTCTGCAACTATTATAATTAATAATAACGGTCATGAAAATACGTTCTGTGATCCTCACACATTTTGTATCATTACAAATATAATTTCATGCATCTTGTGTTACCCTGGAAATATAGCAGTTTTTTGAAACTGTATAAAATGTAAATGAACTATGCTTATGATGCAATAAAAACACTGGGAATGAACGACTGAAATGTGCCACAGCATGAAAGCTCTTTCAATTAATAAAATATTATGTAATGATTCACACAATGAAGGGAACAGACTAAGTGGTGGGCGGCTAGTTCCAGATAAGTAGATAATGCAAAATAAAGAGTAATAACCGTATTATGCATGCAATTTGGGTTTTGTGCTAGTTATGCTTTCATTCAGCTCTTTTTCACCAGGAATATCTTACAATAGTTTGAATTCCTGAAGAAACGGCCTCTAGCAGTTTTGTTTTTAATGCCAAAAATACGTTAGCTGCCTGCTTCCATTATGTGAATGATAACAGTGCGGATGTGGAAGAGCCCTTGTAAGCTATTTGTACAGTATATGACCTCACTGCTAATGAGTCTCAGTCATCGCGAATGTCTGCTCTTAGCACAAAAGAGCAGCGACAAACAGCTGTGCTGTCCACTGAAATATTGATGTGAGCTTGGGGTGTGCAAGACACAAATACTTAGGTGAGCAAGGCCAGCTTTTTGCTGGCCTGGCCCGGGCAGCAGGGGTACGTGACTCCTGATGGCACGATATCCATGACGGCCATTGAGAACAAGGAGCTGGGAAGGAGTTACAAAAGAGTCACCAATTAAGATCAAACTCTCAGAAATACAAGGCTTTTATTGTGCATTTTTGGCTCTTCCACATCTGTAATTATATCCATCATCACTGTAAACTGGATCCTTGGTACATTTTTTTAATACAAAAACAGGCCGAAGTTAGAAAACTATTACATCAGTGTCAAATGGTTTTATTTACAGTCCCGAGGAACTCAGAGATGTTTCCTACTTACTTCAGCAAGAAATCCCTCTGGGTCGGCCTGAGAATAGGACGAGCCTTTCTCATAACAGCTGGATGTGTCTGCTCTGGAGCTTGGTAAATTTGCACAGCTGTATCTGCGATTTTGCGGGAAGGATAGCATGTAGGCTACGGAGGAGAGTGCTAAGTTTGCATAAATAAAGAGCAAGGACCTATTTAAAGCTCAGGCGACCAAAATAATAAAAAAAAAAACATGTATGACAAACACATTTATCTTCAACAAAATCTGCTAGCTAATCAAGATACGCTTCTCTGCTCCTCCCATTTGCCAGTAGCCTTGACAAGATATATATACCATAGCATATATATTTATATAGACTGTTTATATAGACTATATATATATAAGCTTATATAAATAACTTCAAGCTACAAATACCTCGACATTACTCAGAACATGGTATGGGAAATAAACTAATGTTACAATCTGCAAAATATCTTTTTAGGTAAAAATGTACCTTTCCAGGCCTTACAGTTTACCTCTTGGGATGACTCTATGTTCACTCTAAACACTTAAAAATTCATCAGAATTAACGAATAACCTGCATGATGTAACGGCTGATATTTGTCATTGTACCCTATAGGATGATGTGCCTGTTTTAAGTGTCTATTCCCTGAGCATAAAACTACATCAATCATTTTTATATAAACATTCATGGATATATGATTGTTTTACATGGGGACAACTTATATCCAATGGTCTCTGACCATTTCACACTCAAGGCTGGAAACCCAACCTTCATAACAGGGAGACTATTTTAGAAGTCCTTCATTAACAGTTTGAAAATATACAGGGAGGTGAGCAAAATGAGAGACACCACAACAAAAAAAAGACTGATTCTGAAGTATTAAAATTGCAGTTAGTGTTACAAGGTGAGTCATATTAGGTTGAAGGTCTGATGATCGAGGCCATTTTAGGACCAGGTGCAGCCAAACTACAGACTATTCTCTCATGATATTCCCATATTCCAAGAAGATAATACCATCATATGTGCTCTTAGGCAAATTCAGCAGTGGTTTCACAAACTCGAGGATGAAGTCAATCTCCTCCCATGACCTTCCCAATAATCAGATGTAAACCAAACTGAACCTTCATGAGAAGTTCCGGTATGCAAAATGGGAAGTAAATTTCTGCATCTTTCATCCCTGCAGGACCAGTACTGATTTATATTAATATATTTTTATGTGTTACCGATATTTTGCCCGATCCCTGTGACTGATAATAATTTAGCCCCATAATAAAACGTTTTGTTTATCACATTTATCCACATCGAGATGTAAAGCCCATTTTATCATCGGAAATATTACGTCCCAAGGCATAACTAGTGCCAAACCGAACTCCCGTCCTCCGGTCCTCATTCCGACGACCAATGGTAATACAGAATGCTTTTTAATTTTAATTTTTTTCATGAAAACATTTATATTTAACAGTCAAAGACTGCAGGAGAATCCGAGCTCCAAGCCCATATGACTTCAACGGCGATCAGCTGCTCCCCATGCTGACGCGGAATACATGGAGGTGAGGAAGAGGAGGAGGAAGAGGAGGAGTCTGCGGAGGAGATCCCGAGCCACCTGGCTGTAAATACGGCCGCTTTCTCCTCACCGCTCCCCGATACCGAGGACGGTGATATCTGGAGGTTGCGGCACAATGAATTCCTCCAAGCGGAGTGAAAGCGACTGGCAGGGCTTGGTGAGCGAGGTGAGCCGCAGGAAGGAGGCTCCTGGGCCGGCGGGGACGGTGCCAGGGAGCGGGGGGGGGATCTCGGACCGCGCAGCCGGACCGGGGTCCCGGGAAATGGAGTCGGGACGTCACGTTTAGTCGCCATAGGCTCCGTAATGTACGATACTGCGGGGTGTTTTTAGTGATGTGCAGGCTGGCGTGGGTGCAATGCACCGGTGTGGAGAAGGAAGGTAAACGACATGCTGCATCATGACAGCCGGGGCTCCGCGTAGCTTGTCATCCGTAGGACTGGAATACTGTAAACTGACAAATGCAAACGCAGGTTTGGCTGCTTCGGCTGGATTTCGCAGACAAGCCCGTGATGGTGCACCGATGGAGATGTAGGACACGCCGTACAGATTCGATGCGATCGCCGCGGCAGGTCGGACAGCTGCATCTGAGCTCAATCCGCGTTTTATTTCCCCCGGTAAACAGCTGAATTGTCCATTTGAGGTCTTTAATCATTTCTGAATTACTGAAGATCTCTGAATACTATGTGAGAGATTCAGTAGGGAAGGATTAAAGAGGAATTATTTTATATGGCCTGCACGGTATAACAAGTGTAGACTAATGCTGACTAGATGAGCATTTATGTAAGATAGGTGGATGTATTTCACTGAAAACCTAATGCAGTGCCTGGTACTTTTGAGGGCATTATTTGCATTACATTTTCGACTGCAACATTTTGACATAGTAGGACCATTATCTTCAAAGTTAACAAACATGAGTGCAAGATATATCCATAACATTCCAGAAATTTCTTTGTCATGGAGTTGTGCTAATGGTACACCGTTTGGCTGTGTGTTAACAACAAGGCTCTTCCCAGATTTCAGGACAGGAAAGTCAGTCTTTCCTGTGTATATGCAGCCAGAGGCTTTGGTCCCAAACACACCTGTAGCTTCACTATGTTTAGCACGCTGATCTGGGCCCCATGCTGCAGAATTTATGGGATTAATGGATATTTTTAGTATTGGAATCTCCGAGGGCTGTGTGGGTGCCCGTGTCGTAGAGTGGAATTTCAGTGAAAACATCTTTGTGGTAAAGATTAATGTCTTAAACATAATTGTACTTTAGAAAACTTCTGTATAAAGATTCGAATGATAACAATGCTTTACTTACCATGTGTATGAGTACAGGATTATCTGAATACTTATTTTCACATATCCCATCTTGCTCTCCTTTGAGACAAATACACATATACAGGTGAGCATGGAGCTTGGGGTCTGAGCAAATGGTCAGCCAATTAACTGGAAGCCTTGGAGCATTTATTTTGGTGGGGGGGGGGTTAAGGGCATCCCATACAGGCTGAGTTTCCTGATAGACTCCAGGCCTGTCCACCCCCATGTTGGATAAGAGGATATGGAAGATGGATGGATGGCTGTATAGATAAAGATGGACATTCCCCAAAAAAATCCTAATTGGCGTGCCTGTTAATTGTTACTCAGACACAAATTGAATTAGTAGACATTTGACAGCTCTGGATGCAATGGGGAGGGCCTGCCCTAAAGATTACCTGTCATTTAGAGCCTCCTGCCTTGCGAGGTGCACAGTTTCGGCCCAAACTGTTGTGAGTGGAAGCTAAACCCATCTCATCAAAAATATTATGAATACATTTTTTTTTTTTTTTTTTGTGTGCACCATGTGACCATGCTGGGACCTCCAGGTAACACTATCCAGGCCTCCAAAGAGACGAGTCACTTCCTCTGGGAATGAGTCTAAACTTCTGAGAACAGAGCAAATCAGAATCTTGTCTGTGGTTTGGGGATAAGGTTTTGGATTGAAAACGTGGGTTTCACATTTCTGACGGGGAAACTCCGGCTCTTCGGCAGAGCGCCGAAAACCTAATGACTCCTGGAAGTGTTTGCTGGCAAACTTACTCTTAACTTCTACCCTCAGTGTGGTACGCTATGCCACGCATGCAGCAGGAGACGCCTCACTGTTTACGGTGAATGCCGTCATCATTTCAGCTGTTTAGGTTTTATTCTGAGGCCTTTATATATTCTGTAAGATGGTAATTAGTGTAAGGTAGTGTGTCCCAATCGCCATGGCAATGAGCTGCTGTTTTAGATGTCATTATCTGACTTGGAAGGTGTGAGGTCGCCACTGGTGACAGAACAATAGAGGGGGACTGGGAGGGGGAATGGACTGGGAGGGGGGTAGGCAGCTGAGTGGCTGTTCTGTTGTTGCTTTTGCTGTGCCGTGTTTTTGTGAAAGGATGTTATTCACTCTGTTTCTCACCCTGCTTAGCGAATGGTTTTTCAGTCTCTGTGTGTGATGATAACTGCAAATTTCCTGTCTGTCTTTGTTTGGAAAATTCCAAATAGATCAACAGTACCTGGCAAGATACGTTGGGTGGTCCTGTCCCATCCCTGGCCTCTTGGAAACTAACGGTGCTTTTACACTGCACTAGGTACCATACTTAAAGTACTTAAAGTAAGTTTCAAAAGTACCGTACTTCAAGCTGTCGGTTTTCTACTGGCGTAAAAACTGGTACTGGAGCTGAATGACATCACAATGCAAGGTAGGGTATTTTGTACTGAATTCAAGAGGTTAATAGTATATTATAGGGCTGGACGCTGTGTGATATTAATACCAACATCACGTTTTATGCACATGCAATTTTTATGTCACTAGTCGGCTAGATTAAGATCAGGCTTTTTCATACCTTCGATTCGGTTCGGGCATTATAGTGTAGGGGGTTAAGTTTCACTAAAACATTTATACTGTGTCATAGGAACAAAAACTTTTGCAATTGGAGTTTTGCTATTTTAACAAGGGTTACGAGTCAATGCACCAATGCAAAAGGTGTTTTAGTTGTAGTTTTTGGTGTTGGTCAACAGACAGAACATGACATTTTTTTACTTTTCGGTGTTTAGATAACCCTTCTCCAAGTACGAAAAGTTCCCAAGTTTCAAGTAGGATACATGACGATTATTGATTATTCCTTTTGATGAGTCTCTAGTATATGATAAAACGACCAGTTTAACGCTCACCTCTGCTGCTTTTGCATGAGCGCTGCATACGTTCTCCAAGATGATCATAATTGTTTTCATCCTTGCTGTTTAAATCACTCCTTAGATGGGTTTGTGAGAGGTTTGTTGTACTCCTTTTTTATTTATAAATATTACTATTTGTTAATAATAAATACTGGGATATTTGAAAATTTTCCAATACTGTGTCGCCCTAGTATATTATACAAAATACTTTTATTTCATGTCATCCTGATCCTGTTGCATCTGTTCTTACGACCAGATCAGAATTAAACCTTGGGCCTCTTCATTTGTCGACGCATCCATAATTATTACTTAAATTTAGGAAAAAAAGAAAAAAAATCATTGCTTTCTGAGTTCGTGACTGTTTGAGGCAGGCTGTTTGCATATCCGATCGACAAAGAAAGCATTTCAAATCCCACCCCAAAGTACTGAAGTACCAAAGAAGTACCCCAGCTGGTTTGGCACATTAGGTACTGGAACTTTTGGTGCTGGTACTCAACGGGAAGTTAATGGAAAAGGGGAAAGTACCAAAAGCATGGTGCCCGGTGCAGTAGAAAAGCACACAAAGCTAGTCATGCACTCGGGTAACATGACCCCTGTCCCACATTGGACCGCTGACCATCCCTCTCTGTGCTCCTCTTTCTGCAGTTCCTAATATGCAAACGCAAGTTGGAGAGCAAGAAGGAGGCCTTGCTAATCCTGTCCAAAGAGCTGGACTCCTGCCAGCAGGAGCGGGACCAGTACAAGCTCATGGCCAACCAGCTACGGGAGCAACACCAGGGCCTCAAGAAGAAGTATAGGGAGCTCATAGTAAGTGTACACTCTGGGGACTGTCCAGTAGAGGGAGCTCATAGTGGGTCTGTACTCTGGGGACTGCCCCGTCCTGTTCAGTTCCAAGGCATACCATTCCATCCTTAATGTATTCTAATTGCACCTTTAATTTACGTTACAGGACGGTGACCCTTCCCTGCCCCCGGAAAAGCGGAATCAGGTATGACCGAAAACACCCCCGCTATCCTGTGTGTTCAGGGAAAAATACATCGAACAGGGAAACTCAATTTACTGTGTACTGTATGCCGGCAAAGCCAGTCCTTTCAGAAGAAGCAACCTCATGATCTCTCCAGATTTTCCTCTGGCTGTCAGAGCGCCAGTGCCAAGGCAGAATGCATAAGTCCCTTTAACAGATAAACCCCAGAGCAGAGCTGATGAAAAGCCTGTGAGCACAGAGCAGTTAGCCCTGCAGGGCCTGATGACGTGCCAGATCCATCTTGCATCTGAAAAGTGGCCACAGCTGGGAAGAAAGGGCACTGAGGGATGTTTGTACTCCTGTGTATGTGGGGGAAGGGGGGTGCTGTTGCTGCTATTATCACACCCAGCTACCAGGCCGAGTCTCAGCTGGGTTCAGAAATTTCTTCCTGCAGTGTTAAGTTTGTGTGTCATAAGCAATGGTGCTACCTGTCAGAATGCTACAGACTCCTCTGCCTGAAGCATCTTACAGGATGCTGCAGTAAGTTTGTGAAATAACTTAAAAAATATTAGTTGGGGTGCACCATGGCATTTCTGATGTTCAGTCATTCAAGTGTTGGGGTTGGGAATGGGGTTGACAGGAAGTCATAGAATGCTGGAGGATGGGAATGAGGGAGCGAGATGAGGGACAAAGGAGATGTTTAAAGAGTTTTGGTGGTTTGTCCCAGAATGAGCTTGCACTCATAGTGCCCTCTGCAGGTCTTTTTGGGGGTTGTGTTCCAGTCAGACCAGAGGAAGCTTCACCTGCCCCACAAAGTCGCCGTCACCTGGCTCACTCATCCATGGCGTGTCCTTGTCCTCGTCCTCACCCTGGTTCCACCCCTTTTCAGGTGAACCTGGCGCAGCTCCTGAGGGACTCCAGGGAGAAAAGCAAGCGGCTGGTGGAGGAGGTGAAGGAGCTGAGTCAGCGGCTAGCAGAGGCACAGGGTGATAATAAGGTGGGGGGTGCCAGCGGCAGAATCATGTTTTGGTAGCCTGGGTAACAGTGGGGGCTGTGCTCAAGTTGGGCGCCCCCTAGGATTGATGGGAACCGACTAATCTGCTGGCTCCCAACGACAAGATCAAAGCTCGTTGAGATGTAGAGCAATATTTAATGATGAGAATATCCCGAACCGCTCCACATCGCCACCTGGGGCTTGTCAGCTGACCCACCAGCCATGAGAGTCAGTCAGACTCTGACAGGGAGGGTTTCTTTGTCATGGAGTTGTGCTAATGGTACACCGTTCGCCTGTGTGTTAACAACAAGGCGGTGGTGGTGCACTGCAGACGCCGAGCACCTCACTCTTGTCTCGCTCCTAGCTTCTGAGAATGACCATTGCCAAGCAGAGGCTGGGGGATGAAGAGGTGGGAGCACGACACTTCCCCGCCCATGAGAGGGAGGACCTGGTGCAACAGCTGGAGAGGGCACGGGAGCAGGTGAGGGGCTTGGCAGAGGCAGAGCAACACCTACATTACACTGGTCAACAAAGGATTTTGAGTGGCACACAATTAAACTTTACTCTGTATGTCCATTTACAGTATATGAGCATGGTGGAGGTGACTCATCTAAAAGGTGGAAGTGTGTGATTTTATGCTGTTCTTGGGCTCAAGAACATCCCTTTTAAGGGTCCAGTAGAAGTAGGCAAGCATACTGGGATTCAATTTGCCCTGATAGTTTTTCCATGTCAGATAGCGAGCAGGATCTTGTCTCAACGCCTCCAAACGTGTTACAGCCGATAAACTCTTACAGTACTTTGTGCCCTTCTGTAAAGTCTTAAAAATGTTCACAAATAGAATCAAATTCATTTTTCCGAAATAAAACTTTTATATATCCATATATTCTTAATAAGGAATTATGTGCTATAAATGTAGCCTAAAAATGATGTGACTCAAAAATTATGGGTGACTGCAAAATTGAGTGCGTTTCTGAAATCAGTAGATCATACATAAATGACACCCCTTAGTTGCTGTGTGACAAAATCTTCGTTAACCGATGTTATGAACAATGTCATGATATAACAACACTGTGATCATGGGACCCTGAGGCTTTGGACTGACATCTCCTTGGTGAGAGTAAGAATGACCTTCCGATGATTACACACTGCAAACTGGCACAGATATTACTTAAGCTATTAAAAATATTACCACGCTAATATCTCGAATCCCTAGTCTTTTAAATTTGAAGATTATGTAGTAAAAGCTAAAGGCGTCAAGAATCATGCCGAGGAACCCGTTGGCCTCAGTGCTCTGTTGACATTTATGTTCACATTCGTTTTGTCGCACTTGACTCACCATCACCCGGCGGTGTAGAATGAAGAACTGGAGCAGAATCTGAAGGCAGCGACGGACGAACTGCAGGACGTCAAGGCTGAGCACACAGTGTTTCAGGAGAAGGCTGGCCGCCTCAACCGGGAGCTCAACCACATCCTGGGGAGCCGGGAGAACCGCATCATCGATGTGGACGCGCTCTGCATGGAGAACAGGTGTGGGCTGCGTGTGCTGAACTTGGCTTAGATCAGTGTTTCGCAACCCAGTCCTCGGGGACCCCCAGACATTCCACAATTTTGCTCCCTCCCAGCTGCCAACACACCTACGGTAGGCATTCGGTGTTCTTGATTGTTTTGGTTTGTTCTTGATTGTTTTGGTTCATGTGTCCTGGGAGCTGGGAGGGAGGAAAAATGTGGACTGCCTGGGGGTTCCTGAGTACTGGGTTGAGAAACACTGGCTTAGAGGTTGTGACTGTAGGGAGTGGCTGTCATTGCTGTTTGTCAGTGTTATGGTTGTCTCAGCCTTTTCTAGTATTTTCTATCGCAGGGAGCATCCTTGCATAGATGAGTATTCAACGGTGATTAAACTGAAGGTCTGTGTGGTTTCATTTCAGGTACATACATGAGCGGTTTAAGCAGGTCCAAGAAGAGGTTCGCCTGCTTAAAACCAACGTCATGAAGTACAAGGTGTGTGGAGATGGCAGACCAGGTTAACACCAGTCCTCAGCGATCAAAGAATAATAAAATGTCAGCAGTTCACCCATGTGTGTCTTTCCAGAGTGCTCTGGAGAGACGCAAGAACTCCAAAATATATGGAAAATCCAACAGCAGTGCTCTAACTGGGGTACTTTCTGCCAAACAAGGTACAGCAGACCATACATGAGTTTGTTTGATTGTACCCTAATTCCCTCTGTAAGGCTGCATCTGAATTTGCACACTTCCACATTAAATGGTGCACCTGAATAGTACCTAAGACATAATAGTGTGTCTGAAACCATAGAGCTTATCCCTCAGCACACAAAAAGTTCCCGGATGGCACCCTATATCTGGTCAAAATCCGAAGTGTGCGAACTCTGTACTCTATTCAATCCCACAATCCTAGACATGGTTTTTGAGGAAGTCAGGGTTTGTCTGGCACTTCAGTCAAAATTCAGTGAATCAAAGGTGATTTAGTGCGTCAGAAAAGTGTACGGAGATTTCCACACGGAATCGCAGTAAGTGGCTTACCGTAGTGTGTACTCTCCTCATTTAAGTGCATAGTGTGTAGTGTGTGATTTCGGACGCAGCCCAATTTTCTGCTGCTCCTTAATGTGTTCCTCTGACCTTTTGAACTCTGCTTTTAAGATTTAGGTTTTACAAAATATAATCAGACAGCAGAGAAAGTTATTGTATAATTGAGTGCCAGCTTTTTCAGCAAAGTAAGTATGACAGACTCAGGCTAAGAGGTGATTCAGGCACAGGAGACTATGGGACAGTTGGGGAAATGACCGCCGGCACCTCCTGTCTCCAGTGCAGGAGCTTCTGCTGTCTGAGGACAATGGCTGCAGCCTACCAGCCACGCCCCAGTCCATCTCCGACCTCAAGTCACTGGCCACTGCGCTGCTGGAGACCATCCATGAGAAGAACCTGGTCATTCAGCACCAACGACAGACCAACAAGTGGGATGCACCCTATGTCACACTGTCCTCATCCAAGGGCTTTTTTGCATTCCTATTTATTAGTGGTACAGAAAATATATGCCATAAGGCTTCAAGGTGTGTTTATAATATACATAAGATTAAATATCTGACAGGAGGAAAATGGAAAAATTCAAATTTAATGTGGTATGAATTTTTCATACTTTAGCATGCATTTTAAAGTTGTCAAGCCCTTTAAGGGTAGATCACATGGCGTCAAGCAAAACCCCAGTTGTGTTTGCATAGGATTCTGGGAAACCGTGTGGCAGAGCTGGAAAAGAAGCTGAAGATGTTGGAGATGTCTGGTTTGTGGAGCCTCCCAGGTTAGGGTTGTATCGTCGCCTTTCTTAGCTGCCCTCTTGGTATACACAGGTGTACCATCCCACAATTGTACAACTGTGGTTTCTGGATGTCACGCACCAAAGTACACACGTTGAATTTTCACAGCTTGTGCGGTGGGCAACCTATTCTGCATGCTGAACACTCATTGGCTGAGGTCGGCCTTGCCCTTATTTGCATGGCTTCGCATTGGCTAGCTGTTTGTATGGAATGAAAGGCGAATCACAGCAGTAGACTCATTAAAATAAACAGCTAACAGACAAGATCTACATAGCCTCATATTAAAATGGGCACTACATGTGATGTAGGAAAAAAGCTCTATCATCAGCTGGATTTATGAGTTTTGGCTTACATTAGAAGTTTCTTGACTTTCCATCCCTGGACATTGCCGAAATGGGAAAACATTGAATTTTTAATTTGCAAATGGTGTGGCACAGCTGGTTGGAGCTGGAGACTGCAAAGAAAATGCTTTTCATTTCCACTGGCTCTGAGCATGTCCCACTGGAAACGCCTCCAGCAAAACCTAATGAAATCACGTGTGTATTTAATGTTCTGCTTCCCTTTAACAATATTTACTGAAGACTACTGGGCTTAATAAACAGGGTAGTACAAAAGGCATGGCTGTCCTCAGTGATGCAGAACCCGACATGAGAGCGCCTCCTGAAGGTGGCCTCCTGGCTGACGGCTCCTGATGTGGAACAATGCCTTTAAGTAGGGATTGCCAACCTTTTAATGTCCATGAACTGGTTTATGTTGTACAAAAATGTCACAGACCAGTAAAACTTGTCATGTGGGAGGAGGGGGGCTGTTTGCCAATTCGTTGGTGCAAGAGATTTCTTAAGTTGAACTGTTTCCATGTTTCATGGGAGTATGTCATAAGAGAGGCCATGGCTTGAAAATATGTAATTTGTTTTTTGGAAGTTACCCAACCCCACCACAAAACCCTCAGCGTTCAGCGGACTGGCGGTTGGGAACCCCTTGCTTAAGGCACACCTTTGCAGCATGGCTCACCATGTTTCCAGCACCGCTAAGGGACTGGGTGTATGGGCCTTCCGCCTGACTCTGCGTAGTAGACCAGGGTTTGTTACCATTTCTGCTGACTTGACTTTTCTGTCTCCCCCTGCTGTCTGGAGGCCTCACCTACAATGTGTCGCTGGGATTTGGAAGTACGTTTTCAATGCGCTCGTAATGCTCCTGTATGCTATGAAAGCTTGTGTTTTTATTGTACTAGTCAGGGTGAGTCAGAGAATCCCTGTGGATGGACAGCCCATTAGCAGACCAGGGGCCCGTGTTGTCAAGCATCCCAAATGAAGGCTATCTTTGTGATATGGGAAGCTGTAAGGCTTTGATAATTGTAGTTCAGCTCTCCATAAACAGCTTAAATTATATTATCTTGTGCAAAATGGCAGACATTGACCTAAGAGTGTTCTGTTTGCTTAGGGAAGAGCTGTGATTCTGGTGGACATTATTCTGCCCTTTTGAATGAAATGCATGTGGTTTGAATCTCATTTTTAATATAAATATTGTGTGTGTGTGTGTGTGTGTGTGTGTGTGTGTAAAATAGAACATACTTATTTGCCTGTGTGTATAGGGAGCATATTAAAGGATAGCCTGGCAAAATCAATATAAATGTTGGTATTGGTCAGATTTAACTATTAAAATGAGGTGTGGGAGTCTGTTCTGTGAGCAGAGAGATGTTCATAGAGCGTCTAGAAATCGGCGCAATACCAGTCTTGTCCACCAGAGGGAAACGCAACACCACTTTGTAGACCCATCCTAAGCTTGACTGAACCAGCTTGTCTGTCTTAAGATGGCCATTCGGCCTCTATAAAGATGACAAGGATCCATTACAGAAAATGATTGCCCACATTACAAACACATTTAGGGAATGTGGCATTATTAGGGGATTTTGTAGACCAGACGGAACATGGCTGAGGGCTCGTCGCCAAAACTGACAGCTATAAGGTCTGGAAGAGAGAGACTGATAGGGGCTAAATATGAGAGATCAGAAAGATACCATGTTGTTACCACCTAGGGAGCAACTGTATGGGAACGTTAGATGACTGCTCACCATTTATCAGCGAGCCTGGAGCAAAGCGATCAATCGTGCGGCTGAGTGGTCCGACGCAAAGCTCTCCGCAGTAGCTTGCAGCAGGAAGGGCTTTTGTAAAGGGGGTGTCATGCACATGGTGGGGGGGGGTTGCTGAAGCGTGGACGGACACCTAATGTGTGCCAGTCCTCCCCATGGCGCTTTTGGCCCTGCAAAGCTGGCACGACGCAGTGAGCTAGCCTTGCTATTCTGGGGGAAATCCTGCCCCGTTATCAAACCTGCCCGGGTCTCATTGGGGGGGGGGGGGGGATTCCCTGCTAGGAGGACAAGAGAGATCCTAGGCAGGTGTGCTTCAGAAGATGCGAGCATTTAAAATCGGCACAAATGCCCCCTGGAAAGACTTCAGAGTCAGCTGACATTGAGTACTTTAGCAAAGGGCTCTGATCTAAGAATAGAGTGGAGGTCTGGACAGTGAAAGCTGTGGGAGGGTCTGAGGAGGCTTGTGGAGCACTTGCGGGACCGCTCTGTGAGGGGGGAGGGCAACCAGATCTGATCACGGTTTCCCAAAACGAAACTGACAGGTGCCCGTGTGCCCCACAGGAGCAGGAAGAGGGACCGTCAGCCTGAACGAGAGTGAGTTGCCCATGTCCCCTCCACCTCCGCACCTGAGAGAGACGCCCCCTGAAGGTGAGGTGGGGGCGGCGCAGCCATTACTGTGACACACTGCTGCGTTTTGAGGAGAAATGGTACTGCAGTTTCAAACTTTGACGTATTTTGACAGTGTGGGTTTGTTTTGGGGGAGGTCTGTACATCATCCATGGTCTTTAGCTCAAGGTTCTCTTTTTTAAAAAAAATACCAGCAAAAATGCAGGTGAGTGCCTCAGGGATCTTTTTGGGACGGCGTCCAGCTCTTCTTGCGTCACCCCCTTGTGCATTTGTCCCTGCTGCTGCTCCTGTCCCTGTTGTTGTTCTGTAAGCTGCTGACTCATTGGACTAAGGCACGACATACAGTGACCTATAAATATTTGCTTTGCTTTCCAAGCATGTTCTCCTGTGCATTTCTGCAGGAGCTGTGCTACCAGTCACCTTTAACCCTCTGTTTTTTCAGATGACAGGATGGGAGGCAGGGAGGCCTATGTAGGCCAACGGGACACACACCACTGCAGCGACCCGGAGGTGTCGCCCCGTTCGCGGATCGGCCCGGATGGAAGCAGCGAGGAGGGTGCCCCCTACTGTTCAGACCAGTCGGAACTAGTCACCGGAGGTGGGCTTGGTGTCCCGGTGGACGGACTGAGGCAGCAGACGGTGGTATCCCATGAAGAGGGGGGCACCGCCCAGATGGACTCTGGGACGGAGGTGGAAACCACAGATCAAGTTCATGGTGAGGAGGGGTCTGCTTCTATGGTTTCCCTTTCCCTCAACCCTCCACAGGATGACTGTTCAGACTGCTGCCTTTCATTAGCCCCGCCCACCTACATAAGCCCCTCCCCTTCCCCAGACCACACCCAGGAGGCGGGGCTGACTGAGGCCTGCAGTACAAGGCTGTCCTTTGGCCTTGAAACCAGGCCCCAGTGCAGCACGGGTAGTTGCTCTTGCACAGAGTCGTCAGGCCCAAGTAGAACCTCACAGACAAGCGATAGCTCCTATACAGAGAACCTGGCGTAGACCCTCATCCAGGTCCCCTATGATGAGGTCCGGTCTTGTTGCAGAGCCTGCTTGGACTCCACCTGACCTACGGCCTTGCCTGGCTGCTGGGGGTCCCTCTCCCATTCAAATTAAAAACCAGAACTCTGAGTAGTGTCAGCCTGTCCATGTGGCACTGACACTCTGGGTGGTCTGATCTGAGCTGTGGGGGTCTGGGGGTCACCTAAACTATTGGGCCACGCAACCTCTATCACCTAAGTCGAAGATGTCACTTTCTATTTCAGATATATATCTGTGGTTAATAAATTTAGGATTTCTTTTCCCTGTGTTAAAATATGGATCATTTGGACTAAATAATCAGATTCTTGTTCTTGCCTGAGCAGGACAGCTGTACATGCTGTTTATTGGTCACTTGCTGACAGCACATTTCTGAAGGTTATTTCAACCGATGCTCACCATCCGAGTTACACAACTGAATGCTAAAGTTATGGATGACGTGTCCCTTTGCACAAAAGCTTGGTGTCCCTGTCACCTTGGTTCACGGCACGCTACCAAGAGCTACTGTCCAGTAGGGGGCGCTGATGCTTTACTCGAGATGGCTGAACCCCAGGTAGTGATTAGGAAGGCGGCAGCTTTGTGAAAACTTTGTAGCGTCCGGATTTGGATTTTGGATTTGATCCTGAGTGTAAAGTGGGTTATGAATGACACCGGATCGTCGAATGACACTTGTCCCCCATCACGCTTTGTCCCTTGGGGGGCACTCTGTCCAGCAGCTAGTATATGGTGCTGATATCTGTATAATCTAGAATAATCAAGAATGGTGTTTTATTGGCTGGCTTTAAGAGATGTACTGAAAGTGAGACACCGGGACATATATTTCAGTTGTGAGGGGGTGGAAGGAAGCATGAGACATTGATTTTGACTCTCCATCTTTTCTATTGCACAACCGCTTGGCGGATTTTGTTTCTTTCTTGAGGGAGAAAACATCTTCCCTGTTTTTATCTTCTGCATCTTGCCATATTAGTCGGTAAAGCTGGTGTAAGGAAAAAGCTCAGCCTTTAGACTCGCGTGTCGCATTTCATGGCTGATAAACGTGGGACCTCTTCATGTCTATATCTAACTGAATCTGTAGCTGTGAGCTTAGCCCTTTCCTACAGCTAATGTCCTGAAGGTCAACTTGAGTCCCTGTATCTGGGTACCACTGTCACCTGATCGTCAGTTCAGGGTTCGGGTGGTTTTGATTATTTTTGGGGTCTTTGCGATAGCACTCGGGGGGGGGGTGTGTGGTCTCAGTACTGGGAAAGCAGGATTTGATAAAATGCAGTATATCTGAAAACCTGGATCAACATGTTAGGGCTGGACAGGAAAATATTTTTGTCCTCAAACAGAGAGGAATGGAAAATGTTCAGTCAGCTGTAATCTTTGTTTTCGAGGTGTTTAGTCTCTTTCGCGCTCCGTTTCTACCGGAAGTTTCTGTTGCTTAGATACCAGGAATGTTTGCTTTGACCATCTTTCTGGAACAGTGATGTTCTATCGATCCCATTTCATTTCTGCTGTAACAAATGTTTTTTTTTTTCTCATTAAGTTTTCAGCCAAAGAAGGTATTAAGTCTCTTATGGACGAGAATTTCTTATTATGAGTTTGGCTGCCGGAGAAAACTTTCGAGAGACTGGATTTTCTCGTCCAGTAGTCTGAAATGTCACGTGTCGCCTAGCGCTGCTGCCATAGGAGAGGAATTTGGTGACTTACAGCTGCGTGCATGACTGTGTTTCTGCATTAACTCCTGTAATTACCTGTCTGTGGGTGTAGTCTTTCTTTGTCTCTTTAAGGCAGCTCTCTCATGCAGAATTGAGGCAGTACTTTTAGCTTGTAACAAAAAAAGCTCCAGTTCTCAGTTACTGGCTGTGCATTTTTGGTATGGGGGGGAAAAACTGCACCAAATGAATATATTTCTTGTGGGGACAAACCTTTGAATTAAAAGAGCACTGGTGTCATGCACACACAGTCTTGTTTTTTTGACTCCTTAGATCTTTCTTTAGATGAGAAACTCTCGCCGTGACATATCATCATGGCATTTATAAGCTATCCATGGTGCACCAGCAAAATGATTAAAAACATTCATTTTTTATCATTTACTTCGTATTACTACTACTACTACTACTACTACAGTATTATTACTAGAATTCATTTAACCATATTCTTTAATAGGTGGAAATTGCTAACTTTCTATTAACAGTCAAGGGCATACATGTATAAATCTCATCATATAAATGCAGATCTACCCATAACCCATTACAAAGTTTGCAAGCAACATCTGATTACAGGTATAATATACCTTTGCATAAATAGCAATAAAATAGTCTTGCACTTACAATTGGAGTTGGAATGGTTTGTACCCCCCCCCCCCCCCCCGTGAATTAAATGCTACAGCAAGACATCAGATACTGGGCTGTCTAGACCGAGCAAAACAATATGATTTACACTGTTGAATGCTTCTGCTTGACATCATATTGACACACTGAGTTATGCCATTCAGCAGGGTTTAACAGCGAACAGGTAAACTGGTATTTCTAATAAGAAAACTGTTTGTGTTTCGTGGAAATAAGTTGTTAGTGATTTTGTGATTAAATAAATTATATTTTTCTAACAAGGCCTGGTTATAATGACAACTGGGACTATTTTCACAATTGTTGTGTGCGACAGACCCAGCAGTACGTGAACAAGATGACCCTTTGCTTAGCCCCTCCTCTGCCGCTACTGGCTCACGACGTCCCAGTGATTTCCACTGGAGATCCCGATGACGCAGCAGGCCAGCCGGTGACCTGCGTTGCCGTGAAGCAGGCTCCCTGCGTCGCCCCCCTGGCCCAGGTCATCCTCTCCCGCGTGGAGCACCACGGACCTACCCAGCACCGACAGCGGCCCGAAGAGGGTAGCCTGGCTCGTCGTCTTCTCACGGATACGTCCCCCGAGAGGTGTGAAGTTTCCAAAGTCGCCTGGGTGGCCAGGGTGGTTCACTGTGTGGGGGTTGTAGTGGCCACCGGTTGAGTCACAACCTTTGCTGAGGTCACCAAATTGGTGAATGTGGATTGCTCGCTTCTCTTTCTCAATGGGGAAGCCCTTCAGGTTCAGCATCACCTCCAGGGGCCCATCAGCACCACCCTGTCTGAAGAGCACCCACCCGTAGACCTTGGGCTGGTTCTCGGCAAGTTTGGTGTTGGGTCTCATCTTGCAGCTTGCATATAGGGTCCCGTTGAACTCTACCACCTCTGAGCGGGCTATTGGCTTAGCAGAAAACCCATCGCTTTGTGAAATGCTGGCAGATAGAAAACAGGGCAATCCAAATAGGAGGAGTAGTGGAGTCCGGCTTGTGACAGGCAGGTGCATTTTGAATTTCTGGAAAAGATTCAAGATATAAGATTATATTCATAATATTAACTCGTCATTCTATTCAATCACAGCCCGGCACTGCCTCATGGGCATGCGCATGAGTTGCGTAAGCGAAATATAAACAAAAGTTCGTTTCGTAGTATTTATGTTTATCGAAGGTATAATAAAATAATATATACGCTAATTTCTTGAAATACGTATCTAGCAGTATTGTGCAGCATTTTGATTAAGGAACGTTGCACTTAAGGTATTCCAGTAATGCAGAGATTATTCCGGTACATGTCTACACGACTCTAGTAACGGTTCCAAGAAACAGATCAGAATAGCTACACTTTCCTCAACAAAAAAATGAGCAGCTCCACAGAAAATATCCCAATGAACTAACATAAATCAGAATAGCTTTTTGCGGAGCTGTAGATACATTACCTTATCTGGAGATATCGGCCTGGGGAAAAAAAAAACTTAAAATGGAGTCGCTTTCAAAACTTTTTCTCGGCAAAAACGCTCAGAAGACTGATACCAGTGTTACGAACCCTGCCTGCCTTTTGACTGGGCAGATTGCATAAGGACTGGTCGGTAAACGTCCGAACAATGCATAAGGCACGCGGAAGAAAACAAGAACATACCGATGGTCACGAATAACGCAGTGATATAATTTTATAACAAACAGTGAAACACTGTGGGCGGGGCTTCAAATAAATAGAAATTATTAAATAAAAATGTTTTGAAAACATGCATCCATATAATAATAATAATAATATTTAGATTACATATAGCGCTTTTCACAAACCCAAGGTCGCTTTAAATGGAGGAAAAGCGACAAACATATAAGCAGTTGAAGAGGAAGAGTAATGTTCAATAAACAGTAATCAGACTTCTGCATTAATTCCAGGCGATTATTTAATACAGTTATAAACTAATTTTTATTCCTATCATTAGATACGTGTTACAATACTTAGCACTAAACATAGGTGCTTTTTGACAGTCGATGGACCAGCCTGTTGCTGTAGCTCAGCTGACGATAACTTCCCAGTTGCACTATAAAGTATTAAAAGATCTTTTCCTACGTATGTTTCCCGAACGAGCTCTTAAGAGGTTCAAAAATTGATTATATATTCCCTCCATGAAACAACTGTTTGACTGCTGCATGAGAGAAAGTGGTGTTCTTTATAAATATAACACTGCAGGAATGCTTCAAAATATTGCATTAATCAGAACTGGGGAGAAGCTAAACATAAAATACAAAATTAACTAATTGAATCACCAGTTTATTTTTATTTGTTCTATAAAACGCCTGCGTGCACCAGTATGTGTGTATGTCATTGATATAGGGACGAACAATGGCCCAATAGTCGTAAGAAAAGTTGTGTTACTGTCTTAACATAAGCGAATGTCCTATGTGCTTAAGTATTGACTACTAAGAGCTATTCTAAGGTGCTTTGGGGGAACGTATATTACACCAATATGTAAAATGACCTTGCAGTGTCGACTCTTATCAACCTCATGAGCCAAAGTTTTGATATAGTGTTACTTTGGCACGTTTAGAAAAATGTGTGCATTCTATGGGCCCCCTCCTTCCCATTTAATGAATAAATGCATAATCAACGGCGCGTTCCTTATATCTCATTATGAGTACGCCCGTTACCGAAGCCGATTCGCTGTGCATTCAGAGCGCAAGGACGAAACCTAACAAAGACTGTAGTCAATCTGTATCAGACAAAATCATTTTATCATATGGATCAGTTATCTTTTAGTGGTGTTTAGTTATAAAACTGTACCCTTAACGATGTTAGTCTTATTTTAAATTAACAGTGTGAGCCGACAGCAACGATAATAGACGGCTAAGAGCGGTTCAGATCAACCTTACGAAAGACTGAACTTAAGAACGACGGAGCGTTAATAAGGTTTTGGTAAACGCACCCCTGAACGGTATCGGTGTATTTGGGGAGGACAAAAAGCAACTAGAAAGATGGCAATAAGTATTTATTTATGAGCACAATGCATCCCCAAGAAGGGTCTGATCTGTTGTGCTTTATAAAATACTGTGGACTGTATATGTGCATGTAGAGACGTAAAATCCCCGCGCAGTATGAAGTCTCCTCGCAATCAACGATCACACGGGAATCGTGAGGTAAAGCACAGCAAAGTTTTTTTTTCTTTTTTTGCAGCTTAGGAAATACAAAAGGCAACGATCAACACTTGTCTACATCTCTTTTACACTGCCGAGACCGCAAACAAACACGGAAAAACTACAAGTCACGAAAAAGAAAAATATAGAAGTTCCAAACAAATCTCCGGGGACAGAAAGTAAGATAAATAAATAAATGTTACTAAAATGGTGCTTGAAAGGGCGAACATATATAATGAGCAGCTTTTTTTCATTAGTTTCAGAAATTTATTATATTCTTTAATCATCTGAAGGAAATTATTAAATATGAGTATGGCTTTAGAATATTTTGTATTATGTATAAAGAATTTACCCAAAATTAAGAAAGAGCTGACCACGGTGTTATACTTTTTATCCTTTAGAATGACTCCGAAAATTATTTCCTTTAGAGTATAGGGGTATAAAGTATAAATTTATACTGTGGTAAAGGTGAAATCAAATCATATAACAGAAGCAGTGAAGTGCCTATCAGCTTCAGCGTTTCGGGACGGCCCGCTCCTCTCCCAGCCTCCTTTCGTAACCCCGGCGTGCGGGTGATTTCTACGCATGCGTAGTCCAAATCGGGTTTCCGGTCCAGGTCGGGTAGTGACACCTTTGCCCCTGAAGCGGCGCCCAAGATACGGCTTCCGGGCGCCATCTTACCCCCGGCGCGCTTTCCTGTGTGGTGTTGCAGTGTCTGCTTCGGGTTTACTCATTAGCACCATTAAGGGAGGATGTCTAAAAGACATCGTCTGGACCTGGGGGATGATTACTCATCGAATAAAAAGAGGACATCGTCCGACGGGTAAGTGGCGAGGCGCCGGCTCAGGCGCATTCTTGGCGTTTGGATGTGGATGTAACGATCTAAGATAACAGGCTAAAGCTAACGGAGGCGATTGCGCGGCCGTGCCGTGCCTAGGAGAACCGTCGGATCTAGCGCACCATACCGCGGGAAAGCGCCCTTATCCGTGGAGTGGCTCGACCCGGTCGGCGCTCGCGAGCTCCGCGCCGAGCGCGCGACCGTCACACGCGGCCCTCGCCGGTTAACTTTCAGATTCACCGAGCGCTATAACTGGAGCTGTCGTGTTTCTGTACAGGTACAGGCCATGCCGGATTGTTTGAACACACTGGAGCCTTTTACCAAAATGTTACGCGCACTAGTGGTGTAATTACTAACTAGTCGGGTGACTAGGCCGAATTGGCCAACGTTGTGGCGCGTGTGTGCCCGCTAGCCGGCCTGGCACAGGCATGCGTCGCGCCCGCCACTCTGCCGTGAATGTAGCGGCGTGCATGGCGCGGGGTCGGTGTGGTGCAGGCCTGCAGGAAAGGTGCGGATACAGGAGATCAGGCCGTCGTTTCATTGAAATAAGGCGAAAAAATAAATCACGAGGGTAAGGGCCTAAAGCGGAAGCAGGGACTCAGCGAAAGACTGATCTGCAGCGATTTAGGGCTTGTGATTCTGCAGGTTTATTCGTCAAGCGCATGTAGCAGGATTATGTATCAAAACATAAGGGAAAAGCAGAACCTTATCCTGTGGTTTCCTTTGTTGCACGGGGTCACTTTTTCTGGGTAAGAAAAGTTAAGTGCCGCACAGGTGAAGTTGTGCCCCTAGAGTCGCTTACTTTCTGGGGTATTTTAAGCCCCTTACCCCCGCGACGGGGCGACATGCTGACAAGGGTTCAACCGCCTGTCTGGCCCGTTGGTGGAGAACGAGGCTAGTTTTAAGGCCCATTTGGGTGGTTCAGCACCAGTATGCCTATTTTTAAAATAGACCGGGCGTCTCGTAAATACATGTATTTATTGACCATAGATTTTTTTTGGTTCCTATAATAATGTCTGAGGTGGGTGATAATCCATAACTATTGGTCAGCTTTATGTTCAGGGAGGTCCTGAACATTTTTACTGATTACTGAGAATGCAAAATGGGGATTTAGAATTGAGTTTGCATTGAACTTTAGTTTAAGTGCATAGTTTAACAGAACTGATTTCTAAGTTCTGTATGAATTCTGCAGAACTATCTGAAATGAGCACAAACTGCGGCTCTTTCTTTTCCCTCCTTGTGATAGATTTTACTTTAAATTTAGCTGTAGCCTAGTTAAACTTTTATTGCCGAGTGCACTCTCGGGTGGGTTATCTTAAATTACTCGGATGGGCCGGATTGCGGGGCTGGGGAGTGTATTATGGCGTTTTTCTGGGTCAGCCTGCCTGAAGTGTTGGGAATGTCCCCCTTCGCCTCACAGGAAAGACAGGGAGCGTGACCGAGACCGCGATGACCGCTCCAGAGACAGAGAACGGGAGCGAGACCGCGACCGGGACAGGGAGAAAGAGTCCAGGGCCCTCGGGGGAATTCCCAGCCCTGTGGTGACGAGCGGGGCGGCCCCTTTGAAGCAGATGGCCATCCAGCAGCAGATAAACCCATTCACCAACCTGCCACATACACCGCGCTACTATGAGATCCTGAAGAAACGGCTCCAGCTACCAGTTTGGGAATACCGTGAGAACTTCAACTCCATCATGGGCCGGCACCAGAGCTTTGTGCTGGTGGGGGAGACCGGCTCTGGGAAGACCACGCAGGTCAGAGTCCAGCCCAGACTCTGGCAGCTCTTCTGGGCCGCACGCTCTCTCCATGCTGACCGGTTGCTGGCGCCGGATCCTTATGCTGTTTGTTCGGTGTCTGAAAGTCTTGGAGAAACTTTAATATTTTAATTTTAATCTTTTAAATGTTTCTTAATGTGCTTCACAGCTTTGAGCATTTAAAAAAAGAACTTGCTCCGGTTTGTGAAAGCCATATTTATGCAGGGTTATATGCTTAATATCCATTTTTTTGATCACGTTAAAGACTCACAAGTGGGACGCTTGTAGCACTTTTCTGTTTATTGAATTGTCACCTTAGTTTGCTCAGGTGGTGGCTGCATTCCTTGTGAAGTCCTGCAGGGACCGTAAGCGGGTTTCGTCCCCTTTTTTTCCCCCTGGTGTGTAGATCCCACAGTGGTGTGTAGAGATGGTGCGCGCTTTGCCAGGACCCAAGCGGGGAGTGGCCTGCACACAGCCCCGGAGGGTGGCGGCCATGAGTGTGGCCCAGCGTGTGGCTGACGAGATGGATGTCATGCTGGGCCAGGAGGTGGGCTACTCCATCCGATTCGAGGACTGCAGCAGTGCCAAGACCCTGCTGAAGTAAGAGCATGGCCGCAGTGATGGGCGTGGCTTCCACAGGCTCTCCGATTGGCTCCTTGAATCTCTGGGCAGGTTTGAATGAGGGAATGTGTTGCACAGGGTGTTTGAATGACAGGAATCTTTTTTTATTTGCCCTGATGATAGTTGTTTACATAATGTCCTGACTGAAACAGAAGGGTAAAAACCATAGAATTTGATCCTCATTGCTGGGTGTTAATCACCCGTACGTCCCCCCCACCAGGTATATGACTGATGGTATGCTCCTCCGGGAGGCAATGAATGACCCCCTGCTGGAAAAATACGGAGTCATCATCCTGGACGAGGCCCATGAACGCACACTGGCCACAGACATCCTCATGGGTGTCTTGAAGGAGGTGGTGCGGCAGAGACCAGACCTCAAGGTGTGCCCCCCAACCCCCCTGCCTGCCCTGCGCCCCCATCTGCTGCCCAATTTAGAGCCTGGCTGTAGTTTACGGTTGTTCTACAGTTTGTGGCACCTCTATTATAGTGGTTTATTAAGCTGTAAATTAAGGTGTGGGAGACCCTGCAGTGCTTCTAAAAACTTCATCATGGGTTTGGTCGTTGTGCACAGGGTCTTTTAAAGCCCTTCTGACTTTCATCTTTGATAGGAGTGAAGGCCTGTTGCTCTGATACGCCCGGTGTGTCTGTGTGTGTATTCATGGACAGGTGATCGTCATGAGTGCCACGCTGGATGCCGGCAAGTTTCAGATTTACTTTGACAGCTGCCCCCTGCTGACCATCCCTGGTCGCACACACCCCGTGGAGATCTTCTACACACCGGAGCCCGAAAGGGACTATCTGGAGGCTGCCATCCGGACCGTCATTCAGATCCACATGTGTGAAGAAGAGGAAGGAGATGTGCTGCTCTTTCTCACCGGCCAGGAGGTGCTAGTCGCTCTCTTAGTATATAGGCCTAACCCTCCATTCCCCCACCTCACCACCAGTGTCCTCTGAGTCAGAGGTTAAAGTGCAGCTGGTCACGACTAAGAAAAAATCAGAAGTGGTCAACAGTGAGAGAAATCCCGCCCCTGGGATACGCAGTGCAGTGCCCCTGCCTATGCCTGCACTCTGGTGCCCCCTAGTGTTTAACGGGAAAGGTGGCAGGGATGAGTGTCGTAACACACTCCAGTTTAGGGGTTGCGGATCTGAATTTCTGGTTTAAATGTCCCAGGATGCTTGCTGATGACCTGATGCGTGTCTCACAAGGCTTGTTATGCGCGAATCGGTAACTGTGGGGTTTGATGGGATGGTTGTGAGTCAGGGCAGGCAATAAGCATTTTGGTGCCATTTGAAATCTGCTCACTATCTGGCGGGGCGTAATCCATGGTCCAAGATGGCTGACTATGACATTAAGGATGGCTGCGTCCAGCTGATTGAACTGTAATCATGGTCGCGGAAATTTCAGAGTAAGAAGCTACGAGACGGCCTGCGATTCTCCCTGGTGCATTTTGGTCCTCTGCTCATTAATGGCGAGCATCTCTCTGGAAGAAAATTTGAAGTTTTCTTTTGTCGGGATGAGCATGTGCGGATGTCTTCCAACCAGGGCTCTCGCATTGCGCATGTCTACGGCACTGATTTATTGTCTGAGGCCCCTGGCTGTTCCTGGCCTCTGGTTAAACGATGAGAGGGTCTGGTCGGCCACAATGCGTGGATTATTAATGTAGGGGATAATGCCCTGGGGGGGACAGGGAGACCTGGTCCACAAAGTGGCACTAAGCAGAATTGTCAAGGAGAATGGTAAAAATGGCTGAATGGGATCCAGAATCCTGCAGGGGGCGATAGTTTGCATGGCTCTTGATGTAATGGAATACAAGATATTAACACAGCGCCGGTAATTTTCAGAGGCTCTCCTCAGTCATGCTTTATCGTGGATTATTTCCTGAGGTGCTCAGCAGCCCATTTATTGGAGTTGCGTGATCGCTGAGTTGCTGCTCTTTGCCGCTCTGACCTGTGGGTGGTGCTGTAGCACACGTCATGAATTTTTGACAAATATTTATTTCAGCAAGTGAATAAATGTTTTTCCTGGATCCTAGTTCATTGAAAAAAGGCAAAGTATTTGGATTGTTACATTTAAGACTTTTTGTATCTAACTGAAGTTTACATTTTTGTATCTAGGCATGGGTAAATTTGTTGTCGGAATTTATGCACCTTTGCACCGCTAATGGTGATTACAGGACACTTTAAAATTCATCTCTATCAAATCAGTGATGTCTGTGGTGTTCTGTCTAAAACACAGACAGTCTCTGTCCCTATGTGGGGAGGGGGGGGCGGGCATGTCACCTTTTTCTGACAGCTGAATAGTTGAAGCTGAGATGTTCCAAGTAGCTTGTGTCACCCTAAGGTGGTTGAATTATTTTGGTGTCTCCCCCCAAACTCCCCCCCCCCCCAAATTCGGGTGTTTCCCCTCCACCCCCAAACTGTACGTTTGGCATGCCTCAGTTCGCCGATGTTGCCCTCCGATGCTTCCTGTCTGCCTGTCCTTACGCCCTGTGGTCTGTGCCGTTTGCATCGCTTGAATTGCCCTTTCAGGAAATCGATGAGGCTTGCAAACGGATCAAGCGGGAGGTGGACGACCTGGGGCCCGAGGTGGGGGACATCAAGATCATCCCGCTGTACTCTACGCTGCCCCCCCAGCAGCAGCAGAGGATCTTCGAGCCCCCGCCTCCCCGGAGGGCAAATGGGGCGATAGGGAGGAAGGTATGTGCACCTTGTCAATTTTCCCTGACGTCAGGTTTTGGCGCCGGTGTCCGCCGACGTACAGTTGTGTTCCGGCTGGCGCGTGGTCCTGTTGCTACTCCCTCCCCCTGCGCTAAAAGCTCCTGGAAGTTCCTCCATTTGAAGAGATGCGTTTTTATAAAATCTGGGTTTTGATTATGAATGAGCCCAGTTGGACTGGCTGCTGCTTCCTGATGTGCGTGGATTTTTTTTTTTATTGGAACAGAAAATTTTACTGTTTGAATGCCCCCACCTAAGGGGGGAACTGTTTGGAAGCTGCCACACTGCCGATGTGTTGTACTGTGTCATGGGAGGGTGATGTGGAGGCTGCGTGATCTGTAGAAGGCATCCAGTAGGCAGAGCCTATTGGATGATTGAAGACATTCAGGGATTTCAGGGGAGCCGGGAGTGTGTGAGCGTCGATATACTTTTTGGTTTGGAGAATTCTTGTGCGGCCCCTGCTGGTGGTTCTTCTGATGTCGCCTGTCAGTAATGAGCCCCCCCCCAGGCCACGTGCGGTGGGGGAGTGTTGGGTTGCATGTAAACGGCACTGTCTTCTCTATGGCAGTCTCGCGGATGAATGATCGGGAACGCCTGGTGGCGAGCGGGCCGCCACGTGTGAGACGGCCAGGGAATGGGTGGGGGGGGGTGATTGAAGAGGAGCGAGGTGTGAATTTCCCGTGTCAGAGACTGATGATGGCGCCGCCTGGGCGCGACAGCTGGACGAGGAGTAATGGCCGGTGGACACATGGTCACATTGGAGGAGATCTCTCTCTAAGAGGAGGAGCAGGAGCAAGAGGGAGAAGCATCTCACCCCAAACCCGCACTTAATCTCTCTGCATTTGTATATTAAATGGATTCGTATGCAAGTAGTTATGGAGCTTGTTTCATAGCGAGTGGAGATATTTTCCAGCTGGTAGGCTCTGCGCTGCCCTCCGGCTGCAAGATTGGAATGACGGGCAGGGGCAGCACTCTGGGTTTACGCGATGGCGCCACCTGCTGGACAGGCCGGAGAAGAGTGTCTGGTGCAGAAACCTATATTTTGTTTGCTGTGCATCTGTAGTGACCAGAGCTATTTTAATTTCTGAATTGATGTAGTCCGTGTGGGTGAGTTAATTAAAAGTTGTAGCTGGGTGGCGCTGTGGAGGCACGGTGGGAGGTTGAGGTGTCCCATTATTTGCTCATCCGGCAGCCACGCTAGCCGGGGTGTCTGTGATGTGATAAGATGTGATGATGATTCCTGTTCCAGTTGTCCTCTAACATCAGAATATACTGTGTCAGGGTTCAAGACATCGTCCTGGCCTTCTGCGTTTTCCCAGATTTTTTTGAGCTGGGGGGGTAGGGGGGATGTTCACTGAATGTGCTGAAGGATCAAGCCCTTCCCATGCAACTTATTCATTTATAGTAAGTCTGGCAATAGTACAACACAACCGGTGTTTTAAGAATTGATACTATGTCATCTAAAGTTGGTTCTGTTGGGTGGAGGGGGGGAGATAAACCTCCAGCAGGATTAATGGTCTCTTGGGGGGTGTTACTTTGCTGTTGGGAAGATGGGGACTGGTGGGCTGTTATCAGGATAATACTGAAGGTATTTCCTGGGATCTGCATGACTTGAAGGGGGCATCTTGAATGCCCTTTGTAGGATTTAGGATGATAATTAAATTCCTTTGGGTGGCAGTTCAGAAGCATCAGGCACCTGACAGCGGCAGGTTACGTCACCGTGATGTTTTTGAAGGCAGATATAGAGTATTCCCTTCCTCCTGCTTTGTGCCGACGCGGCTAAATGGCGCGACGGCTCGATATCGAGAGCCCCGGATTGATGAGGGTGAGCGGCTGGCTGACGCTGTGGACCCACGTGTGTCGTTAGCCGCAAACGAGGTGCGGGGAGCAGCACCGCGTGGCCGTGAAGGTCGGCTCCGGCTGTCCCCGATCCGCCTCCCCGCTTCCCGGCACGACGGGCTCGAATGCGATTCAATTGAACGGCTCAGTCAGGAGGTAATAAATTATCCAGGAGCGCAGAGGAAGGGCTGCACAATTAAATCCCCTCCTTCTTAAGTGGGAGCTTAAGTATTTCTTATACAAGTCATGTTTAAGTTGCTTTAAAGTCGGACACAGCGTGCGCTTAGCCATCTTCAGGGGCTCTCAGTCCCGAGCATCTTAAATTAAGCATCTTAGACGGGTCCGGATGCTGCGTGGCCCCCGTGCGCGCTCGCTTTTCCTAGGAAGCGAGCGGGGCTGGACGTGCTTGCTTAATCGCTAATCTGACGGGGCCGTAAATAGCGCTGTAGAGACGACCGAGCCCTGTATGCTTCAGCGTGGGAATGCGGCTCCCTTGGTTTGAGTTGGGGTGGGGAGGGAGGTGTGCTGCCATGCCTTATGTAACGGTGTTCCCTGGCACACGGCATTCGTGGCACAAACCCCCCCCCCCCATTTACTTAACCGCTGGCAGAGAGACCCACAGGCCGGGTGACTCATTCTATCTATCAGCTGCGATTCATCATTCGCTGTCATTTCTCGCCAACGGGCCCGCCGTAGCAGGATGGGAGGGGTTGGTGGTGGGCAGGCGCCTAGTGACTGCACGCGATTCCCCAGGCTCGCCTGGCCCTTTAAATATTCAAATGCTCCTTAAATCAGCTTTAATTTTGCTTGTGAGTCTTGCTGGGAAAATGAAACGTCGTCTACTCGCTTTTTGTTGGCTGCCTGCGAGACAGTTCCGCGGTCAAGCATCCCGCATGTGTTTTTGGTGGTTCTTTCGGACTGGCAATTTAAGTGGCTCCCTGTGCTGCCGCTAATTTGGACCGGGTTTCAGCGTGACTCGGTTTGGGTCATCGAGGTTAATGGGAAAGTTAGTCAGTGTCTGTCGCATCTGTAGGTTGTGCGTGTCCCTTTAAGCTGCTGCGTCCCCCGCTTCCTCAGATGCCTAATGACAGAAATACGGCAGCTTCTTCATTTCTTTTGCTGGCAGCACTTGAATGCAGCGTGAGCAGTGTCTGTCTGGGAGAGGAAGCCAGCTTTCGGCGGCCATTAGCGCCGGAGGTGGGGATGTGGCCGCATGGTGGAGATGGCCCAGAATTGCGGCCGGGAGTGATGCATTCTATTAGAGGGATTAGCGGATGGCCAGCTGAGTGCTGGCCCGCTCAGGCCAATTTACTGCAGCCACCCCGCCATTAGCCTAAGGAATTAGGAACACTCTCAATTAGGGGTACATACCGGGGTGGAGCCACAGGGACATTGACTCCAACTGGAAGCTGATTGGCACCTGGGGTGCCCTCTCCCTTGTCACTCACCGATTTAAGAACATATCGTTGGCTAATTATTAGAATGGCAAACGATATCTTTGTCATTGCAAAGCACACAGTGTCATTATACATGTACAATGACAAAGAGATTCTGTTCTCTTCCTGTTATCTGATAATATGGTATCTTTGTAGCCCAGGATTCCCGTTGGAGGAGGTGGGTGGGGAGAGGGAGGTCAGGACATTTCTGGTCAGACTGCCACCCAGCCCCAGATAAGCGGTGGAAGGTGGATGGATGGACTCTTTGTTTTGTGCACAGAACTTGGCTGGGGGGGGTGGTGTTTTTGCCGCCAGCTTTGCTTTTGTCTCCGGGTGTGTCCCATAATCTGGGCATTCATTTCGCAGGTCGTCGTGTCCACAAATATCGCCGAGACGTCGCTGACGATCGATGGAGTCGTGTTCGTAATTGATCCCGGATTTGCCAAGCAGAAGGTGAGCCCTTCGTTTCCGGCCCTTTCCTTCCTTCTAATCTCCTCCAATCATCTGCTCCTGTTAAAGCCACTCAGCTCACTGGTGCCGCTCTGTTTGTTCTGTATTTATTGGAGCTCATGTAGTGCCATCTCTAGCCGTGCGTGACTCCACCTCCTCTCCCCAGGTGTACAACCCACGCATCCGGGTCGAGTCTCTGTTAGTGACGGCCATCAGCAAAGCATCGGCGCAGCAGCGGGCTGGTCGGGCCGGCAGGACCCGACCTGGCAAGTGTTTCCGCCTGTATACAGAGAAGGCCTACAAAACCGAGATGCAGGTGAGTGCGCCTCCTTGTGGCAGTTCTTGAGGACTGTTCTGAGGCAGGGGCCCTGAGCTGGGCACATGGATGGACAGGCAGATTCAGGAGGTCTCAGCATTTTATAGGGGCCCCTATATATGGAAAATAATGTAAATGCTAGTTCAGGGGACCCAAGGTTACGTTTTGTCATGGGCCCCAAAATTTCTAGCGACGCTCCTGCCGAGCTATTTTGGGTTCTTGATGCAGTGCAATGTTCAATGCTTCCATTCCGATGTGTTGTGGCCCTGCCCTCAGGACAACACGTATCCAGAGATTCTGAGGTCCAACCTGGGCTCAGTGGTGCTGCAGCTGAAAAAACTGGGAATCGATGACCTGGTGCACTTCGACTTCATGGATCCACCAGGTAGGGTGCAAAATTTGTGATTGTTGGTCTGCAGATAGGTGGTCCTCTAATTATGACATAATATAGGGACGACAGTTGTTCAGTTTAGATATGCAAACAAATGCTGCCAGTTCCCAAATTACCTAGGAGTCACCAAGCTTGATAACATGTAAGAAGTTACCCAGAGTTCACTGTCCTCTGTTTGGGGGGGGGGGGGGGGGGGGAGATTTGGCATGTCCATGCTTTTTGGG
>JAAGVU020000049.1:2187561-2201527 GCA_011763525.2 Mormyrus iriodes
ATAAAGAAAAACAAAGTCACGCAGTACCTACCCTGGCGACGGGATCTTAACGAAGGTAGGGTAAGAGGATAGAGGCTGGGTGTTTTCTGTTTGGGGGGGGGGGGGGGGGGGGGGGGGGGTGAGATTTGGCATGTCCATGCTTTTTGGCACTGACACTTTGTTTTGCTCTCAGTGTTTTCAACTTTGGGGGGTGGGGGGGTGAACTGCATGCCAGTACAAACGTCCATTCCGTGGCCAATATTTATAGTTCTGTCCTGACTTTGCAGATCTTAAGCATAAATTTTAATGCTTTAACAAGACTTTGGCCTAATGTTGCATTAGATGTTGATCGATGAATGATTAGGGTACCCACCCGCAAAGGAATTTATAAGACTGACTGAGAACTGTACTTTGCCCCAGAACAATCATCATCAAATCATTAAACCTAAGCAGATGTCATGCATGTTTTTCAGGCTATTAATAAGGACTTGCAGTTAACCTTAACAGAATAATGAGGTGCCACAAAAACATCTCGATTGCTTAGCGCTGTCGCCTCCCACTTCTGGGGTTCAGCATCTGAATCCTATCCCATTTCAGCTGCTCCTGTTTGCTTGTAGTTATCAGTAAGCAGATTAAATGTGAGTAAGGCTGTGTCAGCGTCCTTATTGTGAAAAAGCCCAGTAGTTCAGCTGGTGGCTTTAGTTAAACGACCCATTTGGTGGTAAAGACCGAATGTGCCCTGTATCTGCAGCACTAATCTTGTCTTTAGATGGTTGTCTTTATCTTCCCATGAGTGCAGCAGGCCGCCCCCTTCTGGTTGGTTTAGATTGCTGCGTATATTGCACTAATACCCCTGTCATATGGAGGTTTGTCTTGAGTGCTCCAGATGCAGCGGGTTTATTAAGCACGGGTTCCTATGGCCTCTCTATCAGGTGATTTGTTATCCTTCGCGGTATTTCAATTAAGTGTAGAATTTGTTTTTTTGATTATACTGCAGTTTGTCAGAATCGATTCCCCCTCCCCAGCAGACATAGCCGCTGATCTATGTAATGATTCGGTTCACAGTCCTGTTTTGCTCGGCACCTGAGTCTCCATGCTGAAGCGCAGACAAAAGGCCTGGATGCTGTTTCCTTTATAATTTAAACAAACATGTAAGCAGAAAGTATCCCTGGGCTGCTCCTGATTTCCCAGACGTGCTGTGGCAGTAAAACCCATTAATAAATGCTCACTAAACTGATTTTTTTATATTATTTTTTTAAAAGATCCAAGTGGCAACTTTTCCTGCTGTCTCCGTCGTTGAGTTCTTTCAGCCTTGGACGAGTGGGCGGGGTTTCAGCGAGCTTCTGCGGCCCTATAGCGCATTTACCACCTGTGTTTAAAAGCACACCCACTCTGTTCGTGTCCAAAGTATCCACTTTTATTGCCAACCTGCTTCAAATAAAGAATAGCCTGATGTACCGTGAAAAAAAGAAAACTGCTGGGCAGTATATGACTGAATGATTAATGAGAGAAATTACGGTATCTGTGGCGCTTTCTTGTTGCCGCTCTGCAAAGGCCGCATCCTGTTTATTTGCTGGCGTTCGTACATTCTCCTGAATGTAACCCCGAGTGCTCATGGGTAATTGCAGTCAGGAATCGGTGTGCCGTGTTAAATATGATAATTTCAGCCATCGTCCTGTAATTTTGCGTGACGCGTACGCGGGGTTGCCAGGCGATCGGACCACTCACTGAGGGAGAACTTGGAGAGCGGTGGCTGCTTATTACGAGACAGTCCAGTCCGTCTCGGAGGCACTCTCCTGCAGCGTTCGGGTCTGTCTTGCTGCTGTGGCTCCCGCGGCTGACGCGCCGGGAGCAGTGACTTCCCTCTGAATAGGTGACTGCTCATTTCAACCTCAACTCCTCCGTGCCAAAAGCCAGTAATTGCATTTTGAGAAAGTCTTTTAGCCAGACAATATAAGGCCTTTGAATCCGGTAAGTGAATAAACTCTCCCGTAATCATGCTGGCGGTGGTATAGTCCTTTTTGGAGTGAATAATAGACCTCGGTGCTTGGTGAAGAATGATGGTTTTGTGCTCCGTGGAGCCGGCTGGAACAATGCGCCAAGGTTCGACTTACCCCCTGACCCCCCTCCCCATTCCGACAGCCCCCGAGACTCTCATGCGGGCCCTGGAGCTGCTGAACTACCTGGCAGCTCTGAATGACGACGGTGACCTGACGGAGCTGGGCTCCATGATGGCCGAGTTCCCCCTGGACCCACAGCTGGCCAAGATGGTGATTGCCAGCTGCGAGTTCAACTGCTCCAACGAGATCCTGTCCATCACCGCCATGCTGTCAGGTAACAGCAATGGGGGGGTGGAACGGGGCAGCTGATGCTGGCATAGTCTTCCACGCAAGCCTCGTCCTCTTACCGGAACGTTCCGATAATAACACCTGCGTGTATACAATCATTTGTTTGACTCCCTGCTGTTCGTAGTGTTTGGCTTTTGGCCCGTTAATATGGAGATGTTAGCGCCATGCTCCAAATGCGTTAGCTACTGTAGAAGGCTGCCATAAGGACACTCGTAGCTGCATGCACAGAAAGCTGCCCCCTGTTAGCTGGTCGGCATTGACGGAAACGCAGAACTCATTCAAGGTCTGGTGATGGCTCAGGAGATGAAGCTTGACCATGAAGTGAGAGTCAAGCTGCTTTTGCAAGCTTGTCAGTGGGACGTCCTGTTGTTGGAGGTGATGTGGAGTGTTGAGTGTATCTGTTGGATTAATGTAGCAGGGGCTAAGTGATCTGGTGTGGGTAGTGAAGTTGGTAGGATAGGTAGGGTCCTTCCTTCACTTAGTATCGAATGCCCACGACCTTGGAAGCTTAAGTCAAATGAATTCCACCAAACAGTATATGGGTGCTTCTGAAAGATGGTTAGATACGTTTGTCAGTATATGTGGAAAGGACTTTAACTACAGCGACATAGTATATTGGTCTCCCCTTGTAGACCCTGTTTAATCGCTTGTAGACTATGGTCACTTATGGACCCCAGGAGATGGTGCTGAAACAGGACCAATTTTCTTGTCATTTTTAACTGTAAAATTTATGCGTCTTCCCCCCTCCTGGACCTTTAGGGATGCAGCTGACCTTGGCAGTACTGCCGTAAAATAGGTCATGCTTGGCCCGCACTTTGGAATAAACTGTACCCAAGTCTGTTTTTTCAACAAAATCCCTGTGTAAGTGCTGGTGTCTCTCAGATGTTAGTTGTTGGCCTCCCAACAAGTTGGCGGGCAGCTCACCATGGGCGGGGTAGGCGGATGAGAAGCCCTCCCCTTTGGCCTGCCTTGCGCTCCGTGCACTATTGTAGCTTCTAGGCCTTGTTCCCTGTATCTGTGAATGCTTGACTCATCCCTATGGGCGTCCGTGTTGGGCCCATACCAACCTTGTTTAGTCCCGCAGTGTTTCGTTCGTCCCACGGAGGCTAAGAAGGCAGCCGACGAGTCCAAGATGCGTTTTGCCCACATAGATGGTGACCACCTGACGCTGCTCAACGTCTACCATGCCTTCAAACAGAGTAAGTACTCTCGCATGTGTGTGACCATCTCCAGAAGTGAGACGGGTGAAGTCTCATGGCAGTGGAGGTGTATGGCTACAAACCGGATCTTCTCTCCCCCAGATCATGAGTCCGTGCAGTGGTGCTACGATAACTTTGTCAACTACCGCTCGCTGATGTCGGCTGACAACGTGCGCCAGCAGCTCTCCCGTATCATGGACCGCTTCAACCTGCCGCGCCGAAGCACCGAGTTCACCAGCCGCGACTACTACCTCAATATCCGGCGGGCCCTGGTCACCGGCTTCTTCATGCAGGTCAGTGGTCCTGGGTCTGTCATGGCCGAGTCCTCGCTGCAGTAAAGAGGACTCCATTGTCATGGGATCCTCATGTGCTGGTCTTGTTTGAACATGGAAGCGATGTGTGTTAAATGACACATTTCCTTAATTGCTCAAATGGTTGTTCATCTTTAGGTTTATAGTCTATAGACATTGAAATCGAGTATTAAATGTAACCATGGCAATTAAATGTATCTCAAGTATGAGTGATACCCAACAAAACTCCTACAGGTAGCCATAAAATCTCTGGGTGCAGCTGTACAAGTCAGATGTCTATCTATCATGAAGACATCCCCCATGATGCTGTTTTTTCAAGTTCATTGCTCCCCCCCCCCCCCCCCCTTATCCAGCTAAATTGAATTTTTTTTCTTTTTTAGTCCCCGGTGTCCATAAACAGTTACCTGATGTTCCCCATTGTGGCTTGCCATGCTAAATGTGTTGTATGGAGCTTTATCTCCAAAATGCATGTGCTCATAGTTCATGGTGACCTAAATCCCCACATGTAAATCGATTGCGGTATCACCTGGGACAGTTTGCGTTTCCAAAGCCTTGTTTTTCTGCATTGACAACGTGGATCTGCTTTCTGTAGTAGAACAGAATTGGGTCGAGGGAAGGAGAAGAGGAGGTGACTGTGTGTGATTGATCTTGCCGTCCGTGCAGGTGGCACACCTGGAGCGTACTGGGCACTACCTGACTGTCAAGGACAACCAGGTTGTCCAGCTTCACCCTTCGACGGTCCTGGACCACAAGCCTGAGTGGGTACTCTATAATGAATTCGTGTTGACCACCAAGAACTACATCCGCACGTGCACGGACATCAAGCCAGAGTGGTAGGGTCTCGCTCGCTGTTGCTTGGCTTGGCTTTGCGAGTCACATGCTGTTGGCTAACAGACGTGGCGTCTTGTTGCAGGCTTGTGAAAATTGCGGCCCAGTACTACGACATGGGCAACTTCCCTCAGTGTGAGGCCCGGAGGCAGCTGGAGCGCATCATCGCCAAACTGCAGACCAAGGAGTACACACAGTACTGATGGACGGCTTTGCCTGGGGAGGGAGGCAGGCTGGCTTGGGTGTCAGCTGCCCAGCGCAAACTCACCAGAACTCTTGGACTTGGCCGTCGTCCATAACAGCCCTTTTCTTTGGGAGATCCTTTACCCTTCAGATTTTGATTATTTTTATATAACTTTTGGCTTTCCTTTATCCGCTTAATAGCAGGGTGTAAGGTACCATTCTGAAAGAGAGCACTGCAGATGTTTTGGGGGTTTCCACTGGAGTATGGTTACATAATGTGTTGTGTAGGGTCATTCATGTGGAAGCTGACATTCCTCTTAGACATTGTGAACTCGATCTACTTGCGTAGACAGCCCTCTTCAATAAAGGAGCTTTGATTTCAATAAAGTATTAATTCCAGACATGTAGTTTATTGATGGATGAGATCAATAATTGAAGAGTAACTTACTTTATGTTGGGATGTAGTTGGCACTTTTTTTAAACAGTAGTACTGTGCAACACTCGTGCTGTTTAGCTGGTAAAACTGAAGACCATAGGTCTGTAGATGGAACTGCATTCTTTGTGTATTTGTTTATATGGCTGCCAATCAGCCATACATTTGAGTGAGTTGACGAGTCTGCATCATTACTGATTTTGATACCCGCTTTTGGACCGATGGTGTGGCCTGGGGTGTATTCCTGTATTGGCCAGTGGAAGGAAGGTGTGAGAAGGGGTCAAGAAGAGATACTGCTTAGAAAATTACTCATCTGCCTGTATGCCAGACTGGCCCTTGTTACTCCAGTGTTTGGGGAAAGTAAATAAACGGTGGGAATGAGTGTTGGGATGTAGCCCTTTTTGATATGAGCCAAACGTAAATTCGCAAGTAATGTCTTGTTTCTCACATGAGAGACTGCACATGGGAACCATGTTCTGTGGGCAGCATCTCCGTATAAGCTTATGAGCTCGATAGTGCAGGTCTGAAGTAAGGCTTTTCAATTATTTTGGCCATTATCGCTCTCACGATTAACAAGGTTACTCACTGACTGGAAATACCATACATTTATTGAACTTTTACAAAAAATAAATGCTAACAGTACATTTCCTTCAACACTAAATATTCAACTGAAAAAGGGGGCCGGAAAGGGGTGCCCTGTATTTTTAACGTGGCAAAACGGGAGAATCATTGTGAAACTAAATGTGGCACAATAATTTATCTTGATTTTATTTTGATTAGCGTTGGAAGCCAGAATTGTAATTGAAATTAAAATATGATTAACTTTCCAGCCCTAATTTGCAGAGACATGCCTCCGAGTTCCCGGTGAATGTTGCCCACAAGCTGTGTCACCGTGCTGTTCCATACCTCAGACCGAAACATGAGTTTGCTCTTCTGCTAAATGAAGCCATGTCTGATGTAACAGCCTGTCAGAGTCGTGTGAGCTGCTGGGTATTGGGCTCAGGGGGATTAGCCGTTTGATTTTGATGTATGGCCAACCTGTTTATCCGTGTTGGTGCTACCTTGTTACCTTCATGTTCAACTGCTTAGCTGATGCTTACAAGCGGATTGCTTTTTTTTTGGTCCATTAATGTGGCTGTAGATTTTTGTCATGGCTGCTCTAGTCAAGTGCTTCGTTCCTGGGTTCACATTCCGGGCCTCTCCTGTTACTTGCTTGTCCCACCCGGGTTCCGAGTCTGGGTCCTTTCGCTGAGAATGGAAAGCTCATCATACCACCCAGGTCACTAACCTCCGTGTCTCTCTCCAAACAGCCTTATACATTTAGTTGGCTCTTCTGCCATTAGCAACATTTTCAAACCATTTGCACGGTTTGGTGTTTTTTTGGCGCAGTCGTGGATGGTATCCTTGAATGAAGCCCCTTCTGTAGTGTGTTGATTTGAGTCCCTATTGTCTAACACTGCAGTACGTTCCTGCCCCTTCATTTCTGTGGGTGGGGGCATAATGTCATGTCCACTTGTTTGCTTTCGAATATCTGTTTTTCTTTAAAAAAGGACATAATTCATTCTTTTACTAATTTTATCGGTTTGCGGGTTTTATCGGCTATCTGTGTACACGATTTTTTTCGTGAAAGTTCATCACTGCATGTTTTGATGCTCCGAAAATTACCCCCCTCCCGGTTCCGTGGCCCATGCAGTGGTACTTACTGCCATATTCTGTTTCCTTCTGTGTTCCTAGCAGAGTGTTTATAGGGTTACGCTTTATTCCCCCACCCCCCCAACCAGACGTCCCTCTTATGGTCTTACAGGTGTTGAAAGCTTTGCTTTAAAACACCCGGCTCGTGAAGAAATGGACTGGAAGCGTCACATGACACGTTAACGGAACGTGCCAGCTGAGCTACTGCCGGGCCGCGTTACCACGGTAATCCATTACACACATAAGACGGACGCGTTCTGTTCTTACTGGGCTTTTACATTACGGGGCCGTGTACCTGAGAGGTGCCAAATGTCACATCTATGTGTGAGGGGAGAACTTCAAAAGAGACCTTAAGTAAGCGCCAGCTCTGTCTGCAGTTTCAAAAGCATATCGCTGAAAGATGAGGGCATGTTTGTCCATCTTTGGCTTTGGTCTTTGTGAGCTGATAGATGGAATATGGCTGTCAGATTTAGAAATTGAATATTATGCGCGTTGCGTAAGATTCAGTCTGAGAAGATTAACTTTCTTTCCGCCCTAATATCTTCAGCCCACGGAGAAGCATTGTGTACTCTTGGTTAGATTGCCTTTTCCGATTAAACCTAAATTTATGGTGTGAAATGTAAGAATTATTGCGGTAGTAAGGAGTTAATCTTGATTAGAGTTCCTGATCAAATCAGTCTATTGCAGAGTCACAAAGGAAAGCGTTTTTGCATTTTAATTTCAGTACAAAATGTACAATGAACCAAAGGAGTCTTGATAAAAATAAATCTAAAAAGTTCCATATATTTAAAATGAAGGTTGATTTAATTTCCTGTGAAACATTAGTCACCTGACCATCTGTTAGCGATGCAGTAAACATTTTATATGAGTTGCAATTAAATCTTGTTAATTATCCATTGACTTATTAATTTGAAGGACAATAGTTTAGTGGTTGCTCTAAGCTCAGGATGGCTGCTGTAGTTTACATATTAAATCCAAATATTTTCTGTATTCACATAGCCTGCAAACGGGCAGATATGATTCAGGTCCGGTCCGCCCTGCAGGCGACACAGGAGATCGCCTAGGGGGCCATTTGATTACGGGGCGCAAAAGAGCGAGTGAAAAAAAACTGAAGAATTAAGTGATGTTGCAGTTGTTTATACAAATGTTTCACTACGTTTTAATGTCAAACAGACACCAGCTAGCTAGTTAGCAGCCAGATACCCTGTGCTACTGAAATGCTTTAATATAAATGAACGCGGGGGGCGGGCGATGGTCAGTAGAATCTCACCTAGAGGGTGCCAGAACACCCAGGGTCAGCCCTGATACAATGCTTAGAATATTTATTGCTCTCAACTGCAGTGGCATAAACAAACTACACGGAAGCATAGGAGTCCGTGTTGATCAGGATTGGTACGTTATAAAAATCTGTGTAACTTTCGGAAGTTACGTATGTAACCCTACTGCCATTTTAGGTACTTATTTAATGCAATTTGAATTGTTCTTTGGTTTTGTAAAGTAAAATCCTAAACTTAATTCTATAGCCATTTTACCTTTTCAATTGCATTTATTCTCCTGGGCCAACTTGAGTCAATTCAATTGACTAAACTACGAAGAAACACAGCCAGTCTGGGACTCAACCTGCAATCTTTCAATAACGTTTCATACAATAGGAAATGCTTGTTTAACACAGGGAAAGTGTAGCTTAGGGACATTTTCCCTTTATCTTCTCAGAACCAAACACCTCAAGAGACCCCACACCTTAAAAACAGCGTTCTTTTGCCATCATAAAACTGGTATTGTGGAGTTATGGATTCGCAGTTACTGGCCAGCAGGCACGGGGAACTGAACCGCCCCCGATGAAGCACTTATTTGCCATTTTTCTGTCAAACAGGAACAAAATCCCTCTTGGCGGCCCCGGTCTTCCTCGCAGGTAGGACACGTGAAGCTGCACTCTTATCGCTGTCTCCCCGCTCCTGGGCCCTTACAAAAGGGCTTTAAACGGGTCCAAGTTGAGCATGACTGGACTGAAGAATCCACAGCAACACCGCGGAAAAAAACTAGGTATATTCCCAAGTGATTATTTTCACATTTAGCGGTAAACGGTCAGATTTGTTTGCATAGAAGAAATAAACCATCGGTTTAAAAATAAGCAGTAGAATTGATAGTTATACCTAAATATGCGTAGGTGCCAACTAGGAGAAAGACATCGTGTCAAGCCTCGTGTACACTGTGACTTCCCCTTCTTCCATTGCGTCATCGTCTGAAGTGGAGGTGTTATTTTGTTTTAGACCGGATCCTTGTTCACTATGAAGCCACTCAAGCAAAATTGAAAGGAGTTTAAAGTAACGCATTATGCACACCAGGGGAAAAAAAATCTCAAAAGAAATAAAAAACCAGCTAGGACAAAAAACATTTCCCTCCTCAAAACCGGGTCAGGCTCCTTCATTATTCCGTTACCAGAGACTAAAAATGTCCCCCATTAAAAAGGGCCAGATAAACACCTCCAAAAGGACATCAACGGCCATTCAGAATTCAGGCTGAGGGAACCGTGTGAATGGAGATATAAGGTTACCCTGAACGGCAGACGGCGGAAAGCTGCACCCCGCTCGGCACAAGCAGGTGTTGGCGTGGCATCCATCTTAAAAAGGACGCGGAGCCTCCAAAGCCCGCTCCGAGCCGTCATGCATCAGCCTTAATCTCCTCACCTGGAATTTCAGTCACTTTAAACAGGCGCCCTTCTTAATTATCACTAATTAAGCAGGGAAGCTCCCCGGAAGCATCATTCGGGCTGTTTTGTAAGTCGAGACGGGACCTCTCCGGGACCAGGTGGAGGCACCGCGGTCTTAAATGATTATCCGTATCTACAGTTACACTTCCATTAAATTAGGACACCGGGAGTCAGTCAATCCGCTTCTAATTTTGCCTTAGGGCGATAACCTGCCGCTTCTTGGGCTCCGATAGCAGCAGCTGAAGTGCCATCAAGTTATGCGCCCCCATCAGCCTGTGTGTAGGGTGCCGGTGTTAAACTCCACATCTCATCTCACTCCTTTCGCCTACTTTAATTTTCACAATTATCCTTTTACCTACCTGTTTATTCTATTTCCCCCTAAATGCAGTACTTTTGTAGTGCTGCAGGGCATTAAATTGTAAAACTGGATGGTGATGTGGGAGTGTCTATGAGTATATGGAAAGGTTCAGTATTTAAGGTATTTAAGTTAGGTGATGCATGAATTAAGGTACTTCGCTCCGTGACTTCGTCTCAGATTAAACACGCACTTAGTCTCTGCGTGCTCGTGTGTAAAGGATCGGGGCGGGGTTGTCAAAACAGGCTCCAAGTTTCATCACTTATTTGGGATTGACGTATTTCATAGCATACCCGCAGCGGAGGGAAAGCAGCCTCCCATTAAAAGGGTGCAAAAACACACGCCCGTCGCTGTCTTCTCCGGTGCGCCGCCACGCCGAGCAGATTCAGAAGCCTGTAACAGCGATCGCTCCAGCCGCCCTGGCCACCTGTTGCCGCCGCCGTTGAATTATCGCCCTGACTGCCGGAGTGTGCATCCATAACCCGGGTTACACGGTGGGGGGGAGCGCGTCCCGAACGCAAAGCGAAACGCAAGCCGCCCCGCCGAAGGCATCGCCCGGTCCGGGAAGGAGGCGCACACGTGACAGGCGGCTGGTCCCAGTTAAACGCGCTGCGCATCAGACCTCGCATTCCGAGCCCGGCGGCACCGGTGAAAACGTCCGATCACTCCCAGAACAGTACGCGATGGAGGGCTATGCGCTGTCCGAAGACACCCTCATTCCCTCCTGCCTTCAAAACTTCACCGGGGAGAATGCGCACGACCAGGTAGGATGAACACTTTTTGAATTAAACTAAATGCTTATTACTTTTCTTATGGCGATCGGCGAGGCCATTTATTTGGATAAACGCGATGTCTTTACTAGGAAAAAAGTCAGCCGAGGCAGATGATTTTTCTACGGGGAAGGGTTAGGCAGAAGCCCCGCATTACAGCTGTCTGCTCGCCTGGACAAACAGGCGGCGCACACAAGCCGTGGCAGATTTTTCGACCGCTGTCAAAATAAATGACAGAAAGCGGTGTTATGCGGGCTCGTCGCTGATTCCCGTGTCATTAAAAATGCCGAAGCGGTGTCCCCTAAACGGGGGATCACCCCAGCCACTGGTTGATACGTGAGATGATGAGCTGACACTGCCTATGACAGAAATGATTTGGTTGAACTTATTTCTGTTTTGTAAGAATTTACAGACACTTCTATCACACACGATCAATTAATAAATTGATTCATTCTTTTGTAAATTAAGCGCGCATAACGCACCATAATTTATTTTCTTGCAAAGATGCACATTTATGCGGAAGGGCATATTACGGACTTTAGTAAAGTTATTGTGTTTTCCCACGTTAGCGAAAGCTTTCATGTTAGGTAAGTAGTTGACAAGCTCTCCAAACCCTGAAGGCCGCAAATGAAGCTTTACACGGAGGAACTTTCAGGGATGTGAAATGATGCGGAGTCCGCTTGGAGACCCAAACGCAGACGCACCATTGCGGGAGATGCGCTCTGCATCGGGGTGGTGCTGTTAAAATTCATACTGAAATTTTATCTACAGAATTATGCCAAAGAACACTACGCAAACCAACACACATCTTCAGGTTTTCATAGGTTCATCCAGCGCGTAGTTAGACCTGTCATTTATAGTGCCACGCAGATTGTAATTTAGTGATTTAGATAGGTGCATATCTAAGCGCCTAAAAATCTCTCCCTGCCTGAAATCATATTTAATAACTTGTGCTCGATATTGCGTAAGCTTACGCCAAAGAAATCCGTTCTGTTTTTGAACGTTAACACTATTATGATTCTGCAATACGTTGCTTTCTTAAAAATGCATTTTAATCCAGGTTGAAGTGCTCCTTTCATAAAGATCATCTTTCACGTATCTACCAGATACAAGACAATAATGTCAATACAGTTCAATTATTTTAAATTAAATATTAAATTAACCTTGAATTATTATATTAACCTGCTGCACTGCACTCACAGAACAGTATGAAAAGCCAAAGGCCTTTTTTTTTTTTTTTGAACAAGTATGGTTAATATTAAGCTTGTTGCTCACCAAAGCAGTTTCACTGTAAATAGAAAATAAATTTCTTCTCCTGAGTATTATCTGTAGCAACATGTTAGCGTGTGAACACAGCTCACGCGTGTCACAGACTGGCAGGTCACTTTTTCAACATACTCTTTGACCTAGCTAAATTCAGAATGGTGTTGTGAATATCCACGAGCGAGAGGAATCTTTCGCCAAGAGAACCTGAGGTATGGGCACACGGCTCACAGTAAGAGAATATAACGTACAATGGAAGGCACTGTGAAAACAGAGCCGACTTGAAGTTAAACAAGTTTGACATGATATTCGTGCCGGTAAACCAAAAATGGGCAGTATGATTTATCTGTCAGCAGGGTGATTGGGAATCTGCTCCAATGATCTCGGTGAAATGACATAATTGCAGCACTGTTCATGTCACACATTAACGTAGCTGATACCTTAATCAGGCCGAACTGTCAACACATCAACTGAAAAAGCCTTAATTTGGTTTAAAAGTAAAACACCTGAATGTGAGTTGTGGGTGTAATAAAATTGCCATCTTCTGTTGAGGAGAAGGGAGTAACCAGCCAGGGTATGTTGGCTAGCTATTACAAGATGGCTCTGAGAGCCAAGCTACTTCACTGAAAGTGGAAGGACAAGTACTGTGTTTAGCCCCGGTAAGTATCAAAAGAGCGCCCTGCTTCAGAGAAGGAGGGCGAACGAACAGTGGTTGAAATGCCGAACGTGTGTTTGAAATGCACCTTGGCATGGAGCCGGCCCGTGTCGGTAAGGGCGCCGTCCCTGGTGCTGATCCATCATGCATTGCACACCGTCGCAGCATTCTGAAATTTCACACTCGCCCGCAGCCTTGCACTTTTCCCTCAAAGTCAGACTGCCCCATGTCGCTGCCCGTGTGGGGGGAAAACTCATAGCTTTTGGGCACGTATTTTAATCTGCCATTACCTCTGTTTCATCCACTCCTTAGTTAACACTGTGATGTTCAATCTGATTGTGTTAGCAGGATTCAGCATTACATTTTCTCGTTGTGTATGTTTTACAGCATTTAATATAATACCTTGAGTGACTTTTTTATTAAACAGAAAACGTATAAAGTGATTTCAGCTTATTTAAGTACTGGAATATACAGGCTAATATTATGCGATGGCTTGAACATAATCATATTGTCTATTTCTAGCAAATTGCTGTTTTGTGGATGATAAATTATCTAATCAGACTTGGTAAGAGTGTGCTTTATTTTATGGTGTAGTGCAGCAAAACTAATGAGAGCGCTCTGACTCGCATGTAGGTACACAGCTTCAGAAAATAGGGGGAAAAAATCATAGCTCAGCACCCATCCTCCCTCTTGTGTGTTATAAATGACATTAGCAAATTTGTCGTTGCTTTGCGGACAGGAAATGACACGTAGCTTGTTGGGGGAGCTTAAATTATGGTGAGCGTATTTGCAGAGAGCACGTTGAGACGGATTCTTTTAATGCGTGGTGCGCATACTATTCTGGGGCTCCTACAAGATGATCAATGGAACCAAAACTATCTGCGGAGCAGAAAATGGTAATAATCCATGCTTAGCACCTCACTGAAAGCGTAATGTAGCATAACGGGGGATTCTGAAAGATGGATTGTTCTGGAAAAAGGAAAAACTGCACTGCAATCAATTAACTTTTGAATAGAAAGACTACAATTGGATATTGATGTTGTTACCCTGTGCATTAATTTTGGTTTCTTCCGGGCTTGCAAAGTGGGACTTTGGTTCCACGAAAGGTAAACAAATGGTTTTTAAAAAAAAAAAAAAAAAAAAAAAAAAAAAAAAAAAAAAGAAACAAAAAAAAATATAAAACACATTAAACCAAAACTGGGACGTGCCCAACTTCAATGAAAAAAAAACCTTTATTTCT
>JAAGVU020000049.1:2210251-2251754 GCA_011763525.2 Mormyrus iriodes
GCACAGAGAAAAAAAAAACTTTGGGACCCCAGGTGGCCCTCCCTTTGGGGGGGGCCCCCTCCCACCACGGGGCCCCCCCCCCCCCCCCCCCAAAGATAAAAAAAACAGAAGATGGAGCCTCTCTTTGAGGGGATGCTTCTGTGTTGTCGTAAACGTTTCAGAGCCTTCTTGCTCTCGGCTTAGCCGAACGCCGATGCGACGTTACGCTCCGTTTGTTTTGACGGCGTGTTTGGCGTGTAATGGAAAATGGCCGTATGGAGTGTCCTTTCTATTAGAGTCATGTGTTCCCGTCCTCATCCTGTCTTTCCCGTGCTTGCTGACTTGCTCGCTGGGTCAGACGCTGCTTTGTTTGGGATGACCGAAGGGAAGGAAGGGTGGTGGTGTGGATTGAGCCTGAATGTTACTGTCATTGTATGGTCACACTTGTAAGGTCACACTTGTACGGTCACAACCATATGGTCATACACTTACATGGTCATACTTGCACGGTCACACTCATATGGTCACACTCATGCGGTCACACTCATACGGTCACACTCCTACGGTCACACACACAGTTACACTTGTATGGTCACACTCATATGGTCACACTTGGGCAGTCACACTTTCACGGTCACATTCATATGATTGCACTTGTACAGTCTCGCTCTTATGCTCACACTTATATGGTCAAACACTCCTACGGTCACACTCATACGGTCATACTTGCACGGTCACACTCATACGGTCGTATTTGCACGGTCACACTCAAACGATCATACTTGCCTGGTCACACTCATGCGATCATACTTGCCTGGTCACTCTCATGCGGTCATACTTGCACGGTCACACTCATACGATCATACTTGCCTGGTCACACTCATACGATCATACTTGCCTGGTCACACTCATACGATCATACTTGCACGGTCACACTCATACAGTCATACTTGCCCGGTCACTCTCATACGGTCATACCCCTGCCAGCCAATGGCTTGATGTGTCAGGGACATTTCAGCACAGTCTCTCTGTGCCCGTGCTGCTGTACGTTACCTGGCCTCAGCACCGCAAGCTCTGATTGGTCCGTTTCCTATAGTCCCGGTTACTAAGAACCGCCTCCGTGTTTGTCTCCATCCAGCTATGTGTGTCAGACACTTCCGGTACAAATAAGTACAAACGCAAATACTCGAAACCAACTGTCACACCTGCTTCCTTGTTCTCATTTTGTCTGTTTCATCTGCTGTTTACTTGGTTTACTTGGTATCTTCCTTAATGACATTCATTCTTTGCTTATGTGTTCTTTGTATAGATTACGGCTATACTCTGAGCTTCTCTCTGAATTACAGTTTCCTGGCACAAATATTGCCTTTTTTTGTGTGTGTGTGTGTATGTATGTGTATGTATGTGTATGTATGTGTGTGTGTGTGTGTGTGTGTGTGTGTGTGTGTGTGTGTGTGTGTATATATATATATATATACATATATATATATAAAATATGAATTATACCGGCCCTCATCAGTATGAACTGAAGGTGCACCCGAGCATTCCTGTATGTTCTCCTCTAAGGGCTTATGTTCTAATAGCAGGAACTGGGTCTTCCCTGATGTTCCCTGTCAGTGTTTTGGGGGCCTGGTTTCTCAAATGATCTTGATTATCTGATCGTTGCATTCGTGACTGTTCCAGGAAATGGTCCGAGTCTCCCTCGCTTGTCCAAAAACGCGCAAATTTCCTCTCTGCCGTAAAAAACACAAAGTGAATTAGCATAGCGCCTCACGGTAGACTGAACTTATCTGAGTCATAACGAACTATTTAAGAAGCAGATGGCAGGTAGCGGGGGTTTGTTTTAAGCGGCTCTCGGATCCATCTCTGCATATTAATGCTTCGCCTCTGTCACGACAAGCTGCCGCAGAAGGGCGGCGTCTCGTCCCACAGAGGCTTGCTTCCGGGGTGTTCAGCACCCCCCCCCCCCACCCCGTGCTTACTTGATCCATCAAGTCCCAGTGCATGCTGGGAAGGGTCAGCTCCATGCGCCCTGGCTTCTTGACCCCCTCTGAGGCCCAGCTTTCATCGTTGTGACTGACGGGTCTTGACACACCATGCTAAACCTTATGCTTTTGATATTTTGCTATATTCAAGGCAAGGGCGATTCTAGATTTTTAATGCCGGGGGGCTTAAGAGGGGCCTTAATTCATATGGAAAGGACAACCTTATTATTAACTAATGATATGTTTTGAATTTTTGAGTGACAGGGGGCCAATCAACTTTCAGCTGGGGCCAGTGCCCCGTGTGTGTGCTCTGCCCCTGTATATGCCCCAAATTCAAGGGTTTTGCGAGTGACCAGCAGATCTTCAGTCAGAATACAGGTTTTGAGAAGGAGTCTTCTTGAGCACCAGCAAAATATTTTTTAAAGGCTTCTGACATTATGGAAGAGTATGAGAGCGCACAGAGAGAGAATTACCTTAGTCTCCTCTGGGTCCAAGGCCTTGACACCAGCCGTCATCTTATGTGTCTGGCTCCTGTTTCAGAACCAAGCGGGGTGACTGTCTCCAAGCTCCAAATGGTGGAGCTGCCGGAGAGTTCTGGGCATCCCGCCTTCTGTCAGGAGGCACTGAGTGATGAAATATCAGTGTGCGGAGATGGCCAGGCCTTCTATGGGGTGTCTCTGTCAGTGGTGTATGAAGGGGTGGTGCCACAGGGGCACTGGCCCCAGCTGAAAGCTGATTGGCACCCGGAGTGCCCTCTCTTGTCATTCACCGATTCAAAATATATCATTGGATTATGATAAGGTTGACCCCTCTGTATGAATTATGCCCCTCCTATGCCCCCCATCTTTAAAAATCCTAGAATCACTCCTGATCTCCATGGACGTTAAGGGTAGCGTCACATTCTCCTCCCTGAAATAACCTGAAATGAAGTGGACCCTCGAGAGGAGGACCAGCAAAGTCCTCGCTGCTGTCGTCTTATTAAATCATATTCTGGACCTGTCACAATAGCACTGCTGATGCGTGACCACGCTGTTGATACACACATCTCCCACCAAACGGGGAGGCAGTTGTCTTTTTAATTGGTTGTTTCTCTAATTCCTCCTTTATCTCTGAAAGGCTTTGTAACACTCTTAAGGTTCGCTGTCAGAGGAGTTAAACAAATAAGCCGTATGAAATCTAAGTCCAATTTAAGTATATCTTAATGGAATCTTGTGCAGGGGAGAATGCGTTAATATTCTTAAGCAGCCGGAACAGAGACACAGAGATAGGCCAAATCCTTTGTTATATTTATTGAGAATATCAAAGTGGTGTGAAGGGTGAGATGTTGTCCTGCAATAATAGTTGGTTTGTTTTTTTTTGTTATGAAAGTTTGGGTCAACGGCTTTTCTGGGCTGTGTTGCACAGAAAGAGAAGCTACTTATTTTCTTTATGCACAAATAAAAGGATGAGCCCGATGCAGGAAATGATACGCGGCCTGGAGTACATCCGGCGACGTCCTTAAAGCTGGCATCTCCTCACACAATGCGGTGGAGCCGTCCATCTTGGTTTTTACGGCAGAAATTGCCGGAAATGTCAGCAGCTGCAGTGCTGATGCGTTTTATGGCCTGTCTCGGGGTCGGCTTTAATTTCATGGATGCCCGTTTGGCCCGTGCATGTTTGACGAGCCACATCTGGAGCATGTCGGATTGCGGGTAAATACATTTTTCCTGGTGGAGGTTCCCCCTGCTGGAGGTGTCGGGTATGGCACGTGCGACCTTACGCCCCCGGTGCTCGGCTCTGTCACGCGGCCCTGGGAGCTTCCAGGTGGCTTTAATGCGGAGTCATGGAGAGGATGATGAGGCAAACAGAGGAGGCGGGATGAGGTGACGGAGTGCATCGCTTGGGTGATTAGGAGCGAGTCCTCCTGAGGAGGAGACCGCCATCCATCAGCCACCTGTGCTGCCTTCCTTCCCTCCCTCCCCTCTCCCAGGCCGCATCAGCCCAAACAGGAGGACACTGTGTTCTGTGGCCCGGTCAATGTGGCCCAGCTGCAGTGGGATGCCAGTACCGTGGACCTGAGTTTTACAATCGGGTCATGAATAACTTCGCCAGCACCAGAACCTGGTACTGCAGACCCGGTTCTTATGCCGCGTTGGTTGGACATGGCATGGATACACAGTGGCCTGTATAGGGTGTGTGATTTAGGCCCACTGTGCGTAATTCCTGGGCCCCCATGATGTCCATTTCTGCCCCCATCCCAGACTTGGTACAACGTACCCAAAAAGTGTGCGTGTTTGGCAGTATGATGCGGGGCAGGTTGGAAACGTGATGAGCGGCTCTCGTGTTCCCCAGGATTGCAGCGTCTCCTGCTGGAGGACCAGGGGGACGCCATGTGGTTGTTGGATCATGCGCGGCGTCCTAACGACCGCCCCCCCGCGTTGTGAGCCCGTGCAGATGTTGCCGTAATGATGCGAAGGGCTCTGACGATCAGACAGAATGGGCGAAATTAGTAAAAATTAGCTTCTCATTACCCCCCTCATTGCTCCTGTAAGTGGGCGGCATTCTGGGTAATTAGAGAGTGAGCCGAGCGCTGCTCTCGTGGCGTGTAGCCGTCGCGGTTGGGTGGTGGCGGTGGGCGGGGTTTCCTGGTACCTTCCCCCCCTGCCGTGCTTCCCGGCCCCCCTGCCTCTCACCTGATTTGGGGACGCTAAGGTGTCACCGCGCTTCAGCCAGTGATCCCCGTCGTGGCTGATTCACGGCTGTGCCACCTTGCATTTTTATACCGCTAAACATTTCAGGTTCGTTATGAGGCCTCCGGGGAGCTAATTACCGCTCGAATCGCGTGGGGCGTCGTGGGCTGCGTTTGTTCTGACCTGAGACGCATTCATCCATCTTTTGACGAGAATTACTCACTGAGGTCATTTTGCATTGCCTCGGAGGCCCGTCTTGGTCATCGAGGCCTGGAGCGGGGATCATCGTAAAGTAAATATGATGTGTTTTTTAGATTTTGCCTTTTAAACTGTGTTTTTTGGACCTTATTTTGAGCCTCGAGACTGACGCAGCTAGCCTAGACAGAAATTTGGGACTGCACAGTTTAATCCAGACTGCAGAAGGGAGATTTTCCCAGTCGGTCTAAAGGAGGCTTGGGGGGGGTGTTCTCACAAGCTGCCTGGGTGTGACTCTCCTCGGTCTCCTGGCCCCCTTGGTCCTTCTCCTTGGCTCCTGGCGTCGTTCGCAGTTAATCAGCCAGCACATGTTCAGAGTCCCTGTGGCTGGGGGGGGGTGTTTCTGAATTCTGTCGCTGAAGCCATGTCCAGATTGAACGGCGACTCTCTGCTTCTGACAAACGCCAGGTGTCATGCCATGCAGCTCTGGCCATCGACACCGTCACCGCTAGCCAATTAGCCAATCGCTGAGGTGTAGGGCTGTATCTTTATAGCGCTGGGAGAGAAAATCGGGTCTTATCTATGAATTAATCCTAATTCTGTGCCCACTGCTCCTTTAACCATCAGCAGACATGACGTTCACCTGTGGGGTTGTGCGTTTAGACGGCATGAGATGCTTGTGAACGTAAACATCGAGAGAGAAAACGGTAAATAGACCAACGCAGAGAATTTCCAGTGAGTCATCGTCTGGCAGCGGTAATGTGGGAAGCGCTTGTAGCGAGCAAGTGCGCCATGGACCTCGTGGTGAGCCGGGGGGGGTGAAATCCTCTCAGCTGGAAGAGCATCATGGGAAATCTGCTTTATGGTTTTACTAAGCTGGGAAACTCTGTTGTTCTGTTTTTATTTTCTTTGTTTCTCTTCCCTGGCCAAATGGTGGCGACATGGAGCAAGCGTAGATGGTGCATGTATGGGGTGAGACTGGCTTTGTGGTGTTTAGGGATAAGGACTCCAAAGGTGATCTTCTGGCCTCCTTGTGAGCCATAGCTCTCCTAATATTCAGGACAGGAAAGACATCGATTTCTACTTGGCCCGGGAAGGCGAACGACTGCCAAAGCGAAAGGCATGTGATGGACGCCTCATGTCTGTGAGAACCTCAGCACATCATGGGAAAGGAGTAATCAGATTTCACAGGGCAATGCTGTGTGATGTGCTCGCCCTTTGGGGGGGGTTTTCATGGAGAATAACATGTTTTTACGGACTCATGTAATGGACGATAACGGTGAGATGTTACCACCTGAATTGCTGAGTTCTTTTAAATATCAATGAGGATCGATATCGCAGTCAGAGGGTTTAAAAGAAGGGCTTTGAGGAGGTACACGTCTCCTCTGGGTCCATCGATCGCTTCGATCTTCTATCCATACTCAAATGACACGACGTGGGGAACTATAAAGGACCCCTGGATGAGCTTAACTGGACAGAGCTGGTTAATCTGGAGAACGACTGCCCAGGAAAGCCCTTTTGTGAGGGATAAGATCTCCTCAGAATCAGGTGATTGTAGTATTTTTTTTAAAGGTGGGGGAGCGTAAGAGGGTTCAAAATTCATATTCATATTAGCCAATGATTTGTTTTGAACTGGAGATTGACAGGGGAAGGGGCTTTCGGTGCCCCTGCTTAGAACCCTCGGCTAGATGTGAGACATGGGAATGGGGGCGAGCTGCAGTTAAACCTGGGTGGCGTTCTGTTTTTGTTAAATGATTATCCTCGTGTGCATTGATATGGAGAGACCTCCTCACTAGCATAATGCGCTGTCTACATTATTTGTAGCATAATTTCAACAACATAAAGGAGACATATTTACACTGCACCCAATGCCCTCTCATCTCTACTTGGGCTATGACGCATTTACCGCTAAGTATTCTGGGAAAACTGATGCTGTGTGGTGTCCCTATAATCCCATGATTAGGTTGAAGTTTAAACATCACCGGTGTCAGGGTTTTCTCAGGACTGTGTTATTATTGTGCTGTTGTATTGTACTATTTCTATATCATATTCAAGTGTCCTTATTTAACACTGTTGAAAAGCTTTCTTCCATCCTCCAGATGTACCAGGCTGTGCATGTTTTTATATCCCTTAATTTCTGGTTCTGGCCTGATTGCAGTTCTTCTGCAGGTCACAATTAATTGGACGTGTGTCAGTCACAGGACACCGCAGCTGAGGGCTCTGCCATTTTTAAGTCTCCTGTCAGCTGGACGCCGCTGAAAATAGCCTCACGCCTTTGCCAAAAATCTGTACGTTCTTTATCCGGGCCCAAAAGGACAGCTGATACCATTTTATCTTAGCAGACAATCCCGCCGTCACATTCGTGGAGCGATGACTTTTAAATGACATTTCCTGATTTAAAATTTTTTTTATTTTATTTTTGTGACTGTTGCCTCGTAAGCTGGCCCGGCTCGGAGACGGCTCTGACATAGCTACTTTCCGATGCCGTGCTGAGTAGGGTGGAATCTCGCCTATCCGGCTATAATTATCCCAGAGTGTTCAGCAGAAACCGGCGTAATGCTGTCCCGTCTCCAAAAATACATCCCCGTGCCCACGTCAGAAGAGACGGGGGCTAGACGCCAGTACGCACGCTCTTGGCCCGTGGTGGGGCTTTCTGGAACTCTCCGCCAACTCTCTCCAGCGTGCACCAGCCAGCACTGAAAGGGAGAGACGGTGGTGAGAGTCCTGATGATCCTCCTCCTCCGTTTAGGAGAACGTGAGGTTTATTTCGGGCCTGCCCCTACGGGTCTTGTGATGGCGCAGGCGTGACCGCCTCCAAATACCCCAGCGCGCTGCCAGCGAGGCGTGGTGAGTCAGACGTGAAGTAACGTGGCCTCTGTCTCACTCCTGCACGTCACGGCCGAGCGGGGACGCAGGTGTCCATGCTCCACTCAAGAATAGATCCGTCCACAGGACACACCAAGCCCCCGACCCAAGGCCCTATATTAATGCCCCCCCCGCCCAGATTTAATCACAGCCTGCAGCTGGTAAATCAGGTCGTCCGAAAATTGTTTCCACTTCACATGGCTCACTGTCAGACGTAGGGCTCCTTGCTGAGGTCGACGTCACGTGCTGGTCGCGTGCTTGGAAACAATCACAAATATACATTCACAGGTTGGCAAAGTTGGCGTGGTCAGGTTTAGGGTTACCTCCCCCCTTATTAAAACAATCTTCCCCCGTGCATGGTGAACCGCTAGTTTTGATTGAAGTCTGATGGATGGACGTTACGGGATGGCTGGTGCGGAACCTTCCAGAATGTGCGAAGACTGTGGCCACCTGTCCTCGGGGGAGGTCTGCTTCTGCGGAGCCACAGCCACAGGACCACAGGTGGGCGAGACTAGCATTAGCGGATTAGCATTATCGGTGCACTACAAAAGTTTCAATGTCACTCGAACATTTTATTTATTCTGGAATTCAGGCTCCCCAAAAGCATGAGGTGCCTGAGGTCCCGGGGCCTGGACAGTTTCCATCACATTCACTTGATTAAGCGTTGTAAATTTAACAGAGATCAGTTTTTCATAATTGATGGTGCAGTATAATGGGAATCGTAGAGGACACTGCGTTGTGTAATGCTTCACGCTGATAGGTGATGTGTGGCTTTTAGAGAGTGAATCGAAGTTGTCGTGGCCCTTCAGGTAAAGGGAGAAATCCTGGTGGACCTGCAGCTGTGATGAGGTTTCTCGTTTTTCTTCGAGAACTTTTGAAGGGATGTAATGAGGTGCGGTTCCTCTGAGAAAGTCTTCAGTGATAGCTGAGCACTCGAAAAGTAACGTGAGGAAAACGGACACATGAAATGAGTCTAACAACCCTGAGCCCAAATAACCATTTTATAATTTTAATGAACCCAGGTGCAAAAGGATGGTTTATTTTCATTACATTTTGCATGGGAAATTCCGACAAAGGGTTACGATATCTTTGTGATGTATATTACATGTATCCAAGGTGAATTGTGGCTTCTGTGTGGGAATGTCATTTATGTTGTGTAGGAAAGTCTAAGGCAATGTATTTCAATTCAGTCCTCGGGGAACCCTAGACAGTCCGAATTTTTGCTCCCTCCCAGCTCACACCACGCCTGAACCAGACATTCAGGCAATCAAAAACACAGAATATTTGGTTCAGGTGTGCTGGGAGTTGAGAGGGAGTAAAAATGCGGACTGTCTGGGGGGTCCCTGAGGACTGGGTTCAGAAGCAGTTAGCAGAAGAAGTTATCTTTGCGTCGGTTTATTGCATTTGGGTTGCAGAGATCTGCCTTTATGAGAGAGAAACAAACACTTTCATACTGTGAATAAAATCCTACTTTGTACTCAAACTCCCACGCTTGCGGGAGAGGTTCAGAACAACACATTACACCTGAAAGAATCAGCGTTTCTTTGTCGTTCATGTTTGTTTTTGGCTTACACTTGGCCAATCAGCTTCCAACAGCCAAACCCAGAACCAATGGACTAGATAATTCAAATGTAATTGTGCCATTGTATGGTTCCTACTCAAAGCATTATTCTGTCTCATTATGTAAGACAGTGGAAAAATGCAGACCCCTCTTCTCCCACAAAACGCGTGGTTGAAGACTAACAAAACATGCCACAGAGTCAAACAGGCAAATCCTTTTAAATTCAGAAGTCGGATGTTTATTCTTGATTTCGCAGATCCTGCTCAATTATAGCTTATTTTGCATTTAACTATTTTTATTTTAGCTCTTTAGTCGAGACCTGTATCCAAGGTGAATTGTAGGTGAACTTCTACTTGAGTGGGGATAACATTTGTATCATGTAGGAAAGTGTAAGGAAGTGTTTCTCAACCCAGTCCTGAGGAGACCCCCAGACAGTCCACATTTTTGTTCCCTCCCAGCTCCCAGCAAACCTTGAACTAAGCAACCAAGCAATCAAAGAACTCTGGCTGTGTCCCATTCAGCATAGTCAAGGCCAAGCGCACTGATACTACACACCATGGTGACGTATTTTGAAGTACGACGCAACGTGTGCTAGAATAAGTGAAGAGTCTTAGTGTTTCTGGGATTTCTTGAAAGCAATGGGACACACTTCATGTATGGAGAGGTAAACAAGAGACACGCTACAACTTTATCATTTATGTTAGCTTTGTATGGGGTTGTCCTTCACTGTAGCCTAGGCTATGCAAGCACTCCTTATACACCTTTGCACACTTACATTAAAACTTCAATGGAGGCGTGCTGAGCCAGCAGACTTCCTCGTGTTTGATGTAGACATTAGTCATTAGTCTGATGCAGTGCATTGTGGTCTATAAACTTAGCCAAAGTTGGCTTCCATGTGGTATTTGCCAAAGTCTGAATGATATATACATCATGTGTGCTACACTTGGATTGTTTGAGGAATGGGACACCCTTGAATACTTGCACCAAGCATATGAGCGTGCATGTAAAGTGTGTTAGTGTGTAAGTGTGAGCCTCGTCAGATAAACTGGACAGACCAACTGAATACCTTGTACAGGTTTGCTGGGAGGGAGCTCTGTGGACTGGATTGAGAAACATTAGCCTAAGGCAGGGTTGGACAATCTTATCTACAAAGGGCCAGTGAACATGTAGGTTTTTGGGATAACCTTTAGGTCAACTGTTCAAACCCAGGTATGAGGACTCTTCAGCCAATCAGTCCTCTAATTAGTAATCTAATTAGGGAGTTGCAGCAAAAACCTGCATACCCAACGGCCCTTTCTGCATAAGATTGGCTACCCCTGGCCTAAGGTGATGCCTCCACTGAAGTTGTCCTTTATTTCCAGAAAAGTTCACGGAGAAGGCTCAGTATCAGATGCATCATAATTGGAGGAAGTAAGGGGCTTACAGGGCATGCAGCATCCCATGACTGATCTTAACATGTGGCCGTGCAATAACGAGAGTGAGCGTTGCCAGTCTCTGTACTAGTGTGTGTGCGTGGAGGCCACCCCAGGCTGTTAAACGTGTCCTGAGAGACGTGTCACCACCGATAAACGTGTGCTTTTGTATCCTAGGAGACGAAAACAGAATCTTGGCAAAAAATAGCAGTTTGGGCTAAACAAGATGAAGTGGCAAGCTTGTAACGCCGTTCATTACCGTGACGAACGCGAGCGCTGGGCCTGGCCTGGCCGGGTGGGCGGAGCCTGAGGGGGGGGGGTTTATGGATGTTCAGTGCTTTACTCGAGGGGGCCTGTGCACAGCACCTGCTTCCGAATGCCGCCTCGGGGTAATGACCGCCTGCTTACTATAGCTTTCATCGGCGTCCCACTGGTCTCATCGTGTCCACCTCAGTGTTTACCTCAAAGAGGACCAGGCTTACGTTTACCCTCAGGCCTACATCAGCATACACGTGGTCCTCTGCATCAAGCGCACTGAGGCTGGTTCACCTCAGCCCCCGTTAGCTGTTTGAACCTTAAATGGGACCATCTGCTTACCCCATGGCAACCTGTACATGTGATGGAGAGCTTGGACAAATGGAATAAAATATTACAATATAGAATATTGATACTTAATGATCCCTATAGGATCAATAGTCTTTCCACCCACCACATATACAGGTGAGAGCAAGCCTGGAGGTCACAGCGTAGGGTTAGCCAGCGTGTAGTGCCCCCGGGGCAATTTGGAGCTAAGGGCTTTACTCAGGGGCCTGATGGTGGCATCAGTCTTGCTTCTTGCCCCTGGTCCCGAGGGAGACATTACGTGACGTTATCAAACGAAACACTCTGCAGACCCTGGGAGCAGCTGAACTAAAAATGCAACAAGCCTGTGATTTGCGCTAGATAAACACAGGCTCCCTGGCGTGCCACAAGATATGCATTTTTTTTGTTGTTGTTGTTTTCTTAATTGGGAATTTTATTGCTGATAATACAGCGAAAACAATGTGCCGGGAGGGTTGAGCAGGATCCTGGAATGACATCGTCACTGGGCCGAGGACGCCAGCTCCCGGGGAAATGACGGATGGGAACGTGGCAGTGAGCGGGGAGGCACAGGAGCAGTGGACAGATTGGGATCAGAACAGCCAGGCCTCGATTTGCTGACAGCGATGGATTATGGGAGCAATGCTCTATGCCGAGAATTTAAATGCTGCCCGTAACCATGAAGTAATTACATGTGACGCAGGCACAGAAAGCACCGGAAGGTGGAGGCTTAGCTACTGGATTCATCATCGTCGTCATCATCGTCATCATCCACTGCCCGTTTTGGAGGACAGATAAGGCAGGCCTAGAGGACGCCTCTGCCGAAAGAGAGCCTCAATCTTTAATTGGTAATAATGTATATTACGGATCCAAGCACCAGAAGGGCTGCATCTCTGTTTGTAGTATGAATTTTTTTCAAATGTATAGCTTAACATGGGGAGACTGAAAGCGATTTGCATAGGAGCAAATCTCTCCCTGGCCTGGTTTCACAGGGGACCTCAGAGTGGATACAGCTTGAATGAAATGTCAAAAAGCCTTCTAATTTGTTCCGCTGTCGCCGTGGCGACAGACGCTGTTTGGCGGGGGCCCTGTCAGTGGAAGCGGGGTCTCACTCACTTCCTGTTTTATTATTTATCAGCGTACCTGGGGTGACGAGGCGGGATCCTCACATCGTGCCAGCAAATCGGCACCCCACCGGCTCATTATTCCAAATGATCTTGTTCAGTTTGTGCTGCGTGGTGCAATAGAGAGTTGCCTGAATCGGGGGCTGTTTAATTTCATATTTACATAATTGAAAACAAACAAGGCGGTCAGGAATGTGACAAACCACAGGAAAGAGTCGCTGCCAGCATCTCCTACTTTATATTAATGCCAGTTTCATGATAAATGTTATTTACATGTGCCTGGGGAGCATTGCAGTAATGCACGATTCTGTCGGAAAGGAAGGACTGTAACCGCATCGAAAGACTGAAGCTGGACATCAGAATGTCAGCTTTCATTCATCCCGATTAACATGGGATCATCCATCCATCCATCATCCACTAATATGTCCATACAGCCATCCATAACCGCTGATCCAGTACATATTCAGGATTCTAGATTTCTCTTCTGCATGAGTACATAGGAATTCTTATTCGCCCAATGCAGTCGGTAACATATAACATCCAACAGAATTGGACAGCACAAGACCAGACAAAGGCGCTCGCAAAACATCAAAGGAGACAAGGTACTGTTGAGGTATATAAAACATATACACGAAATGACTGAAACGGAAGATACGGCTAAATTAATATTAGAAATGTAAGAATGTGTCATTATTTGAATATAAATATAAAATTAATGCCTGAAATGGCTGAAACCGTGGCTGAAAGGAATATGGCAGAGTAAAGTCCTGTATGCAAAGTCTCACTTTGTCCAGTAAAGTGAACTGTGCATTTATGATGTTACAGTATTATTGCTTGCTAGCGAGTTATCAGTCTACAATGGGCTAGAAACTGCTCCTAAACCGGTGTCTGGCTGTCCTGATGCTAATGTATCTCTGGCAAGAGTCTGAAGGGTCCCAGGTTAGTCTGGAGGAACATAATCCAAGATGTTTCAGGTGCATCTTCAGTGTTGACCATCTCTCACAGTCTAACTGAGTCCTAATGGAAAGTGTCATTAAGTGTCTGTCTGCTGGAGAATAACTGGTTATAACTCAATGTGGACTATGCTGAAGCAGAGGCTGACATCACTGTCGACTGGAATATAAGCGCAGAACCCAGCAGTCAGTAGTACCCAGATTGTGGGTCTCCTTCATGCCACTCTGTGACACCTGCCCACACACCTCTTTTACAAGACCTGATTGACAAGACCCCCCCTCCCCACCTGTTTAAGGGTCATTGGGGTCACGAGTCACCTGTGAGTCGAGAGTAATTGGAGCTGTTGACTCAGCCATCGGCTGTCAGCCAAGTCGGCCCGACCCATAAGTGTTTGCGAACGTTAAACGGCTTGGACACTCCATCTCCGCTGTTGTGCAAGAGAGTTCGTTTGGGCCAGAGGTGCTGGCACTCCCAAGGCCAATGTCCACCAGACTGGTGATGATTTTCATCATCAGCCATCATGCCAAATCTTCCCCTTAAAGCTGATTGCACGTTGAAAGGTGCAAAATCAGTCCTGGCTAAGCCAGCCCAGCAGTGCAGTAGGGTCAACAGCAAAGATGGATCTCCACAAAACATCAATGTACATGTATGTTCCAGAGGTATCTTGCGCAACAGGCAGGCTAATGAGCATCCCAGAACAGCAGGTGGAAACGGAACCCTGGACTGGTTTACTTTCTAAATTTGTTTACGCCAGCTTTTCGCATCTGCTGTACAGTCTGAACTCAGGCGTGAGGTTGCCTTTGATCATAAATTGAGCAGTTAAGGTCATCTGGGATAACCGGAAGAGATTTAGTCTGCCTGAAGGTATGTTTTACCTGGAGTCTGTAAGCTGTCATGCCGGGGAGAGGTTAATGTTTAATCTGACCGGAGTAAAGCGCACATCACATGCCAGTCTTTGATGGAGCTGGGCTAACCCTCCGGGGGTGTTTGCTCAGCTGTTCACAGTGAAGAACCTTGCTGATGAATGTGATGACCTTTCACTGTCATGTGTGTTGACATAAAAAGTTCCTAAACCCCATGTTGGTGTAAGAAGATCCATGCGGGGCAGATGGGGGAACTAACCTATACCCTTTGTCCCTAACCCTAACCTATACCCTTTGTCCCTAACCCTAACCTATACACTTTGTGGCTAAGCCTGATCTATACGCTTTGTGCCTAACCCTGAACTATGCCCTTTGGCCCTGTACATGTCAGCTACTACGATGTCAACACTGATGTCATCCCCTCCCTTTCAATTTTCAGAATCATTAATTTTATTCCACATACAGTCCGACTACGAGGAATTTATTTAGGTTGTAATGGTCTCATTAAAGTAAAATAAAGTAAATTACAAAAATATCATAACAGAGTATTAACAGAGCAGGGCTGTTAAATCTGGCCCTCGAATCCAAATCCAGGCCGTGTTTTCAGTTCTCCCAGGTAGTTGTTTAATAATTACTGATTCTGATTGGCCAGAGGCTTCACACCTGGCTCAAAGGTGAAGGATGGCTGGAAAATCAGCAGGGCTCAGACCTTGAGGACCGTGATTTGAATAGGCCTGACACAGAGCAATAACAAACAAGCAAAACAGAGTATATACACATATTTGGATGAGGCGCAATTGGAAAAACGGCCCAGACAGTTCAGTGGAGACTTCCTTTTATAAGGGATTAAATGAAAATTTAAATAATAATAATAATTATTATTATTGTTTTCATCCAAGCATGTACATCGTGTACTGCCATCCATTAACAGATATTTTTAATGGGGGAATCAGGTTATCCTGGACCTGCAGCTTTGGGTGGCAAATTGATTCCTGTAATTGGGCCCCATCTGATGTCCTCTATGGCTCAGGCGTGATGCTTTGCTCTTCCCTTGGCTTCCTCTAAACCGGCAAATGCCTGTTGGCAGTTCCTCTTGTTTGAGTCTGCCTCTTTTTGGCTGGATGGAGCTATCGGTGCAGATCCTTGGCTGAGCCCGTTCTTACTATCATCGCAGTCATTATACGAGGTCTTCGCAGCTCCGTTAGCAGCAGCATGCCAGTCATCCCAGGAGGGAATCCATTTGATCGACGTGATGTTACTGAATTGTTTTAGTCCCCGATATCGATCACGGCCGGTAACTGGATGCCGCGTCAGAGGAGATGTCGTTAGGGATGGTCCTCCGCCATGTGACTTTTTGCTCAATGGGGCTGGATGGTGGCGTGGGCTGAACGATACCGTACTGGCCCGATTTGGCGTCATCACTGTTCTGAATGTGCGCATAGCCAACTAGGTATTAGTCAGCCAGGGGCATATATAGGGATGAAGCAATAAGGTCATGGGCCACAGCTGAAAGCTGATTGGTCTGCTCCCCTGTCACTCAATAATCTGAGACATATCATTGGCTAATGATAAGTTCCCCCCCCATATGAATTGTGGGTCCTCTTATACCCCCCACTTTAAAAAAGTAGATTCAGAATCGCCCCTGGAGCCATCTTAATCTTGAAATTGAACTTGAATCTAAATCTAAAGTAGACAGGTGCTAACCAGACCATGGGGCACCCACAGGTTTTACTTCCTGTCTGTTACAGTGTAGTTTTGATGTGGACCTCGTGATCATAGTAATGATGAGATGTTGGAGTGTTGGACTGTCCTGGGGCTTAAACTACATCAATGCTGTCTCTGTGAGGCAGCTGAGAGAGACCCAACCCTGTTTTACGTTTAATTTCAGGTCATTCTAAGCGCTTCTTTCCCATGAAACAAACCAAAACTGTGATGACTGAGGAGTTGGATCCTTTTGGTTGCTCTGTTGTTGTCACAAACGTGACAGGAAAACTGGATCGATAGATAAAACTGTCGGGGTGGGCTTTTAAAGCCATCCAAAGTTTTACTCAGAAATCCAGACGTCTTCGTACCTGATATATTCCTAAAAACGAGAAGTGTCAGTGTTTCTAGTCTGTGTTTCTGTCCCCGCCATTGGCCTGTCTGAAGGTTACTTTTAGCATCTTATCAGGAAGTCATTTACAGTCGACTGGTGGTGACACGCTGCTTTCTTATTTGCCTTTAACGACCCCATGATAAACAAGGATGCCTGCAGTAATGAGTAAATGGCCTCAGGCTGCTCAGGGGTGGGTCGGCTTATTGGGGAGGTCAGGCTTTGGTGGCGTGGTGTGTTTTACAGGATTACGGTTTGGGAATTGATTTAACGGTTGGGGATAGAGGGGCAGACCCGTGCGTCCTGGTGCTTAAGACACGTTCCATCCCGCCGACGTCTCCTTCCCTTTTCACGGACGAAGGTCACTAGTAACGATCGATTGTGCAGAGTGCCTCTGGTCGTGGGCCTTTTGTGGGCAGAGCTTTTGGACCAACCAGTCAATTCTTGCTCTCAAAGTCATCTCAGGTTTGAGGAGCCCGTGCATTGTTCTCCGGCGGCAATCGAATAAAATGCGGGCGATGTTTGTTATTTCTGAGTGCTGACATTGGTTCTAAAATTGCTACGTGACACGAATCTGGTGCCAGCGTCCGGGTCGTCCGTGGGCTGCCAGGATCTGCCGGAGACGTCATCTGCGTGTAGTAGGGAATTTCTTCAGGAAAACAAGCGTTATGCATTTTCTCTGTATTCTCCCTTCATCCACTGCTCCTGGCTGTCATCTCATTACCCGGCTGCATGCAGAATTTTCCGGAGGCCCGCGAAGCAGATCCCTCTTTTCCGAGCACGGGAATGCAGGAGACGCACACTCCGGACCACGAAAAGACGGCCGGTGCCTTTTATCTCGTTAATTCATTCGAACGTTTTTAATTCGTGAAGATTAACCAACCGTCGTGGGGAAGCACCTTTTCTCTGAAATAATAGAAGTGAAATCTTGGAGGAGGATTAGAGAGGATGTGACCGCTTCGCCGTCATTATAAGGACTACGTCACTGTCACTGGTGACACCTTGAACAATGGCGACAGGGGTGTTCATTGCTCCGTGTCAGCAACCCCGTCTCTGCCTCTCCCAGAAGGTTCCGGAACCTGGCTGCCGGCCGCACCAGAAAGGGGACAATCAGCCCGGCCTAATGGAACTAATTTCATCTCTCCTTTCATGCCGCTCCAGTCGTCTCCTCCTCCTCCTCCACGGGGCCTCCTGCTCTGCAGTCACGTTTCTTTCCTGCGCGTGATTCATTCTGCGCAATAAAACCCCAGTCTGTCCATCTTTCTGCTTTCTCTTTCTCCCCCTGCCTATTTTGTCGCTCTCGTAAAAAGGGAGCTGCCATGTATTCGCCCGGGGAACCCGGGAGACCTATATTTTCCAGGCAATCCGTGCGTGAACGCGTGTAAACACACCTTATTTGTGCACGGACCGAGGAAAGCGTCCTGGTCCTCCCCGAATCGAGGAGTGAGCTTCAGGGGCTAAAGGTACTGATAAACTGATGAGCCTTCAAATGTGGACAGAAAATGAGTTTCCCCACAGATCCTTAAAGGGGTTTTTCACTTCTGATAATTCAGAGATCAGTTTTACCGCCTCGTGGAAAGAGGGGGTGTTCTAAAAATAGCACCATAAATGCACGTATACGAATGAAACTGGAATTTCTATTGAGAGTTTTCAATACTGCATGACTGAACAGCGTCATTCCTATTAAAAGTGGCTTGATAGTCTTCCATCCATCTCTCCTCCTTAACTCCCTAATAATAATTTGTATGGCATTACTGTGTGAGCGAGTGGTACATACTGAAGATATGAAAGCTTTCAACGTTCTCCTTTCCTCAGAAGCCCAAATGGGATGTAAATGCATAGCTCTTTTGCGCATAAATTAGATAAACGTGCTCCATATACACAGTGTAAAACGTTGCATTGCCAGAGAATCTTCTCACAATTATAGAGCTGTCCTTTACAGGTTTACTGACAAACAGGAGAGACGTGAGTCATTTATTTAAAGGACAGCGATATATATTACCTGAGACAATGAGCACTGCACCGGAACTTACATATGAGAAAAAATTGAAGGGTTTTGATTAAAATTGATTTCTCTGCCACTCAGAACGTGAGAAGTTAGAAATATTTTCTTGCGTGCCTGTGAAACAGAATTATTCATTTGACACCGGGGCTTGCTTGATAAACAATTAAATCCCTGTTACCCAAGACAGAGGTGACAGTGAGTGGGATATATGCTCCCTCTGGCCACGTGGCGTTACAGAAATGAATATAGATTTCCTGATGTTGTGTTTGTTATTGAGATGGTGCTTGGATGATCAGGTGCTGGTAAGACAGTGGGCAGTGTGGATAGATGCGGATGTGAAGATGAGGCTTGTTTGGAAATGTTAACGCAGACCCAATGGCAGGCTTGTGTTTTGGCCGGGACCCAGCTGAATAATTTCAATTCAATTCATTTTATTTCTATATAGCGCCTTTCACAACAGAGTCGCCCCAAGGCGCTTTACATGGGTGCGTTTTGATATTAAGAAAGAAAATTCACCACCGAGTGCTGCTTTCTCATTAGACGTTGTTTGTGGTAAAGAAATCGGATCAGTTTCAGCAGATTTTTCTTCTTGAAGACTTTCTTTCTTTAATTCTTTTCGTGGCTGTGTTTTATGGTTACAAATAATGTTTAAGTCAGCTAGCGAGCAGAGACGGAAGATTGTAGCTAGCCAGTTTGCAGAAGATGCCACTTGAGCACCTTCTAGATAAATAAATGCTCCTGCAGGTTATTAAGTAGAGCTACACTGATGATGGTTATGGACTTGAATCCTTGGGGCATATAAGTTGTCTCCGTACTGTAAGTCACTTTGGGTAAAAGCTTTGCATGAATGAATAAAATGTAAATACCAAATGTGTTCATTTATTTGTAAGACCTGCTTATGGCGAACAGTGGGCCCCACACATATGTGTGGTTTTACTGGTGATAAATTCTGGTGCTGCGCAGAGAGGACTCACCCCGGGCCAGGTGGAGATCCACTTGTAGGGCGGGGGGATTAAGGGGCGGCCAGGGTGTATCTGGGTGCAGGTATCCGGAAGCTTCACAGGAAAGCAGAGGCTGGACGGAGGCTCCCTCACAGCGCTGTTGCCCGCGAGCAGGAGCCCAGCCTGCCACTGATTTATCTCCATACAAAGGAGCTGCTCTGAAAGGCGACGCATCCGTCAGACTGGAGCTGAGACCTTGAGTTTCTCAGCCTGCTGCCACCACATTCATCACCGGGGCATTGCCCAGATGTTTCAAGCCCTAAATCGTACCGGCGGTCGGAAGTTTTAATGCATATTTTAACTCACTTTTTATTTATTTATCTATCCATTCACTCATTCATGCCATTGCGTGATGCAACTGTGTTTAGTCTATAGGCAATCCCCACGGTGTCAGCGACCGGATGGGCTCTCAATATAGACGGTCTGTCGCTGCGAAGACGACGTAAGCTTGTGTGTTTGAAGGCCAAGTTTGGCTGAAGGGTCTTAGACTTTTGTGGCTCAGTGGGTTAGGGTGCTGTGTCTGTGATCAGAAGGTCACTGGTTCAAATCCCATGGTTGGCAGAGTGATTTCATGGTTGGGCCCCTGATCAAGTTCCTTAACCACCAATTGCTCCAGGTACTGGCTGACTCCTCTTCCTCAGTTTTATATCACTTCAGATAAAATCATCTGGTAAATAAACTGTAAAAAACAAACCCTATGAACTCGAAGATGCCACATGTAGTTTTGATTTGGCGATTCAGGTTTTCTGACCTCTTGTTGCCCTAATATTTCTGGGAAAATCTGTATGGCTTTCCTGACCGTGCTCAGGAATGATGTTCAGAGCTTGTATGTACGCCTCATGCGTCTCAGGACTCCCAGATCAGCCGGCAATCCTGGTTAGCAAGAGCATGTTGATGTTGTGTCATTATCTTAGGCTTTTTCCCTCTAATATAAAAGCGGGAAATAATAATGCAATTCAGCTGAGGCATTAGATTATAAATTAGGTTTGTGGCAGGCAACATAATGTTATTTAGATTTCTGTGTACGAAGACCTTGTTTCAATTCCCATCAGCAATGTGACAGAATCGAATGTGAATTTGAGCTGATAAAAGTAAATTGGTTTGTAATGTGTGATGCTAAGGAGACCTCTGTTTCGTGTGTGTGCGAGAGAGGCAATGTTTTAATTAATACGACTGGAATGATAACAATATTCCCTTTTCAGAATGATGCTAATTTAATCGGGTAATTGCTTTTTTTTTTTTCTTTCCAGAACATTCTGTTCTCTCAAATCGTGCTGTGTTTGTTTTTCTCTCTCTGTCTCTCTTTTGGATAATTTAAAAATGTCCAGGGGGGGCCCCTCTTAAGCTGGAGGTGGTTCCTCATCTTCGGCTCATCTGGTCAAATGTCGGAGCTTTGGAAGGAGCTTCCAATCGAGTCGTTCTGAGGATCTGCTCCTTGCAGTCTCACTCCTGATCCGTTAGGGTCACGAGGGGTCAGTTTTTCTCCCCCAAAGAAGCTTTTTGTGTCTCCTATTGGGGCATCTTCTCCAGGGCTGGCGTGGGCCCGGGCTGGCCTCCTCACGGAGGCTAATGAAGCAGGATGACGACCTTGATGGCTTCCTGCCTTATTTACACATTCCCCGCACGCGCCACACGCCTTGGGCTCCACAGTGAGCTGTGACTAAATGACTGCCATTTAATCAAAAGAGACGAGCATGCGAGACGAAGGCGGTCACCTCAGCCGGCCGTCCGAGCGTTCCAGAGCGATGACACGTGTCCCCGGGGTGTCCGTTGGGGTGTGAATGATAATAAAGAGGATATGCCCATGTGACTGGTCCTGAGAGGAATGATCCAGAACCTGCCGCCATTGGCCCCACCCCTGTGACGTCACTCCCTTGGGCCCTCACCTCAGCTGTGGCTGGGATAACCCGCAGTGCCTTTTTGCTGTTTTGTGAGCTGTAATTCATCTCTGATCAAATTTCCTTTGGGACACTAGGGAGTCTCTCTGTCCTTTCTCTTTGTGTCCTTTTGCTTTTGGGGGGGGCAGGGGGGTGTCACGTGTCCCTTCTGCGGGGATTCCCCCGGCAGCCTCCGATGCCATTCAGCTTCTCCCTTGGGTTTCGTAAACTGCTGCTGTCCCTATTGGCTCCATCCATGCTCAGTTCCATCCCTATTGGGTCCTTCCGTGCTCTGCTCCGTCCCTATTGGCTCTGTCCGTGCTTAGTACCAAGTGTTACTCTGGGTTATAGATAAAAACAAGGCAGCATTTCTGCTCTGATGGTGCTGTGCTCTTGTTGTGGTCTTCTTTAACAGTAAATTATATTAAATTTAAATGATTATATTTTTTGATCTAAAGATTTTACCCAGAGATTGTACATTGCAATTTGGTTTCTTATTTCAACTGAAAATGTTCTGAATGTTTTGCACGTGTCACAGATCTGTATAGGTCGTTAGAAGCGTTTTGGAATGTGCCATTCAGTCTTAGATGGTGACCCAGAAAACTGGTTGATGCACCTCTGTGCATCATGGTCAATATGATGCTTTTCAGGTGGGTTGTGCCCATTGCATGGTTCTCACACAAAGCTGATAGCATAGATACCAGCTTATCATTTATCAGATCATTCTGGAGCAACTTGCAAGATGAAACATGTTGAAAGGCATCCTGTCCTAGACTTTCAGGTATCAGCTTTGGGTGGTTATGTTTTTCCATATTTTGGGTAGATAAAATTCCTGTGACTCTCTCCTTTATTACACTACATTATCCTACATATTCGTACCTGAGTCTGACTCGTTTGCATTTTTGGTACATTTAGGTGTATGTAGGAGACCAGCTGTGCCGAATACCCACAATAAAGTGACCTGCTGACTAACAGTGGTTCAGAGGCTGTATCATGAATATTTACAGCTGTTTGTTCCCCTTGACTTTTGAAGTTACCCTTCACATTTACGTTTGGAATTGTGCTTCTTTGTGTGTTTTAAAAATTATTTTTCATGCCTCTCAGACTGAATCATAATTAATGCAAAACAAGGAAATAAATCTCCCAGACATATTACAAAGGCTGTGTATGTTGCACTTTGATATTTAATGTGTTTAGTCAGCGCAACAAACTTCAAACCCTACAGCTGGGCTTGGTACAAACTCATTAATTTCTCTTCCATTGGGCAGATAAGAACACAGCGTTATTCATAAAGCCATAGATCTACAGGGATAAATCTCCTTCCTGTGTGTTATGTTCTCGTCAGTAGAGCAAAACTGTATTTTGGTTTATGTTAATGAGAAAAGCTCTGATTGGCTGTCTTATGCAATGCAGCCAATCGGCCATCAGGAGGGCAGGCCTGTGTAGGAAGCTGTGTCTGACCCCATTGTCTTTTATTGGGAGACAGTTATAGACCAGGGTAGAAGGTTTGCTAATTTATAAAATTTTTTCTTCTTCTTTTAAAGAAGGCCACAGTATGGGGTGTCTGGCCTCACCGCTGGCGGCAGTTATCGATGCTAATCGGAACAGGCCATTTGGTGGAGCGCGTTCGATCTCAGGAGGAGTTTGCATGGATCGATGCCGCAGCTAAGTCTCCCAGTTGATCTAATTGGAAGGCTCGATTCGGGGGGGACAGGTGCAAGCCGAGCGGCCAGGAGGGGATGCGGGGCATGGGTTCGGTCAGAGGCGCACGGCGAGGACGGCCCTCCTGTCATTTCGGGTTCCTCCAGATGGCCTCTTCTTCATGTGATGCACGTTGCGATGGGGGGGCCCTTTTCAGCACAGCGGCTTAATGCTCTTTAAAGTGTCAGAAACACCTAAGAGATAATCACTTGTTTATATTTCCTGTGAAATTAAATGCTACTTTATTCACTTTGTGTACCAGCACAGGTACGTTGGGTTGCTCCTTTTCACATATCCCATGTTGCTCTCCTTTGAGACGCACACACGCATGTACGCACGCACGCATGCACGCACCCGCACGCACGCACGCACGCACGCACGCACACACGCACCCACACGCACATTACTACTTGAAAAAATTGTTTTACTTATAACTACTGATTGTTTCTAATGTGATATATATATATATATATATGTGTGTGTGTGTGTAAACAAATTATGATTTATGTAATGATTTTTGTTATAAAACTAATACATTAGCATTATTTTTATTGCATTTAGCCAGCATCCAAAGACCTTCTGTGAGCACTACACACACACACGCGCGGACACATACACATACATCGTTAAGAGTGAAGCTTGGGGTCTGAGCACAGGGTCAACTGCCCGTTCGGCACCCCTGGAGCATTTCGGGGGGGGGTTCAGGACCTTGCTCAAGGGAGAGGGATATGCCTAACAGACATGTGACCTATTCTGCTGGAGACTCGAGTTGAGCCGGTGACTTTCTGATGACGGATACTGAGACCTAACGCACACAGCCACACACTGCCTTCTCGCACTTGAAGATGCGTGTATGTGTCTAGTCTGCGATGAATATTTAACAGCAATGAACACGACAGTGAAGTAACAATGTGTAAATATGAGTTATAGAGTCTAGCTTGCTGGGAAATCCACTGGGATTCACACTGAACTCTCCCTCATTTTGCAGAACAACAAAAAAAAGCTTTGATTAGATGGCAGGGGATCCATGTGGAAGGTTATCTCCCAGATCTCATCTCATTAATGATATGAGGAGGCCTGTCTTTTCGGCGGTATACACCAGCACCTCTGAGGACATGCGGGCGGTTGAATCATGAGCGTGGCCTACAAGGGCCCGTGCTGAGACAGCGTTGAAGAACGTTGTCTGGCTGCTAACATGATATCTTTTCCTGATGCGGCTCGGCGGTCTAAGTAATCATGGTCTGAGAAACCTCTTGATTGCATTTCAGATTTATTAGAATTATTCCTTGATGTCTAATGGAAAGATATTCTAAATGTTAATACCACTGGGACCACTTGGGCCTCCCTCTTTAGTGCTGTAGGTCCGCATCTACAGTGTGGTAACACCACTTATTGAATTACTGGTCCCAAAGTTGAAATTGCTATGCAAAAGGTAGGTATCCATAGATAACTAAAGACCAACACCTTCCTGTGATGTTGCTGCAGGCCATCAAATCACTGTCTGCTCTTCCCTGAAGACTAAATACTGCTAACCACCCATGCTACATGACATAGCTAATTGCATTTCTGGAGTACAAGGCCCCGTGAATGAGACTCGGGTTAAATCATTCTCATCTCAATTTGCAAACTGGCTTCAGACTCGCCCGGCAGATAATTGTCTTGATGAAAATGACCCTCAGTTAAAGTAGAGTGGGATTTTGGATTTTCCCATGTGATGCTACTCACACACACTTCCTGCTGTCTATTTTACAGTATTTATCAAACAGAAGTCGATATCAAAGTTGGCATTTCTTTTTCTGTGTTGAAACACTGTAATATTTCATCTGGACTTGGAGTGATATAAAGCATGCTTTAATTTTTCAAATAAATTTGCATTTTTCCCAGAGAGAACATTCCAGAACTGTATGCCTTGAGACTGACTAATGAGCAACTGTGCGAACTGTCAACCATTGTTACAGCTGATATACACCTCAGCTATCAGAAATGAACATTTTAACTATATAAGCTCTCAGCTGATTTGACTTCCACTGGATTTGCCTGGCGAGTCTGTAGACCAGTGTAAGATCCAGATGGCGATATCACCACTTTCCTTTTACCTGGCAGGAGGGTCTGCACCATTTTCAGTCTGTAAGCCAAGCTCGCCCGTTACAATTGCTGTATGTTGATACAGAACCTCCCCATTACTGTACCTCACTCTGTTACCCTACTGGCTAACAAACATGTAAGTGTTATACTAGCCTGCTTCATTGCATGCATAATGCTATACTCATACATAGATGAAATGGCTGTATGCCTTAATCTTTTACACGTCTCCTCCTCCTTTCCTCTTTTTTTTAAACTAGGCACCTGATGGCTTAGATCATTTCTTATCCATTTGTGTTAATCTGGCACTCAATCGTTAATACATCACCCATCCCTCAAAACAGTCAACAAAAAGTCAAGACTAAGCCAATTCACCTTGGTGGAGTGCAGACTGGCTTTATGTTACTCTGAACGATTTTGCACAAATCAGAAAAAATGCACCAAGATGTCTGTGAAATTATATATGCATAGTATAATGAATGAATTTTGGTTTATCTTGTAGTGTGACTGATTTGCTAATTGCCTTAGTACTGTAGAAAGTTAAGAGATGCGCTAGATTCCCCCAATTCCCCCTCCCTCCGGCTTCCAGTTGGGCAACCTGAGGCCAACACAGCCCCGCCCTCCACTCCCCATCTCGTACTTCTAAGTGGTAACCTGCGTACTTCACTAACTAGAATGAGGACGACCACTCCGACAAGGTTAGCTGATCCACATGCTGACACGGTATCATCGATGTGACATGCAAATAAGCGATAGAGAACCGATCATGCAAATATCATAAACGATTTTTTTGTGTGTGCTCTGGGCGGCTGCCCATGTCTCCCATACCTAAATCCGCCAGCGTCGAAGCTGGTTGGAGAAAATGGACATTGTTTATGCTATAGACTGCCTTTATTGGGAAAAGTGAAACTGAAGCTTTCACAATGTTCTACAAGGTTATTTCGGGCTCTTTAAAATCTTTCTGATGGGGGATTTTAATTAAACTTACATAACAGTGTAGAACGTAGGTGTTTATCTTCATCTTTGACTGATCAAACGTATAGAACAGTCAAAAAATGTGCGATACACTGAGAGTAACAGCTGTTTGGCTTTAACTTAGGGCTAACACTTAACCGGAACATTGATGCGTTCAAGAGACCGTCTCCGTTATATTAACTGATAAATTGCAAGACTGCCTTCCGTTTATTTGCCCACAACAAAATCAGTCTTGGAAAAAGTCTGATAAAATAAAAGCAATTAACTAGAACAACATTAGTGGGGACTCAGTGCAAACAGATGCCGATGGCTAACAGTCTGTTCCTGAGAGGAAGCAGGAATGCAGGTCTCTAACATCCATTCTTGGCTGCTTTCACGATTCGCTCTAAATTATTGAAAATTATATGCAATTCTCATCTTAAGGAAACTCAGTCAGCAGACTATACCACCCCATTATCACTACCAGTGTGTAGTCCGGATGCTGTTTTATGGTAAATAATACATTTTTGTGACTGCTGAAAAGTAAACAGTATTTTTCTCAGTTTACTGTATTTAAGGCTCTAATGTGTATGTTTGCGTGACTCTCAAATCGGTTTATAAATAAATAATGTCAAATGACCGTAACGCACCCCGATTCATGTCTCTCATTAAGCTCTGCGCCCTGGCCAGAGTTAACCGCCCTTGATCGATGTCTGCGTCTGTATATTCCTCCATCTGGCAGGTAGCATTCACACGCGGTAAAACCTTTCATTCACATACACAAGAGACGGGCAAAAATACATCAGAATGCATTTTGATACAAATATCCTATTTTTAAGTGTATCGAAATAAACTGCAAAATACAGCCACCACGCAAAGTATGAAAATAAACTACAGTATTTCGTATTTTAAAAATACAAAAATACATTTGATGTTTTTCTATTCTATTTCCGCCTGTTCCTTCACAAGCACACTCACTCAAATGGCCAAGCATACGAGCAACATTTTCGTTCTGCTTAACGAGACAATACAAATATGAAACCAAACAAAAGATCAAATATTCTGAAGTGTCTTAAATATATCCCAGCTACTCACGTGAACACTCAGATAACCCTTGTGTATTTTATTTCTTCCGTTCTACATTCTAGAATCCATAGAATTTAACCTAATTTTGAAAAATGGACTGGCGTCACTTTAACCCCAAAAATAACACAGGGGATAATGGTAAGTCAATCGAATGAGAAGGTGAAAATAACAAAGTCAGAAAGATTTTTTTATTTGTAATTTAATTGACAAACCTGCTTCCCTTTCACATCACAAATGCAAATAACTCAAAACAACAAAATTTAATAATGAAAAATGAAAAATTTAAGCACTTCAATCGGCAACATCTTAAAAACTCGAAACACGAACAGGCCTGAATGGAGCTTGTAAGTCTTTTGGTTCAGCACAAGTGATCAAGTATTGGCTCCAAAGACCATTCATTACAATGTCTGAAAAAACGTCGTCCTCGTGTATACAGAAATGTTTTGCACACATTATGAGGAAAGTATTTTTTATATTTTCAAAATACAAAAATACTGAGCATCAAAGTATTTTGATACAAATTACGTAATCATTAATGAACTTAATCAAATACAAATTACAATTTGGTATTTAAAATATGTATTTTAAATACATGTATCAGAGATACTGCCCATCCCCACACAAGCGAACATTTTAGGTTCCCTTGTTAATTATCATTTAAGGCCTCTCTACCGTGATTGGGCTTCGTGACGCGGTTGAACCATTTTCATGCCAAGATCTTTCTGGAATAACACCGCAAATAATCAATGGTGGTGTAATCCGAGCGAATGTGGCTGTGAATTGATCAGTGACGGCAGGTTTGTATATATAGGTGTGTGTGGGAAGGTTTAAGACCCATCTCCCAGTGAAAGCTCTGCCTGATGCCAAGCTGAAATGTGCCCATGCGCTTTTCCAGAATGAGACACTAACATTTGATGAGGAGGAACCAGAGATTGAAGCCCAGGGTGTGAGGCGGGTGAGCAGAAGCCAGGCAGAGATGAGACATAACCGCTGATCTGAGGCCTGAATACTTATCAGGCTCGCAGGTGCGATAACATGGAGCATAGCTGTTTTTACAATTGGCGTTTTTTTTACACCCATTTCGGTTTTTAAAACCCATCTCCAGATTTCTGTCTGTGTAGACTTCAACTGAAATTTAAATATTCAGCAAAACAAGCGTGCAGAACGGAGAAACATCGGCAGGGTGATGAAATATCCCTTCAACCTCAATTTTAGGGAATTTAAATAGATGATAATTTAGAGATCTTTCTGACAGAGGAGGGAGAGTGCCGTTGAGGCCGTCTTCGACCCGATCCTATAGGTGTGCTAATTGTTTATCGTTTAGATGCCCAGCTCAGCCCAGTCACTGCTGATATTGACGTTAATCTTTATTCCCTGCTGTGCTGTCCTGTCTTATTCGATTTTTGTTAGTAGGTTTTACAGCTGCACCATGTACTCCGTAAATACTCGCGTTTGCTGAATCTATAGGGATCTTCGGGGGAAATAAACTTCCCGAACAGAGTCGATGATCCTTTATCCAAATGATTCCTGCTTTTTAATTGAGATGCATGGACATCCCGGCTGTCCTGGTTATGTCTGTGCTGGCGCACGCCGTCTGTCTTTGATCTTTATCTCACATTGTTTGGGGCTGGAGCAGATTTCTTTACTGCTTGCTTTATTTTTGTGACGTCCCATAAATAATAATAAAATTCCATCCTGTGCATGGAATCAGCACTGGAAAAGCTCATGAACCTTCTCTAAAGTGTTCGCCTCTGCCTCTTGCTAGGCGATGCAGGAAATGCGCTTGCATCCTGTCCTGGCCAGCCGATTTCACCCAGGGATGCTAACAGGTCAGCTGAAAACACCCACAATCGATTTCCTATTTATGTCACCGGACATCAAAGCCGTCGGAGGGAAAAGTAATTGATATTTAGCAGATACTTAGCAGTCTGCTATTCCTTTTATCAAAGGAACTGGAACTTGATTTATATTATGGTAATGCAATCACAGTAAAGGGAATGTAAAGATTCTTATTCCAAGAACTGGTTGGCCAGAATGTATTTATGGCGCTGAGGATCTACAACCAGTTCAGAACTCAATAGTATTGTAGTATTGTGTAGTATTTTATAGTTGTATTGTAGTATTATGTAGTATTTCGTAGTAGTATTGTAGTATTTTCTATGTTTGGGTGGTATTCCAGTGATACGGTATACTGCGTTATTTTGAGTACACAGTGGTATTGTAAAATCTGTGCGACAAAATTCATCCAGTGCCCCCTCGATATATTGCCACCCCCTACCCGCTTGGCAAATTTTAGTGCCAAGATATCAAAACAGAAACTGTGTTGTTTACCACCAAAATGTTGTATTCCACGGTTTAATGTCTGGACGGTATAATGATATCAATAGATATCGTTCAAAACTTTTTCCTGTGCTTTATGGCATGCTGGTGCCTGTCACGATGTACTTATGCATATAGATGAGTATATGTAAAATACACATAAGGGCTCCATTCTGAGTGTTTCTGAGCTTTGCGAGCTAGCGGGGGCCCTCTGAGTGGATTTCTTTTGATGCCGATCCACGTTAATGCGATCAAGCCGCCTCAAAGCATTATATTTGATTACTTGTTTTGTGTTCGGTTTTATTCAAATATCTGGCCTAATTACGGCAGATATCAAAGGTTAACTCCCTTTTCCCAGGGCCTGGAGTGTTGGCAAGATTATTCGTGTGTCGACTGATGATCGTGGTGTGGGGCACTCCACGCCGTCAGCCGCGAGGATATTCATCTCCGCTATCGAGGCGGACACACGCGCTCCCTAATAAGCGGACTTCAAAAATGCGGACTCTGTGGGGAAAATGGCCCCGCTGATAAGGGAACCAGTCAGGGGAAATAATTGTTGTTGTGTGTTTTTTGTAGTAGCCTTCTGGCAAAATTAGCCTGCAAGGAATATACCTCATCCTGAGGGAAAATGCCTGTAATTCTGCATTAAACCATCCAGACCTTAGTTTTTCATCAGGAGGAAAAAAGGCAGGGTTGTTACGTAAAGGCTTTTTACAGTGTGTGAAAGTGGATTATTATGGAAATGCTTCAGTCCACTCCCGGTCAGGGCTTGTCTCCTTCTGTCTCTCTCCATCTCCCTCTGCGGGAGGACAGAGTGAGACCGAGGACAGCAAATGTATGGCGTGACGCTGTGAACCGACCCGCCCTGGTCCGGCCCAGTTTACGGAGCCCGGGGATGGTGGAGAGTAGATATGAAGTGTTACAGGCATCTCAGCATAAATATGCAGAAGCGGCCCATTCCCGACTCCTGCCCGGGTCACGCTTGTGCTGATGGGTAATTATGTTAGACAGAGCACGCGCGGCGACTGGGGAGAGCACGGCCCAGTGGAGACTGACACCCCGCCGCCGGATTGCCTCTGTTCTGCTTCACCTATGTCCTTCGGATCGCCTGCGTAACGACTCCATCACAGAGTAAGATAACGGTTGACACATACGTTTGTGTTTCTCGATGGTGGGTGAGGCATCCTTGAAGAGAATACACTTCTAAAATTGATTTATAACAGATGCATAACATTACAACAGCCTGGCTGGAGTGTCTCTTAATAAAGGTATTTGTTAGATCATCTTTCCATTCCTCATTTAGAGAAACCCTCTAAATGAGTTCATCAATGAGCCTGCCTTGATATTCCCTCCGTCTTCGACCTTTGTATTGAACCGGTCAGATGCTTCCGTATCAAGGGTGCTCTAATTCATGGGTTTACCTGGGCTGAAGCCCAGGGGCCTCTGCTAAAAAGGGGCCTCATTTAACCTTGTTTAATTGCATTTTCAATCTGGAGCTGCCACCCATATTTTATGGCATTGTGCAGTATTGAAATTTTGTATGTCGTTGTTGATTCCCCCTTGGACAAGGTTTAATTTGAGAGTCCTCTCCCCACGGTCTACAACTCGTAGTAAGGGACCCCCTAATGGCTCAAATAGCCTAGGGGCCCCTGACCATGTTAATGCACTTGGGAGGGATCTTTCTGACAGCCCACATGAGGATGCCTTAAGGCAGGCTGGCACGTTTTGCCCGCAATTTTCAATTGGGTGTCCCCCCTGCTGAACAGACCCCACATTGTAGGTAAGGCCTGTGAAGAATGGCCGAATCACCAAGTTGATCCACTGCTTGGTTCCATTAGTACCAACTCAAAGCATAACTGAATTTAAGGTTTTCAAGTGGAATAATTTTATAATTATTGAAATAACAATAATGTTGTATCTACTGGAGATATTTCTGGAGAAGAATCTCACAGTCAAAAGAATTTAATTACCCTAATTCTAGAAATGACATGAATTTGCTAATGACTTCTTGTTTAATATCAGTATTTGGGGTTTAACAATGCTCACTATAATTTCTCCCGACAGCTGGCATTGTGATGCGTGGAACAACGCAATCACGTTCCCGCATCATAATAAAGCTGGAAATGCTGGCGCGGTGGGCGATGGGAGAAGCTGAGTTTTAAAATAAACTCGATGGCAATCTGCAGCCGCAACTGTTTCTTTTATTATTATTATTTTCTAGGATACGTCTGCACTGCCTTATGGTTCACCCCGGCATTTGATGGATTTCCATTCTCAGAAGGAGTTCGGGCTCTCGTAACTTACTTACCGGGCCACTTCAGCACCGAAACAAGCTCCAGAGTGCCTCACGGCTTTGAGTTGTAAATTTCCCCCCTTTTAATATATTTTTTATTGTTATAACACCGAGTGAGATGTGGCTTTTCTGTGGGGGATTCCTAGCTTTGATTTCTTGCCTCTCATGCCTCAATCTGAGAGTAAGAAACACAAAAATTTGAGTATCAGTAAGATCAATATCTGTCCAACTCCACTAGTTGAATCAGGATTACTTGTATTGAACCTGGCAGAGATGTAGCCCAAACCAATGTGCGAATTTCCTTATCTCGGGTGAAGTGAATGCAAATCTACCACTAGGGGCAGCATCGCTCTGGGGTACCCAGATATGGTGTAAACACATTTTTATCTCCCTTGTATAAACGGACCTCTCTAGAGGGATTTGGTCTCCACGGATTCACATCTACATCCCCGATACCACAAAAGAGATGCAATAAGCCTAACATGAAACATCTATTAGCCTTTCAGTCAATCAATAGAAGTGGGTGAACCACGGTATTTAAAATACTTCTTCAATAACGGTTTCAGTTTTTTGTGGTTCACTGGAAAAAAAGAGGCTCTTCAGAGCACTGCTGAGGGATTCTGGGTATTTTTAATATTGGATAATCCAGACAGCTGATACGGTGGGCCTGTGTCCATCTGGGAGATTACTCTGAGCCTATAGGAGGACATCCTGGACATTCTGTCAACATCGGGGACGTGGAGGTGATTATTTGGACAGGGGGCATGCGCCGGACCGTAAGCGCCCAGTTTTATCCCTGTCCAGAAGCAGCGCTTCAGTCTGCTTTTAATTCCTGAAACTACTGGAGCCTGGCTGTCCTGCCGGAGCTGATCTTTGCGTAAGAGAGGCTTTTCCTCTGAGCCTTTTCCCTGTTTCTAACAAATGTGTCCTACTTTTGCAATCTGCAGATCCTGTCTGACCCACTAAAGATAAAATATAATTCAGAGAAAATTAAGGATAATACTGGATACTTTATTTACTTTCGGCTCATTTTATAGCATAAAGAAAGGCAGAGACCCCTGCCCCTTCACATAGTAAATATACTATATATGGGGGGGACATCACACTATCTGAAAGGGCAGCTAAGCTATTTGTCCCATTTATCTTGTTTTTTTTTTGTATTTGCAGTTTTTCAGTTTGTGTCCTGGGGTCAAAGGTGCTTAAGGAAAAAGAATCACATAATATGAGTAGAGTGCAGGGAGGGGGTTCTGCTGGAGCCCCACCAAGCAGAGACCGCCTGTCCCCCGGGGCAGCAGCACACAGTGCTATTTGGCTCATCAGCAAATGAAGAGCTGATGGCTGGTAGGGACTGATGAATCGAATGGGAAGACTGGGAAGAACTTGGTAAGAGTGGATATAGTCTGAGAAGAGTGGGAAGAAGCTAGGAAGAGTGGAAAGAGGCTGGGACGAGCCTGGGAAGAGTGGGAAGAGTCTGGAAGGAGTGGGAAGAATCTGGGAAGCTAGGAAGAGTGGAAAGAGGCTGGGATGAGCCTGGGAAGAGTGGGAAGAGTCTGGAAGGAGAGGGAAGAATCTGGGAAGCTAGAAAGAGTGGAAAGAGGCTGGGAAGGGCCTGGGAAGAGTGGGAAGAGTCTGGAAGGAGTGGGAAGAATCTGGGAAGCTATGAAGAGTGGAAAGAGGCTGGGATGAGCCTGGGAAGAGTGGGAAGAGTTTGGGAGTAGTGGGAAGAACCTAGAAAGAGTGGGAAGAGCTGCGGTAGAGTGGGAAGACCTTGGGAAGAGTGGGAAGAGCCTGGGAAGAGTGGAGCACTGTGCCACTATGATTGGTAAGAGCTCCCTGGCAGAGCAGAGCCTCACCTTCCCCCTCTCTCTATACACTTCCCCACCATCTTGAAGATGCACCTGGGAAAGAAGGAAGTGCTATGGTGTGGTATGCTGTTTACAGGTGCACGGTGATCCTGCCTCCAGGCTTTACGGCGTCATTAAGAGTGTCCATGGAATTCACGGGCGAAGTGCTACCTCCAATTGGGGGGCTGGGGGGGGGGTCACCATGAGTCAGCGGCTCGTGGCTGCAACCATCGTGATAAATAATGCAGCACAAACATGGAGCGGCAATAAAAGCAGCGGCTTATTTTTAGGACACTGCAAAGTGTTAACCTGCCTTTTGAAATCTGTTTTTATCATCTCTTTAATGGCATTCATTAGAGCATGAGAGAAGTTCTGTTTGATGCCACAAATAGTGAATTGTAGAACGTCAGTAAATGAACGTGATGATAATCTGTTCCAAATGGGCCAGTACGTTAATGAGGCCTTGTGTACTTTTCCCTAACTGCTTAATAAATTTTGTTGATGAGCGTCCCTCATCGATATAAATCACACTCCCTGGGGCCTCTGCCCTCTTCGGCAGGGTGGGTGGGGCTATGTAATGCACTATGGCCCCCCATCCGGGTCAGCCCTAACACGGAACAGAACAAACTCGGCCCGGAGTGATAGCATGTGCCGTCGTGTTTTTTGGAGCCCTTCCCTGGATATTGACACAAATATGGGGAGCTATTTCCGACCATTCAGGTGAAGTGGGGAAAAAAAAAAAAGTATGTAAAATAACTTCCTAGCACTAATGCTGAAAATGGTTAGAGCTGCCGGTAGCATTCTGGGCTTCAGTAGCTGATGTGTAACTGTAGTCAGGCTTTGTTAACGCCACCTTTTGTTCTGTGCCTGAGAGCTGTTTAAAGTACAGCCCCTGTTTCCTTTAAACCTCCGATTTATTCTCCGTAGTGGTGGTGGGGTTGGGGGTGGGGGTTATGAATTTCCTTGCTGTATTTTCCCGGCTTAGGAGGAAGACACCATCTTCCGTCTGTAGGTCGGTTAGCTGCATTACCCTACGGAAACTGACATTATCGGCTAACTAAATAAACGCCGATGAACGTTTGAGGGTGAGTGTAGTTCTGAAACGGTCTGTCGCAGATGTATGGTGTTTAAAAAGATTCATGTATGAAATAAATCGTCCTGACGGGGGCTCTCGTGGTGCTTGGGTGTTTTGGACCTGTGATTATGCTCCTTAGGATGAACACTGATGTTTAAAGGGAAAGCAGCCTCCGGCCCGTTCCAGAAGTTTCCGTATTCTAATAGTGAGCCTGTACTTCAGTCGTGACATACTGCCGCAGGAACGACTCTGGCTTAAAGTTCTGTTCGGTCGTGCTGAACTCCCTTTGCTTCTTTTCTTTGGTGATGCAGTGAGTATTTCTGTAATGTGGCTCAGCTTCTGCATCTGCATCCCCCTGGCCAAACCAAGATGGCAGCCTGGGTGCAGCACAGAGATCCTAGGCTCCTTGGACGGCCCTTTTGTGTCCAGTGGGAGGGAAAGCACAGCTCTCAAAGGCTTCGGCCTGGCCATTTGTGTCGGCTAATTGTGCATGTGGCAGCTCCCTCCTTACCCTACACACACACACACACACACACACACACACACACACAGGGGTTTGTAGTTATATCTTTGTGGGGACTCGCCATTCATTTCTATGGGAAAAACTCTAATCACAACATGATGACCTTAACCCCCACCCAGCCCTAACCTTAACCATAAATAACCAAACAAAATATAACAAATACAAAAATGCATTTTTAGTTTTTAGTTTATATAAAACTCAGTTTCCTCAGCTTCCTCGGTCCTTCTCTGTCCTGGTCCATAAACTGTGGAATGGCCTCCTCACTGCCTGTTTTTAAATTCCGTCTAAAAACAGACTTTGATTCCTTAGCCTTTAATTCAGTTTGAGAGTTGTTTGACTATCAATTATCACTATTGTTAAATCTCTTAGTGTTTTTGTTTATTCAGTAATTTCTTTTTCTTTTACATTCCTCTTTACATTGTTTTGTCAGTTGTGTTGTTTTTAAAAGTGCTCTATAAACACATAAACAAACAAACAACTCTTGTGGGGACCAAACAAGTAGTCCCCACAATGTTAAAATAGCATTTTCTTACTTCCCCGATTTCATGTCACCTGACCTGCGTAGCTGATGCCCTTTGGATAAGTGAGTGTCTGGGACACCCAAGCAGGGCAGAGGTGAGAGTTGGCTGAGTTGCCATGTGTGACGTATGCAGCCTCAAGGAGGAATCAGCCAAAATGTGATCATTTCACAAGGGGGCATTTCTGTTTACCATAATATCAATCAACACAAATAAATGCTAATATTACAGTATGAAAAATGTGTTTTTTTCCTGTCTTATTTGCTGGTGCATGAATCGCAGCCAGAATTTGGCACTGTCCTTTAAATCCTAATGAGCTTTTCACCATTATCCAGTCTACTTTTAAAATGTTAACATTGCCAAGGATTGAGAAGCATAGAAGGACTGGGTGACGGATGTACTCTTAATGAAAACATCACGATTCAGGGTGTCGCTGAGCACTGGGCTGGCAGGAGGTGTACCCCCCTGCGGTGCTCGCATTCCCAACAGAAAATACTGACATTTGCAGATCGTATCATTTCTCCTCTCTGCAGTCTCCCAAAACACGCCGGAGCCGCGATGTCTCCATGTGACATCGCAGTGTGACATTTTCTGGAAAAAAAAAAGCCAGAGCTGGTTTCCCAGCCTGCCATGGCCTCGCTTCGGGATGTGTGAACCTGAGTAAACTGGGGAGGATTTCCCTGCAAATGCGACGTGTTGTAAAGCAGTGCTTCTCAATCCAGTCCTCAGGAACCCCCCCCCCCCAGATGGTCCACGTTTTTGCTCCCTCCCAACTCCCAGCAGACCTATACCAAGTTTTTGGTGTTCCTGATTGGCTGGAAGTTGGGAGGGAGTGAAAACGTGGACTGTCTGGGGGTCCCCGAGGATTAGGTTGAAAAACACTGTTGCGAAGGAAATCCTTTCTTTGTTGGGACCGTTTCCTGCGATGGCTAAACACTCAGCAGGGGTACCGTAATGGGTGGGGGGGGAATTAGGATGATTTCATGAGCCCATGAATGACAGGGGCCCTAAAAAAATATGGAACATAACTGGATTGGTCGGGACTGGGGGCCCAACATCTCCAGCGGCTCCCCCGATGCTGAGCACTCACTTTATCTGCCTGGGACAGTACTGTGATAGTAGAATAGGTGACGACTGAGAATATCTTTGTTTTCATTTTTCGAAAGACTTTGAGAAAGACCCTCAGAAGTCGCCTACCTCACAGTTTATTTTTCCGCCCTTAACTATTTTCGGAAATGCCAGTATTTTTGGTTTTGTTTGCCCTTATTTATAACCCCTGATTTTTATTTACCCCCCACCCCCTCCCTCCGAAATGGGATGATTGATTTGTTCCGTTTCACCTTGATAAGAAACGCAATGGAAAAGCAAATTACAGTATCGACACAGGCTGGGTGACGCGCTCGGCTCAGATGGCTGGTTCTGAAATGGAGGTCGCACTGGGGGTGGGGGGGGGGGCAGGTGGCATACTCTAAAAAATGACTTGGGGGTGCCTTCTCCATCTCGGGCTGGATCAGCGCGAATGACACTGTTTACCTCGCCTCTTCCTGGCATCTCTCAACAAGGATTTGCCTGGATTGAAATGCAGCCGATATACAGAAAGACTTCCCATTTTTCTTGTAGCCTTCTTATTGATTTTAGAACTTACTGTGGCTTTTTTGCTTGTCCTATTTACAGAAATAATATACTGTAGTACTTTGTAACTATGCTGTATTTAATTCTATTCAATTTATTTTTATATAGCGCCTTTCAACCCAAGGCACTTGACAACTGTGTTGCAATCCATCATTTAAATGAAACATTGCATGAAACAGGGAAAAAGAGAAGAGAGAACAAAAATGCCAGAAGACATCGGATGAGAAGACCACACCATTCTGCTTTGTGTACCATAAAATTGACTGGTAATTGTTCCACATGGCCTCATATCAGGAGCGATTCTAGGATTTTTTTTTAAGGTGGAAGGTGTAAGAGGGACCATAATTGATACAGAGGGGCTAGCCTTATCATTAACCAAGGATATGTTTTGATTCGGTGAGCGACAGGCGAGTGGGCACTCCACGGGCCAATCAGCTTTCAGCTCTGGCCAGTGGCCCCGCCCCCCATGTATACACCCCTTCTGTTCCTTCCTCCAAAGAAGCCAAATGAGAAGATATTATTTTATCGTACCATCTTCTGTAAGGCTCGGCCTGCTTTCTGAGGATCGCCCTATCCCGTTCCTTCAGCAGCATCTCTTCGTGGAGAGGTCGATTCCGGAAATAAGTGCTCCTCTCTCACCGCGGTGAGACACGCTTGTTTTTCCCCTGAGGAGGCACGTAACATTATATTAAGCTTCCAGAAAATGCCGGTTTAAGTGAGAAAGCGATTGCTATTTCAAGTCGTTCTCTGGAGCACGAACATCTTGAAGCCTTCACTGCGCAACGGGGGGGGGGCTTCATTCTCTCTGCTTTAGCTAAAGGTGCTGCGGGGAGCCAGGGTGTCCCTGGGGTGCCTCCCACCTGGGGGCGCTATTGTCACCCCTAAATGTCAGCAGATCCTTTATGCCAGGCTTTGTGTGGCATTTTGGCGAGGCTTCAGTCACGCATGAGTGAACGGGGGGGCTTGGCGCATTGTGTGGTGAGAATAGCGCTGCCTTTCCGGGCCCTGGGTTTGTTTTTCTGCACAAAGAGAGGCTCGTACCTATGTTACAATCTGATCCACGTCTGGGCTCCAGCCTCGCTCAGATCAGGCAACCCAGGATGAGTCCTATTAAGATGCCTAAATCTGTAGCTCAGATCTGGCAACCATCTGGTTGAGTTCTGTTAAGATGGCTGAATCTGTAGCAAATCCGACCTAATTGACCTCGACTCATATAATCCGTCAAACCCCACACATCTGAGTCACCGTGCATGTAAAGTTGATGGTCCGAAACCTGGGAATCCCAGCATGTTCTGGGAGCCCTGAGTCATAATCTGGGGCCTCTCGAGCCGTAATTAATGCAGGAGCCTGCTGGAGGTGTTCAGGAGCAAGGTGGCTGTATTACCACGGCCTCGAGCATGGAGAAACAGAGGTTCACCCTCTGCTCTACGCTCTGGCTCTTTTGTTAATAATTCAGGGGGCGGCGCTCCCTAGTCCTAATGTCAATGTTCTGTAGGGATGAAATCACATATTTTTATTTATTCTCACTGCAGCCGGAATCGCAGGTATTTCGGGGAGCATGGAGAGGTTGGCTCTCCAGCAGGCTGGCGCTGAGGCCTCATGGTGGCAGCAGGCTTTTACAAATGTAGCCAAGGGCGGAATGGAATGGGGTTACCCGGGGAGGTGACGCTGTGGGGAAGCCTGTGCTCGGAAGCAGGCCTCTCCCCCGGTTGCTCGTTTGATGCCCGCTTAGGTATCTCTGGGCATCCTGTATCTGAGCTGCTAATCAGCCGCTGACTTTAAAAGGCAGGGAGATAAGGGGGAAGCAGAGACCGGGGTGAAAGCAGCTCAGATTGAGGCTCTGGTGAAATGATGGTGCTGTGATTACCCAGCATTCATAGCCACGTCAGGCTGCGCTCTTCTCTGCAGCAGCTATTTACAAGAGACGTGACACAGGTACATACATGTACATACTGTACTGTGGTGAGAAAAAGTTTGTGTACCTGGAATCATCTTCATTTCCATGGCTCCCAAAATGTGATCTGCCTTTTATATGAGGGTGGACTGTGATTCAGCAGCCCAAAGGACTGTATGACCCTGCATTGTCCCAAAAAAAAATGTTATGACTTTGGATAAAAGTCTCTGATAGATAAAAATGTAAAATATTTATTGCCACAACAATGAACAACCAGTGTTATCTACCAAGCAACATGCACGCATTTTTGTTGCCATATCTTAATTGAACAAATGGTTTAAACAATCGACAATGTCATTAATGGCAAAAGGGAACCCATAGTGACTAGCAACTAGTGGGACGTCGTTCATGAGTTATGCCTCAATACAGATGCATTTTGTAGATGCTGATCTGACTTGTTCAGTGGTTAGCAGGTACCTTGGGCCATTCCTCTATACAAATCGGTTTCAGTTCATGTATATTTTCGTGACGTCTTCCTTGAATGGTCTTCTTCAGATCACAACACAGCATATCAATGGGACAGGACTTGGAGCTGGCCATCCTGAAAATAGAATTTCTTATGTTTAAATCACTCTGTTGTTGGTTTGCTCCTGTGTTTCGGATTGCCATCACATTGCCTGGCCCGGCCTCTTTTGAATTTTAGATCACAGACAAACACTCTGATATTCCATTGTAGGATTTCCTGCAACTTCCACTTGGAACCCGTTGGTTCCTCCATGATTACAGGCCGTCCAGGCCCTGAGGCAGAGAAGCAGTTCCACACCATCGCGCTGTCTCCACTATGCTTCACAGTTTTTGTGTTGTTATGCAGTGTTTTGTTTTATGCAAGCATAACACTGTATGTTTACCAGCTTTGGTGTCATCTGTCCACAGAATATTGTTCCAGTTGTGCTGTGGGACATCCAGGTAGTCTTTAGCAAACTTGAGACAAGCACTGATGTATTTTTGGAGAGCCCTTCTTGGGGAAACTCCCATGAGCACCACTCTGGTTGAGTGTTTTTCTAATGGTAGACTCATGAAGACAGATGGTATCAAATGCAGGAGATGCCTCCAGGTTCTGAGCTGTCACCCTATGCTTCTTTGTCACTTGTCTGAGGATTCTGCAGTGCACTCTGGCACTGATCTTTGTACGATGCTCACTGTTAGGGTGCTGAATTTCTTCCATTTATAAATGATTTGCTTGACTGTGGATTGATGGAAGCCAGGGGGGGCTATTCGGTATACCAGGCATTTTCCCGACGAGCCGGTGGAATTATGTGCTTGGCTGGTTGTATCATAGGCATGTATGCAAGGGCATAACTTTGGGTTGACCATTGAGGGGGTTGAGGTCTCCACTCATGTAAGGGGGTCCAGGGGGGTGTATTGGCTGGTTTTGATTATGCATGTATGTATGTGTGGTGAGCCCGTCTGGGCAAAATCCTGGGATGATCATAAATCCTAGTCCAGCCCTGACGGAGGCCCAAGTTTTCAGAAGTTTTGTGACCCTTTTCCATTTTAGGGGCTTCTGAATTTTTCTGTTAAATGGCAGGCCGGCAGCCCTGATGATACATGTTCCAAGAAACTCAAGAGACTCACTACTATCGCTAAAGGGCCATTTTGATTCCTCTGGATTTGCCCAGCTAGGCTTACAATTCACACCCAGGCTGGTGAGAGTAAGGAACGTCTTTTAAAGTCACAGGAAAATTGTGCTTAGAGGTAATCACTTTATAGTTGTTACTGTACATACAGGGAGTGGTTGAAGTCCTTTGTTTATATGTTTTTTTTATCCACTTCCTATATATTTTCATTCCTCGGTAATGTGATGCTGTCATGTGTCTAAAGTACATACATTTCATTATTTGCGTTCATCTCGAGAATGTTTCACTGCTCGCGTTGCGATTTAGTAAACTGTATGCATGCACTCCTTTTACTGGATCTGAGTGACTGTTCTGAAATGAGGAGCTCGATGCTAAATTAAGTTTCTGAACCTCCAGCTTATTTCCCTCAAATAAAATGCTTTGGAATCATTGCTATTTCAAGCTTTAAGGGTGAAACGCTTCCAGAAAAAAAAAAGGCTCAGATTCCTCTCTGTATTGCAGGGCTGGAATAAAAAAACACATAAATTAGAACTGATGTTGTTATCATGGTTTAGGCTGCAGGCTGTTGGCATAAGTCATTCACTTCATGCCAGAGAGTGATTGACAGTGACAGAAAGGAAAGGACAATTAGCAACCATGATTATACAGTAACCACAATTATGTAGCAAGCATGATTATACAGTAACTATGATTATACAGTAACCACGATTATATAGCAACCACGATTATATAGTAACTATGATTATACAGTAACCACGATTATATAGCAACCACGATTATATAG